>BCLF01000132.1:207335-289298 GCA_001602275.1 Zoysia japonica
AACAACCTGACAAAACAAGGTATGTCAGGGAACCAAGTTTACCAATTGATTTAGGTAGTGCAGAAATTAGAGAAGATCCATTCAGATCTAGGTACTGTAGTTTTGAGAGTACAACAACAGATTGCGGAAGCCTCTCATTTTGCACTTTTGGAGCAATAAGACACTTCAGCTGTTTCAACTGGCCAATAGAGTCTGTCAACAGTATACTGGAGCATTCACTGAAATCCAAAACACGCAAGCACTTCGCAAATGAAAATGAACCATGATGGAGGTCGAATTTGCTGCTACTGGAAAAACGGAGTGCCCTAATTTTCTTAGGAAGAACATTTGATACCTTTGTTTGCCCATCATAATTTGTGAGCAATGCATACTGACATAATATCTGCTTACTTGTATTGTTCTTCTTTGTAGCATCAATTACAGTAAGCTTATCATTGATCACTAGTGTTGCCAAGTCATGCACTAGGTCATGCATGTTGTATTGTATCACATGCTTTCCAGAAATCTGAAATGATATCATAAGATGTTAGCGGCGTCAACTAATGTACATAAAAGAGAACAATGTATGTCTTATTAAAAATAAAAAAACAACAAAGCCTTTACTCGGTGATGGAACACATTGGAATCCCTCTCTTACATATCAGCAATGGTCAACAAAAATACAAGTTTACAAGACCATTGCTCAATGATGGAACAATAGATTATTTCTTCAACCTCCATCCCTCTCTTCCATATCACCCACTGTGGCATTGCATGAGATCAATTATAATATGGTGTGGAGTGAGTGTTAGCCGCCAGTACCCTTTTTTTTTAAATAACTATAATAAAATGCAGAAAAAGACTCGCATATTAGTGCTATTGATGCTTGTGGGAGAATCAGAAGAGAGATCCTTATGTTTATATAAACCTGTGCACTATTTTTTGTGAACATATTGTGGACATAACCAAAAAAAAAAAACAACCATCAACAAGAGGAAATGGTGGCAGTGGTTTCATCCCATCATCAGCGTAGAGGGAGGCTACACAGCTACAGGCGGGATGGCAAGCAAGCAGAAATATCATCAGTCGTAGGCACAGACTCTATGAGATCAAATTGGCTGTTCTGTGTTATACATGTAACCATTGGGGTTTCCTTCACAGATATGCATGCGGTCCATGTGTCTTGGGCACGAACCGTGTAGTGTGTCCAGGCAGCTGGTCTTTGGGGCCTTTTATTGACCAAGATAGGAAGAACTTCTTTGTAAATGAAAGCGGCGGGACGAGGCTGTTGGCCCTTGGAAGTATAAGTTCAGTTTCCCTAAGAGGTCTTTCTCCCCAGTGGTCAAGAAACTTTTTAATTATTCTTTTGTCACACTAACTGAATCAACTTGCATGGGACTAAAAGACTGTTGTTGTTGAACTCAGTCGTCAAATAGTTAAAGTGAGCCCACAGCTATTGGTTCTCCTATTTTTATTTGTTATTATGAATGCAATATGTGCAGTACGCAGGAACAATAGTAGCTTGTGAACTAATACTCTGAATTGGGAAATAATGTAGTTAACTTACAGAGGGTAACTTTGAATGTTGCAGGAAAGACATTCCCAAAAGTTCCTTTATGTATTCCTTGCCTTCTGAGGGCTTCTTAATGAAACCAAGGGCAACCCATTGGTGAACCAAATCAGCTTCGTTGATATCATCTCCCTTTGAGAACATGGCACAGTAGGAAAAGCATAACCTCAGGATTGGTAGCATCCGTTCATAACTTAACTTCAAGGAGGGAAGCACTTTCATATATTGTGAATTATCAACTTCAGAAGATTCATTCCAGATATCACTGCTGTTCATTTCTGACCAACCATGTAGATCTTTTGATTTTAGCACGTATCCAAGTGCTTGGGCTGCTAATGCCACACCTCCACATTTCTTTGCAATGTCCAATCCTATCTGCTCCAGTTCTTTTTTGTTGCTTTTATATTCGAACCTGCTGCATCTCTTTATTATATCCCAGCAAACATCATCCTCGAGAGGTTGTAGTTTGTATGGCTCAGTGGTGCAAATTTTGTTTGCAACGCATTCAGTGCGTGTGGTGACAATAACATCTACCATGCTGCCTTCCTTGTCCACATGAAGCATACTTTTAAGTTTCTCCAGCTCATAGTCATCTTCCTCCCAGATGTCATCTAAAACAATCAGAATGTTCTTACCAGGAAGCAGATTGTCTAGGCACTGGTATACTATGTGCAATTCATTTATATTCTGCTGACCTTCCTCTGCTGGTAGCTGAGAAATTATAGATCTTCCTATTTTCTTCAAATCAAACACCTGGGAAACATAAACCCATACCCGATAATCATACTGTTTGAGTTGCTTGTCGTTGTAAACAAGTCCTGCCATGGTACTCTTCCCTATGCCTCCAAGGCCATAAATTGGGAGAAACATGGTTCCATCTTTGCTGCAGTTTGCAGATAAAAGGTCAGTGATTTCCTTCTTTTCTCTATCCCTCCCTACTATTTTTGCTTCATTCCGAACTGTTGTGGTTTCGTTCTGATCATAACCTTGCTGATCCAGACTAGCCACAGTGCTCAGTGTGAAATTGAAATTCTGGCCTTGTTCATTTATTTTCCTCAGTTTTTCCCTCATGCTTTTCATCTTATTAGCCAGGACCATTTTCTTGCCTGCAGCTTTGAAACAAGAGAACATTCCTGGCATCTGCAACAATCTCATTTACTTATTTATTTTCAGTTGGAATATAAGCAAGGAGGCATAACACAGAATAAAAAGTCTGCAAATCAATCTAGCACTACCAGTGTTGCAATTTCTTGCAGTAATACGCACCTCTTCAGTCTTTTGTGTTTCGGTATCTTGGTAGTCGTCCATCATGTCAGAGATGTCTAAGGCGGCGAGCTCGAGCCGTTTCAGCCACAGCCGCACTGACTCCTTTTGAACTGACTGCTTCTCGGCGTCCTTGAGCACGGCTGCCATGGACTCCATCGTGTCCTTCATGTCCACCAGGTCGCTGTTGAAGTTCCACAGCAGGCCGGCCTGCTCCGCGATGGCGGAACTGAGCTTATCGGTTGCGGTCTTGACAATAGCAGACGTGATCAATCCCGATACTAGTCCTGCCATATCGCTGCTGATAAGCTCTGGATTTTCTCGCTCTGTACCTGCAACAGCTTGATGAGCCTTGCTCTAAGTTAAACAAAAGCATCAGCTCCAACAGCACCACTAATTTTGGTAGTACCTTGGCTTCTGTCGAGGCCGCGGCTCCTCCGGATTGAAGTCGAGCTCAGGTCGTCTCCGGCGGGCGGGTCAACTCGTGAGTCGTCGCTGTAGTGGCTGGCTCATTGGCTTGATTAGGGAGCGCAGCTGATGGAGACGGCAGGAATCCACTGTTGGAAGCTAAAATTCATCTCTTTAGCTGTGAACTGTAGAATAAATTAGTCAAATTTAACTTTGTTTGACTCTGACCAACTACAGAAATAGAATTATTTTGGGACAAAGGGAGTTCTAGAGAAAAGCTTGAGATGGTTCTTGAGCACTCGAGCTCCAAGAAGGCGTGAGAGCAATATTTAATCGGTGGGCTGACAGCAACTAATACTAGACGTGGAATGTAAAACAAGGGAAGTTAGGGAGGCATACGATCTGAGTTGACCCCGACCCGTGCCCTACGGACAATCTCGCCTCTCCCCAGTCCCCATCACCAGTGGAACCATTCCTTTCTATCTCACGCATCTCTTTCAGTTTCTACTATCGATCGTTTCCCTTTCCCACTGAATATCCCTTGCCTGCCTGCCTTGTTAACCTGGGTCCAATGCCATCAGCCAGTTTACTGCAGATTTTCATTATATAGCTTAATTTATGTGTGCATTTTGTTTTCTATGTTATGCTCTTCAAACTGACAGCATAATTGCTTGCTTTAATAAATAATAGTTTTTCACCCACATATCTTAATCTGATCAAATGAGGCCCCAGAATTTCGACTAAATTGCAATATAACAGTGTCCCGCTTCAAAATGAATTTGGGCCCACTGGACAGACGAACAGGATGAGCATCAACAGAGAATACTCTGCTTCGAGGGCATTTCAGAGTACAGCTTTATACTGTTTCCAGAATCTGAATCTAGAAAGATAGCCAAACCATTTCTGAAATGATTCTGATTCAGATGATAATCGTTTCTCGAAAGAAATTGAAACATTTCTATTTCTCAGTGAATCTGGAACCGTGTCAAACACACCCTAACTCTGCAAGCCAACTGTACTCTGGTTTCAAGGAGTGTCAATGCCATGCATGAACAATAAGAACTTTTCCATCCATTTAGCCATGCTTAAACATGTATGAACCACTATTTAGTCACTAGGTCAGTTATACCACGACAACCTCATTAGGAACCAAAGTTGGGTTCTCCTGATGCAAAGCATAAATTTTGTCAGTCATTCCTTCCTTCTGATAAGCTTCCACCAAGATCGAGTATGTCTCGGCATCGGGAGCACACTGCTTATGCTTCATGTACATGAAGACCCTCTCCATCTCCATCAGATCATCTGCTTTTGCACACGCATCAAGAACAGCATTGTGGAAAGATGTATTGGCTGGCACATCAAGCCTCTCAGCGAGCTTAACCATGCCCACCACCTTATGGAAAAGGCCTGCTTTACTGAACCCGTTTATCAGACAACAGAAGGTCTTCGTGTCAGGCTTCATCCCCTCGGATCGCATCTGGTTAAATGTGTGTTCCATGTTTTTGGCATCACCAGCATCAGCAAAGGCCTCGATAACGTTGTTGTATGTGGCAGTGGTCCACGGGAATGCTAGCTTGCGCATGTACTCCATAACCGCAGACATCTTATCATACATGCGCCTCTTCCCATAGGCGCCGATGAGGATGTTCAGTGTGCGGGTCTCTGGCTCGATCCCGTAGCTTCGGAATTTCTCATACCATTTCTCCATGGGCTCAACCTGGCCCCTGTTGCCAAACAGGCTTAAGATAATGTTCATGGTCCAGACATCCGGTCTGCAGGTTTTGCTCTCGAGCATGGCAGAGAGCACTCTCTCCATGTCCTCCAATCTCCCAGCCTTTCCGTAGCCGCTGAGAACAATGTTCTGCGTGACCGTGTTGGCTTCAATAGACCGCTCAGCCATGTCCTTGTACATGGCATCAACAAGGTCAAATCTTGAGGCATCAACACAGGCTTTGATGATGATGCTGTAGGTGTAAACGTCAGGCTGGCACTGCGGAGAGGCCTTCATCTCAGTGAGGAGCTGGAGCGCCTCATCCAGTAGGCCGCTACGGCAGTATGCCCCGATCAAGGCAGTGTAGAGCTCCGGGGTGGGTGCCAATCCTTGTTGCTGCATTTCGTTGAACAGTTGGTGTGCTCGGGACGGCTGGCCTGACCTGCCGAGCAGCACGATGAGCTTCATGTAGGTGCCCTCTTTGGGATGGTAGAAAGGCTGCTCCTTGAGCATCTCGAAGACCTGTCATCACCAATTTACCATCGCCATAAGCATTGGCATCGAAAACAAGGGAAAAGAAATCTAATGAGTGGCAATAAAAATGGCACTGCGAACAGGGGAAACGAGTGCAAGGGGCAGTGGTTACCTGCAACGCCTCTCGCCAGTTCTTGGAACTGATGCGATCGGCGAGCGCCTCGGTGACGGTGCACGCCCACGCCTTCGCCTCCGCCCGGTCGTCCATCTTCTTCTTGACGTTCTTGAGCGGCGTCCTTGACGGCCTCGACGAGCTGGGGCCGGTGGCGGTCCCCGGGAACTCCCCCGCCTTCCAGTGCTTCTTCCGGTCCGAGTGCTGCGGCTGGGACGACTCCGCGGGGCGGCGCTTCCCCTGTGACGGGGTCGGTGGTTTGGACCCGTCGACGGTCCCCGGGAACTCCCCCGCCTTCCAGTGTCTCCCCTGCAGCGGGGCAAGGACAGGGCGGCCCCTGTTCCTACCGGTGGCCGGAAACGCCCCTGCCTCCCCTCTCCCAGTTAGCCCCCAGCCAGGCATCCGCACGCCAGGCTGGAGGAGAAGCGGCAACGGCGGCGGCATTCGGGAACTGGAGAAGAGAGTGGAAGAGGGAGAAGGGCGGAGAAAATTGGTCGCTTAGCAGGGCGTGCGCAGTGCTCGGAACCGCACCGAGCGCGCCATGGGCAAGATACAGCTGGGAACGGAAAGCAATGAGACCTCGGCTTCGAACTCTGCCAGTCCGCCTAGCTCAGCGCGGAAGAGGTGCGGGCTGATAGGATGAACATAGACGAAGCAGAGAGCAGATAATGGTCGGGTGAGGGTGTCGTATTACGGTGCCAGTATCCTCAGTGGAGGGCACAGGAAGAGAGACCTAATTTTTTTTTTACTTTTTCTCTTTATCATAGTTGTTTTTATAGCTATAGATGCTAAAGATAATTAATTTTAACTAACCTAATTTTATTTTACTTATAAAATTTTAACAAATTAACTAATAATTGCAGATGCTACTACCATAACATTACTCTCCTCAGCGAAAGCTACATCAGAGGGCTCGTGTAGTAGTTCCCAAGAAAAAAAGCATTTTGCTCTCGCTGAATACTAATTATTATTGTAGCACGGTGCCAGCCCAACCAACGGCACGAAAAGAGAGACTTAATCTTCTTCTTACTTTTTATTCTCTCTCTACCCGCAGGATAACTAACTTTAACAAACTAACAAACTAATATTATGTTACTAACAAACTAACAATCAGATCTAATCTTACTAACAAACTCTAATAAACTAACAGATAACTATAGCTGTTGCTGTCATAAGACAGGGATTGTGAAAGCTCTGCTTTGCTGGGCCCATTGGCCAGCTCCTTCAATCGGGTTAATCCGTTCTTTTGTGAATTTTGATCGATGAAAAAAATTCACACTTGTCAGTAACAGTCAATTGTTGTGAAAACTCGTATGTATGCTTCAAAAATGGTCCATTTTTGTATAATTAGTTCCTTTCCTCATGTTCTTCCTGATTATGATGGGAGCTTCTTTTGAAATACAATATACGTACCGTATGTTTGTATACATACATGAGATTGTGATTGTGTTGACGCTTGGATTGGGCAACACACGCGCGCACGTCCGTGTGTAGAAGCAGAACGGTCAGATCGTGAAAATCGAAAGTTTCGGTATGGAGAACCGAAAGTTTCGGTTTTGCCTGATCGCGACGGCACTCGGTTCGCGCCGACCCTCGGATCGGCCCGACTCACGTGCGCACTCCCGCACGCAGCAGCGGGAGGGTGAAGTTGCGAAAACCGGAAGTTCCGGTACCGCAAACCGGAAGTTCCGGTTTTGACGTATTCACGGCAGCATCTGGAGCGGGAGGGACCCCTTGTGGACGAAGGCTTCCTAGGGTTGTTCTAGGCTCGTTCAGGTGAGCTAGAACCTCTTCATCGCCGCCGGGACAGGAGAAAAAGAGAATTTAGAGTTTGAGAGAGAATCTAGGGTTTGAAGAGACAAAACATGTAAAGTAGATTGATAATTTCGATTCAGATGCCCTCAATCGGCCGTGGGCCTCTTATTTATAGAGGTGGGGTGGTCTGCTCCTGAGGAGAGCCAGGTTCTCCAACAATCTCGTTACCAAAAATCTGTAAAACCCGGAACTTCGGTTTGCAAAACTGGAACTTCCGATTTTATCGGGTCCGAATTAACTAAGTTCTTAGCGCCCATCTTGAAGATCCTGATGCTTGTAGTTCCATGGACACCTTATAAGTCAATATTGACCTCCATCCTTCGTTCTCCCGATACTTAGTAGCGTCTTTCGGCACTTTTATTATTGACCTCCATCCTTCGTTCTCCCGATACTTCGTAGCGTCTTTCAGCACTTTTATTATTCAGTATATTCCATTGTGCTTTTGTGGCCTGAAAAACATATCAAACACTAATATTTGTAGATAAATCAAGATAATCTTGGGTCTGGACGAAACCTGTCTTTTTTCGAAACCGAAACTTCTGGTTTGGCATACCAAAACTTTCGGTTTTCTTATGAGCGCAATTTTTGATTGTCAACATATGCCCCCTGTTTTTGGGTAAAACATGTATACCATAAAATATACTATCAACCGAAAATGTCTAAAGGTGATGGTTTTGCAAAACTCCTCGGTCATGATACCGCTTAGGCAACGATATTCAAAAACATCGGCCTGAACTCTTCAAGCGTCTTGTCGTACGCTCGGGTAGTATTTCTTCAAGTATCTACCATTAAAAGCTCTCGGTAAGCGGCTTCCTTGCAAAGTTTCAACCATGTAAGCGTTCCCGGCTATGACCTTCACTATCCTATATGGCCATTCCCAACTTGGAGACCATTTCTTAAATTTGTTGCTCTTAGAGCTAATGGGCAGAATTGTTTTCCAAACTAATTCGCCTAGCTAAAAAGTTTTAGCTTTTACTTTCTCATTGTAGGCTCTAGCAACTCGGGCTTTGTCCTTTTCTATGGCTTTTAAGGCTTCTAACCTCTTATCGGTCACCTCATCAATATTATCTATCATCAAATCATTATACTCATCTATAGACAACTCATTTTGTTTGGCTACCCTAAAAGCGTCCAGATTTACCTCAACGAGTAAAATGGTCTCTTGTCCATAAACAAGTTCATAAGGTGTGACCTTAGCGGTTCCATGTCTAAAAATCCGATGAGCCCACAAAGCCTCCGACAAGACTTTATGCCATTTCTTAGGATTATTTTATATTTTCTTTTTGATAAGCTTGATTAAGGTTCTGTTACTAGACTCGACTTGCCTGTTAGCCTAAGCGTAGTACGGAGAAAAATTTAGCAATTTGATTCAATAGGATTATGCCGAACAACAATGCTTCACATTCGGTCCGATTGTTGATGCAAACATAATCTAATCAGTTTGCATACCATCTCAAGGCGGTGTAGGCTCGTATTCCAGGAGGTCGTCATCGTCGAAGTCTGCCATGTCCACGTCACCAGCCGCAGAAAGAGTAGCGGAGTCCTCGACCTGCACAGAATCAGCAGAAATCGGAACTTCCGGTTTTGGCAGGGTCGAGTTTTCAGGTTCCGAAGCTAAAATCTTCGGTTCTTCTGGAATTTCGGCCTTGCTCTTCACCTTCCATTGCTTACCCTGAGGCACCATAGGTTTGACTTCATTAAAAGGCTCCTCCCTCATTTTCTCTAACTCTCGCTCCTTTTTCTCTCGGAGGCGCAACCTTTGAAGCTTCCTCTTTTGGGTGCGGGTAAGACCAGAGGGACACCACCTCGGCTGGGTGTAACGGGTGAGCTCTCTCACACTTTCAGAAGGTGATGAAACATTTTTATCTTGGACCGGATCCCCTATCTTGATCGGTCTATCCAAAGTTCTCCCTATCTTGACATCGGTCATGCCAATTCTAGTGACATCACCGAATTTTGCCTCCTGATCTTCAGAGACTCCTAAAGTGTGTTTGCTACCTTCCCCTTCATTTTTGGCACGCCATTCTTGTATTGGGGGAGGTGCTGATTTTTTTGGATAAACCGGAAGTTCTATTTTGCCAAACTGAAAGTTCCGGTTTTGCTGGGCAGCAGAAACAGTGTTGTTTTCCCTACTGTTGATCGATTGACCTTCAAATCGGCCGTTCACAGGACCGTGTAACCTCTGGAATACATTCCCTCTAGATATATTTCACCCTAGATGAAAAAATAGAGGAGACATTGGTAGCATAGGTACCCACGGCCCCTCATATGGGTTCCATATCGGTGCCAGTGGAAACGGCATAGGAGGGCACCACGGTGACGGCATTCCAAACTCTGGGGGTGGAGCCGGCCTGGATCGTGCATCACCCTCTTTGCTTACTTCTTCGGCAGACTATTTTCCCGTCGTGGCGACACTGGCCTTTTCGTGGCCCGATTGCTAGAATCAGCCTTTTGGTTTTTATATTTGGCCATGAGACGGTCAAAGGTGCTCTTGGGCTCTTTTTTCCTGTCCGTGACCCTCCTGACGTTCACTTTCCACTTGCCCGCCTCATGATTCTTTGGCTTAATCATGCGGGCTTTCTGGAGCAAACCGAAAGTTTTGGTTTCGGAAACCAAAAGTTCCGGTTTTTCCTGGCCAGTAGCTGTGGCCATTTTGTCGCCCTTCTTCGCTTGCCCTCCAGATGCAGAGCCATTTATGGTGACTTTAATGGATTCTCTGCCATCGGGAGACTTTTCCGCATCAACTTTTCTTAAAACATTTTTCTCTCCCGGTGGTGAAGGCCTTTCTTCACCCAAGATTACATTCTTCCCTTGTGTTGTATCAGCTTGGCTAGGCCGAATCAACACTTTGGTGTTAATGTCAAGGATGTTCACAGGGAAAGGATGCTTGTCTACTTGCATCTCTTTGAGACTCAATCATCCTTCATTAAGGGCCAATTGGATCTGTCGACGAAAAACATTATCGTTAGTTGCATGTAAATAAGAATTGTGCCATTTGCAATATGCTTTTCTTTTTAATTCATCGGCCGGAGGCAAAGTATAAGCAATCTTAATATAACCACCTTTGTATAGTTCATCAAATATCTTATCACATTTGGCTACATCAAAGGTGTACTTCATATCGTCTTTCAGATTTCTTTGAATCGGTTTGAGCGAATCGCAAGCAAGAGACTTGGCCTTTGACGGCCAAGCAAATTCAGCAGCAAACACGTCACTAGACTCGTCATCGGTGCTCTTCGAATCACATTCTATGACGTGTATATGGTGGCGCAGCTCACGGTCATGTTTTAATTCTTTGCTTTGACTTTCTTGGGCCGAAGCTCTTTGCTGGAGGTGTGTGAGAGTAAGAAATTCGTGTCCCTCCAACTTTTCTCTAAGATAAGACCGCAAACCGTTAAAAGAAAGATCGGTTAAGTCTTTTTTCTGAAATTGTCAAATTGAAACATCGGTTTTTTATATCATGAAACCTACAAATAAAATTAGCAACGGATTCATCCCTACCTTGCCTAACCGAAGTCAAGTGTGACAATTTCAACTCATTATCTCTGGTGTAAAAGTGATCATGAAATTTGCACTCTAATGATTTCCACGTAAAAATAGAACCCGAGGCTAAAGATGAAGACCAAGAAAAGGCGGCTTCGGTGAGCGACAAAGAAAATATGCGTACCTTCAAAGCGTCGCTAGAACGTGCCTCCCCCAATTGCGCAATATATTGGCTTATATGCTCTTACGTGATTTTACTATCCTCACCGTTAAATTTTATAAAATCAGAAACACGCCATCCTACAGGGTATGAGACCGAATCAAAGTATAAGGGGTATGGTTTTTGGTAAATTCGGTCTCTCTCTTTTATGTCTACTCCTAGCATTTCTCGAAATTGTTTATTCAAGTCTTCTTTAATGAAAGTAATGCATTCCTCCATATTAGTAATGGTCGTCCTACGGGGTCTGCATTGTTGTGAGGGGTTCATGTTTGCCTCTGTGGCATTAAATTGTTCATTAAGCACAGGACCATGAGGCATATCGGTAACGGTAGGTGAAATAGGTGGAGTGCTATATGCTACGGTACGGTATGGGGGAACAAAGCTAGCCAATTCATTCAATCGGTCATTAACCGAATTGGGGATAGTATTAATGGGTTTTATGCTAGCGGGTGTCACTAACATGGCATCAGTTGGTGCACGAGATGGAAAACTAGATTGTCTATTAAAGGAGTTCAATGGCATACCATACAATGGTTGCTCTACGCTAGATGCATTTGGTGCCGATGAACTAGGAGATAGGTCTACACGCGTAGTATGAGCAGTAGATGATGCAACACTAACATTTTTTAATGTCTTAGACATGCTTTCTTGGATCATATGTTGCATATCATTAACTAAAACCTTTTTCATGTCAGCAAAACAATTTGAAAGATCCTCTAAAGTAACAACGAGGCAACCAAAAGTGCTCACTTTGGCAGCATCCCTGGCTGCATCGTCATGGACAGGCAAGAGAACGACTTCCTTCACTTGCGAGACCGCCCCTTGACGATCCTTCTTGAAGCATGCTAAGTATTCTTGAAGCTCCTGCTCTTTCCGCGCCTCATACTGCTCCTCGAGGGCCTTTTGACGCTCTAAAAACGCTTTGCGGGCCTCCTCGGGCAGCTCCTTCAACGATGGCATAATGATGTTTCTAGACGAGATCTCGAAAGACATGATGCGGAAACGATGATTCGGTTTGGGATAACCGGAATCACTCATCCCCAGCGGAGTCGCTAAAAAATGTGTTGACGCTCGGATCGGGCCAACACAAGCGCTCATGTTCGTGTGCAGAAGCAAAACGGCGAGATCGCGAAAATCGAAAGTTTCAGTATGGAGAACCGAAAGTTTCGGTTTTGCCTGATCGTGATGGCACTCGGTTCGCGCCGACCCTCGGATCGGGCTGACTCACACGCGCACTCCCGCACGCAGCAGCGGGAGGGCGAAGTTGCAGAAACCAGAAGTTCTGGTACTGCAAACCGGAAGTTTCGGTTTTGACGTATTCATGGCAGCACCTAAAAATCGATGTCCGAGAGGGACCCCTTGTGGACGAAGGCTTCTTAGGGTTGTTCTAGGCTCGGTCAGGCCAGCTAATTTTGATTGGTTTGAGAGAGGGGCTAGAGTTTAAAGAGACAAAACATGTAAAGTAGATTGATAATTTTGATTGGGATGCCCTCAATCGGCCGTGGGCCTCTTATTTATAGAGGTGGGGTGGTCTGTCCCCGAGGAGAGCCGGGTTCTCCAACAATTTCGTTATCAAAAATCTGTAAAACCCGAAACTTTCGGTTTTGTCGGGGTCCGAATTAACTAAGTTCTTGGTGCCCATCTGGAAGATCCTGATACTTGTAGTTCTATGGACACCTTTTAAGTCAATATTGACCTCCATCCTTTGTTCTCCTGACACTTCCCAGCGTCTTTTGGCACTTTCATTATTCAGTATATTCTATTGTGTTTTTGTGGCCTGAAAAACATATCAAACACTAATATTTGTAGATAAATCAAGATAATTTTGGGTCTAGACGAAATCTATCTCTTTTCGAAACCGAAACTTTTGGTTTAGCATACTGAAACTTTCGGTTTTCTTTTGAGCGCAATGTTCGGTTATCAACAGATTGGCTACTAACAGGCTATTGGTAGTATTTCCTTTCGATGCAAAGCCTGTCTATACAACATCTACGCACCACAATACAGTGGAACCGGATCCTCTGCCGTACTGCCCGGCACTGCCGGGTCACTGGCAGGCGGGCTCAGAGCCCACCCATCAGTGACCGGGCCGCAAGGCAGGCGTTTCCCGCGCCAATACAGTAACTCATTATTTGAGAAATAATCAGTTAATCACTGCATCAAGATCATTCTGTCGGTTTGGTCACCACGCCTGGCCCATCCTCACCGACTGGAAATGGAGAAGGCATAGCCTGGAGGAGACTCTACTGGAGACCCCTATTCCTCATCTGGTTCAACTGTATCCATTGCCCCTGCAGGCTGCAGTGCCTCACCTGTTTTTTATTTTTCAGAGACGATTATTTTTCAGGACAGTTAAAACAGCACCAACGCCCACAAACCAAAGGATGAATCATGAGGCTGTGCATACTATACTTACCTGCATTGAAGCAAGTTTCGACAGCAACTCTCTGCACCGCGCCATGAGAACGAGCTCTTGCATGGCAACTGTGGAGAGCTGGGACACCAGGACGTTTGCCTTTGCCAACTAAAGAACATAGCAGAGAGATTCAGGAATCAGACGGTTCAGTTATTCAGATATCGTTATATCATTCGGATGCCAAGAAAATTCGACTGTGTAGAAACAAGTACCTTTGATAGTTGAGCGCTTGTTGAGTTTGTTATCCTCTGCATGACTTCGACTGCAGAACCAACACAATTTTTCAGTGCTTGAATATCTGCCTGCGAAATACAGAGCTGAAGTAATGAGCTATTGAGTTTCCACTGGAAAGTAACTGGAGGTATTCTGTTGTATTCCCAACCTTCGCTCCATCGGAGACAGGAAGGCGCACAACGGTAGCATTCAGAGCTTGTGTTGTTCCTGATAAAGAATTTGCATAAACCTTCTCTAAGGAGGACCATTCCTCCAGGTGTATCATCTGCATATGGTAAGGTTACGTTTTTGTCCAAAATTTGCACTTCAAAATTGAATTCTAAGTCATAGCTGGTAATTAGCCACTCGTGCCAGAGAGGCAGAGAAAAGATGAACAATAGAAGCGAACAGTAGTGCTTTTTCTGAATCAAATCATGACTATTCAATTCTGCAAGCTATTAGCCTGGTACTACGGTAACTAATAAGTCCATATTAGTAGTGATCTTAAGAGCTGGTTTTCTTATTCTACTTTCCAACTAGGCATGATTAAGGTCCATTGGATGATAGTGTGGACAGTCAGGAAATTTGTAACCTAGTGTACTACTGATGGTCCAATAATAACTTCCTGAAATAGATAACTGTATCAAAATGCATTGGACCTGCAATAGATAAACAGAATCCTCTTACATGTCCCCTCAAAATGGCCATGAGTTTGCAGTTGTTTCGAAGCACCTGCAGCTGCATCTTTGCAATGGCAACTGATTTGCGCGCTCGCAGCATAGAGATCCATGCACCATAAAATGCTTTCTAAGTTAACAAAAGAGATATCAGCACTGTTTCTGAAGAGAAGCAGAAACATCTGAGTGAAACAGCTCAATAACTGATGCCTTGCTCTGATCAGAAGAGTTTTGTCCAACAGCAGAGAAGAAGAGTCACTCACCTCTGCTGCCGCCCTCTGTGATGAAAGCGCGGCGGCAGCCTGAGCATTGGCGTGACGCCACTGCAAATACCGGGTGTAGACTAGTTTCAGCTGGTGTTCCTCCTCGGCCTTGGTCGGCCGCTGAGTTTTCACCTTCTTCATGTCGCCGTCCAAACTCCAAGCCTTGCCCTGCTGCTTCCCGGCAAAGTCAGGCAGCCCCCCGGAGCGCCGCGCTCGCGAAGGGCTGTTCGTCATCCTGAGCGAGCTTCCCACCGGCTTGCTCGGTAACGGCTGCTGTTTAAGAGACAGCTTGTTGAACGGCGAGGACAGCAAGCCGTTGAACAGTGACCGCTTCTTCACCGGAGACGGCGAAGCTACTGTATCAGCAGGACTGCGTGAGGAGGAGACCGGCTTGGGTGGGTACGAGAACCGGTCGGAGCGGGTGCCCACGGCGTCCCGCGAGAACCGCGCGGACGAGCTCAGGAACACGCTCCTCCGAGCCGCGCGCGGTCCGGACGACGCGACGCCCGGCGTCCTGTCGCCTCCGCCGTCCCGCGACCAGCCGGACGACGCGCTGTCCGTGTCCTCCGAGGACAGCGCGTGTAGGTACTCGTTCGCGCCGTCCACCGAGGCGCGCCGCGGCGTCGCGTCGTGCGCCGTGGATCGCCTGACAGCCGATGTGGTGGTGGCGGTCCACTTGCAGTTTGAAACGGGGTATCCCAGCCTCGCGGCGGCAGAGGCGTCACCAGACGGCGCCGAGGTGGCCGACGCTGACCACCGGTACGCGTTCTGGTTTCCGTCGGACACCTTGGCCCGCATAGATGTAGGTACAGTACTGGAGTTCCTCTCTTCTGGCGAGAACGCCGCCGGCGTGGCGGGAGACACGGGCCTCGCCCTGCTGGTGTCCAAGCAATACGTCGGACTCTGGAACGCGACAGAAAGCGTTCGCGGTGGCGTTGTCGCTGTGGTGCTCGCACCGGAATCCGCAGCGTTCACCGCCGCGGTGGCGTCGGGCAGCAGTGCCCGCTCGGCGGAGGCTTCCCGGTGTTCCCGGCTTGCGCTTGTAGCCGGAGACGCAGAGCGGCGGGAGGTGGTTGCGGAAGACGTGGCGGCCGGCCTGGATATGGAAGCGGGTTTGGAGAAGGGGGCGAGGTAGCGAGAAGCGACTGTCTTGGCTCTGGGCTCGGGCGCACCGGCATTGGTGTTGGAGTTGGAGAGCGCGGCGGAGCGGCTGCGGCTGCGTGTCGGTTTCAGCGGAGGGGCGGCGGCGGTGTCCACCACCGTGGACGGCATCCTTTGTCAGCTGGCACCGGCGAGGCGGCGCTGATGCTGGAGTATGAACCAACAGACGAAGAACTGGGCCGCAGCAGCTTCCTCCTTTAACCACCACCATTACCGGAGGATCTAGGACGAGCAGTAATTAGAAAAGTCAATTAATACTGTCTTAATTAACGGTACCAAAATTAGAAAAAGATTATCCCGTGATCAACGAACGGGTTTTATGGTACGCACGCACTGCCGATCTTGGATACAGAATTTTACTGAAGACGTAGTACAAAATTTACCAGCCAAGCGTATAGTACAGCAGAGTATGTATAACTCTCTAGCCATCCCCTGCCATGCATGGGTACGTTGTCTCAAGGACCCCGTGCAACACTTACGTTAGCATCTACTGAACCATGTACTGTACGTGTGAATATGGATACGTAGGTACTGTAGCTCGTACTCTTGATTCAATACTGCACGGTTTCTGGACTGTGATTTGCACGACGATACGCATGCATTCGCTGTGTGCCGTACGTACCGATGTTAAATCCAAGGGACGAACGGACTGCATTTTGCCATTTTCACACGAAAACAACCCAACGAAAATCCAGGGAACGAAAGCAGCCCAACGAAAATCAATTGCGCAAAGCCCATTGTGTCCGCTCTTTCACACGAGCTGGGCCTGTTGTTTTTAATTTTTATTTGTTTTTATGACAAATTGTACGGCATCAGCAGCATTAGCAGATCCACCTTTCCAGCCATTCCTGCTTTCTAAGAGGTACGTAGGACAGCTGCTTCATGCAGGGCAGTGGGCAGGGCTCCTTGCCTGAGGTGAGTTTTGTTTGCCTACCGTCTGCATGTGTTGTCCAGTTCCGTTTCTATCAGTGTTGCTTTGACTGACGTTACAATTCAGCTTGATTTGGGTTAGAACAATGTAATTCGGACGAAAAGTGCATTTTTATCACAGCTGAACTGCAACGTCAGTCAATGTGAATCCACCACTTTCTTATTGAGATGATGTTCACACTGGCTATTAGTTGTGAATCTGTTTCTTATGACTATCTGAAAAATAGTTTTCCCAAAAGAGTAGCTTTATCATGTCAGGTACATACCATGTTGATCTTTATTTTTCAAATAGTTATGCCTACTTCATTCAGACCGTAATTTTACAAATCTCTCTATCTACTTACCTGCATGCTTAATTTATATTTCTATACACAGGTTGTTGCGGAGACGAAGATCGAGAAAAATTTGGCAATAAAGCCACCGAAATGATTTCTTTCTTCTTGATTATGGCTTTGTGATAACACCAACTCCATATGGATGCTCGCTGGGCTGCTAGAGAACCTCTCTTTGCTGTCCTACTTCGCCGAGGAGATGGGGGCATTTCAGTTTCACCCCAAAAAAATAGATGTAAATATTTAGTTTGAATTAATATCTTTCAAATTTAAATTTACAAATAATATTTAAAATATTTCTTCTCTGTGCAGCTACTGGGCTTTCTGTTTTTATAAATTTAGATTGAGATAATCCTGTTGGATTAAGTTCCTGCTTTTATAGGATATGATCAGTGTCAATCTCAGTAATCACTCAGCATGCTATAATCGTAGGTATGCGATTTAAATGCCTGTTTTACCTAATTTTCTTGAGATATCTTGTTGCAGAGACCAAGTGTGACCAAAAGCAAGAGGGGGCCAATTGGGATACTAATTAATAGATATTGACATAAACCATGAGTTTGAATGTATTTCAGATACATTCTAAGTTATGGAACTGCATTGTTCTGATGCTTTTATGTTTCAGAGTCTGCACCATTTTTATTTTTATAGGTTTAAATAAAGATTCCTTTCATACTCATGAGATCTAATGTGTGCTTTAGGTGTCAGATGCCCTCACGCCGTCTCCATCTACCTCCCCAGGCAAGCCAGTTACAGGCACTCATCAGCGATCAAGGTTAGTTCTCATTTAGAATGAGATAGCTACTATGGTTTTGGACTAATCAGTTAAATCACTCATTGTTCTCTTATCTGGCTTTATAAAATTGATGCAAATATCTTTTTATGTTCTATGTTTTCAGCAGTAGCAAATCACAGGATCCTACCAAACATATAGATAGATTTACGTAAACGCCTTTTCGGAGATACTGAACCTGTATAAAGTGTAATTTGCATCTCTTCTCATATAACACGTAACTTTACTGTATATCTTTACACATTGGATCCTTACTGACTAGGTTTTTTCTTTTTACTATATTTCAGGAAGAAAAAAAGCCAAGCCAATTTAAATATTCAGGATGATAGTGGTACCAGGTAGCTACTGTCAGTTTCATATTCCTAAACCACTGCCACCTATCATTGTTATATTCTTCTTTTATTTTCATGTCTTCTTTCTATTTCTTTATACAGGATCTAAATCACAAAAAAAAAGTGTTGAGCATCTTGGATCACTGAAGACAGAGCCACCTCCATATTATTCTTGAGTAACCACTCCTTATTTAGAGTGTCTTGATTTGAGTCAGAGGAATACTATCTTTTAAATTTTGACATGGAAGTTCTAATACCATCGGCCTGATTGCAGAAATATGGAGAATGGCTCACTTGCCAATATTATCAAGCCAAACACATAGGACCCTTCCCTGAACCATTGTTGCCTGTGTATATTGTGCCCAGGGGAGCTTGGCGATTGCTGCAACACAAACTCTCTTCCTTTTCATTATTTGTGCCTGTTTTTATTTTTTGTATATTAATTCAATGTAATTATCCATACCACTTCATGATCGCTCTAGGCACAAAGTGTTACTGATAGTTCTATATCTGTTGAGGACACTTTATCCTGAATTATGCAGACAATACCATAGCCTGGGCAGCAACAGCAACACATTTTGAAATATGCGGGCAGCTTCTTCTTGACAAATATATAGAAATGGTTGATTCAAACGTCATTTTGAACCCCTCATCTGAAATATAAGTCACCCTCGCCTGAAATATTCATCCGTTCCGTGACATAAC
This sequence comes from Zoysia japonica, assembly GCA_001602275.1. Classification (NCBI taxonomy): domain Eukaryota; kingdom Viridiplantae; phylum Streptophyta; class Magnoliopsida; order Poales; family Poaceae; genus Zoysia; species Zoysia japonica. The sequence continues at coordinate 226,253 of BCLF01000132.1, forward strand.
ATCGCTATCACCAACAAATCTTATGCACGTTCAAGTAATCATGGTTCAAAAGTCTAACAGTACCTTAAAAATATAGATATATCGGGGGAAATGGTTTTTGCTGCATTGAGGGTAGGATAATCATGCTTCAAAATAAGCTAACAGTACCTTAAAAATATAGATATATCGGGGGAAATGTTTGTTGCTGCATTGAGGGTAGGATCATATTCTTGAAATACAACAGTAACTACGTCATTCTGTTTAGCGGGCATGTACATTTTGAAATACCATTTCGAAAAAAATGCTTATATGATATAGAGGAAAATATCTTACATGACTGATGTAGCTTATGACTAAAGTTATGGTTTATCTTTTCATCTTGCAAAATTGTCATGAAATTAGCAGCTTTTCTGCCCGTATTTCACCTACGTACATCTGTTGTTTAGGTCCTTGTCGAGCTTGCTGATTTCAGAGTTGCCCCTAAATTAATGAAGCAGATTTCTGATGGATTTTGAGGGATTTCTGGTCTAGTTGGTGTTGCAGGCTCTGATTTATGAAGGCGTTCTCCCATTCGTGCTGAAACAAATACAGGCGTGATGCTCCCAACATCTCACACTCTCCTTCAAATCCAACAGATCCACGTGGTTTGAACCAGTTTTATTTTGGGGACTGAGTTCCCCAAGGTAAACTCTTCCCCTCCCTAAATTTCTTGTATATTTTACTGACATAATATGTATTGAATAGTTTCCTCAGTTTCTACTTATTAACTCTAATTGCAGAAGTATCAGAGCATGTTACAAAATAAGATAAATTCCTAGGTGGATTGCCCAATGGGTATTTTGATGTGTTGCCTAACTTTTATAATATGGTTGTGTGATGGTGGCCATACTTACATATGCTTTGTGACAAAAAATTTATTTTCGTTGCAAGCTTTCTGTTTCTCCACTTGAACCACTTGATGTTATCTATATTTGTTCAATGTATCTTTTTATTTCCAGTTTGTTCGGAACATTTAGAAGTGTTTACTGTTCAATAGGTGCTTTTGTAATATGCAATTATAGGTTATGATAGGGACGAATAGCATTACTGTTGTATATCTATACAAAACTATATATTATGCTTCCAGTTAGGACGAGTACCTCTTCCATCTACTTGATGTGCGTGTAAATTTATATGTGAAGTTTTATTACTTTCTCTGCTGCTCTGGCTGAAATTCAGAGAAAAACACTTTGTTTTATTTGGAGTATTGTTGAATCTGTAGTTCGGAGCTAACCTCATATTTATTTCAATAGCTTTGATCTTAATTTCTTTCTTTATAGCACATTGATTCAGACCCCTAATATTATCTTCTTTCTCCCTTGTTCATATAGATTCAGAGCATGTTAAAGAATGAGAAAAACAAAGCGCACCATATTAATTTTTTTATTTCCCCTACAAAACTAAAGGTTTGTGCGCTTTATTACTAAGATTGTATTTCTTGTTCGTTCCTGTATCCAAAGACTATCATTTGTTGCTGTAGCACGGTTACCTTAGGTGCCAAGTGGTCTCAGCCTTGAGATGTTTGCCGCTGGTTATTGTAAGAGAAAGTTTCCTTAGTGGATGCTCTATAAATGTGTCTATTCTTACAATTTTTTTACTCTGTTTAATCTTATGCTGATGTATATTTTCCTTGATCTTGAGGCTTGCTGTTAAAGAAAAATCTGTTGGTTACGCTGAACAGTCTAATGCTTTTCAGGATGAAGTACCATAGAGCAGAGAATAGAATGCGCTGCAGATTAGATATGCACCCCTTCATCTAAAGCGAAAAGAAAAACATTGAAAAAGTCATTGGTATTTATTTACTAACTATAGTGGACAATTAAGTAAGGCCTATTTCTGCAGCTAAATTAGACATCGGGCGCGTGACCGCGCGCCCACTCTACTACTTGTATATACTAACTCTCTAGCCACTCCCTGCCATGGGCACGTTGTCTCAAGGACTTCACTGATTCACGTAATTAGATACGGAACGACGTAGTACGTGTGCATATGGATACGTAGCTCGTACTCTCGATTCAATAACCACTGCACGGGCTCTGGACTGTGATCGGCACGACGATACGCATGCATTTGTTGTTTGGCCATGGACCACAGGACTCCAAATTGGCTTATTTCCTCTGTGCTAGTAATCCGTTTCAAACCTTTCATCCAACGACCCTGTGCCAAAGCTTAGGCAACCGATTGGTTCTTGCGCCAGGCAGATTTTAGAAGGGCTGGTGCTATTTCCTTGAGGGAGCGACTTTGTAACCATCTATCATGCCAGAAACTAACAGGAATTGTCATCTGGGACCAAGGCTTATTGCTATCTTTCCACTTAAACCACTGTAATGGTGGCGTACGCCCGAAAGAGATCAGCCTCAACTCGACTAACAGGAATTGTCATCTGGGACCAAGGCTTATTGCTATCTTTCCACTTAAACCACTGCTGCCACCGTAATCTCAAGCACACCTCCACCCAAATTCTTAGCGCGCTGTGCTCTTCCAGTTGAAATGGCAGTGGCCTCCTCGGGCATCCTCGGAACCTTTCCATCTAGATAGCTGGAAGGAACTCGTGTGGTAAATCAGAGTTGAAGAATGTACTGAATTAACCAATGTGTGGCGGCCTGGTTTATTGAGCAGTTTTATTTTCCATCCTGCTAGCTTTCCAACCCAACGAAAATCAATCCCTCAAGCCCATCGTTGTCGGCTCTTGTTGTTCTGACGACACGATGTACCCAACAACAAGCTGAGCCGGCTTGTTGTTCTGACGAAATCATCTTGGGCTCTTCCTCGCACGACGACGCGACGTTTCGTCACGCGATCGCATAATCTCACTCCAAATCACGCCATTGGTGAGCCCGTGCGTGTGCATCGCAATGCCTGCCTCCCGACGGCACACGTCGCCGTCGCGCGTCCACGTTGAGATCTCGCACGGCCGGCACGGCAATTTCTCAATCCGTTGCGTCCGTCCAGATTCTGTGATCCAAGTAACAGATACACGCTGCTTTCGCTGGTTTTTGACTGCTTGTGGCACCTGAAGAACAGGCGATCGAGCATATTTATAATCAATTGATGGGTACATATTTATAATTAATTGATGGATATTCGAGACGAAACTGGATTGTATCTTCATGCCGCTGCAGCAGGTTTCGTAAGAAATCACCTTCCAAAATCCAATCCGTGTTTGCCAGATAGTTACCTGCTAAAATCTAGAGTTTCGTAAGAAGCAACACACGGGTTTGAATTTGTGATGTGACAGTGACACTGCCGTTTCTTTTCATTTCGCTCTGCCGACGGACAAGCCGATCTAGAGTTCTCCATGGACATCCATCCATGGAAAAAATGTTACTAATAAATCTCAAGTCGCCGGCCTTCTTCCTGTCAACAGCTTCGCCTGACGGCAGCAACAAGAACAACGGGCTACCAAACTCTGAAGATTTCCATCCGCTAGGTAGGACTCAACGGTACCGTTTTATTTATTTATATCGGAACATAATCAAACAAACACACATCCACTAGGTAGGACTCAACCGTACCGTTTCGATCGGACGAACAGGTGAACAACAAAAATACAAAATCTCTTTTGTTCTACACAAGCACCCGGACCAAAATCGCTCCTGCTGTACGTACAAACACAACTCGTCCCTTCAACCGATCGTGTTCGGAAGAGCAAGGATCGAAATTCCCTGTTCCAAACATGCTTCCTCCGCTGCAAGAGCTGATTGATTATCTGTTCTACGAGCTCAGGAACGCGGAGAAGAGAGGATCGATCCTTCCTTCCTCCCTCAGCAAAGCTCCCACCCAACTCTGGATCGGACAGGCGGCTCTGCTCTGCTCTGCGATGCTCTCTGTGTTCATCTCAGAACTCAGAAGGCGCAGCAGTAGGTGACCAGCCGGCTCCACGGCCCGGGCCTCCTCCTCGCGCGCCTCATCGTCGGCGCGCGCTTCCCCTTGGCGGCCGCACCGCCGGCCCCCAGGTCCCTGCTTCCCCCCATGCCGCCGTTGCTGCTGAGCATCTCCCACATGACGTGCACGTCGCGGTACTCGCAGGTGCGCACCTCCTTGCGCAGCCGGCCCAGCCCCGCCAGCACGCCGCCGCCCAGGCCTTCCGCGTCCTCGTCCGACCGGGAGTCCACCGGCACGTACGTGGACAGCTTGCCGGTGGTCCGGCGGCGACGGCCGAGGCGCGAGCTCAGGCCGCGCCACACGCGCTTCACCGGCACCGCCGCGCGGCCGAGGCACGACGACGACATCCTCTGCTCGTCCCCGAAGCTCATGGACGACGTATGTTCTCTTTCGATTGATCTCTGATGGATGCTGACGCCGGCCGGAGCGATTCGAGTCGACCTAGCTCGCCGGAGGTGTCTCTGCCTTGACTGCCTCTCCTTGTACTCCTCGGCTTCGTGACGCGCACACCTGAGCTGACTACGAGAAGAAAGAAAGACAGAGGGACAGAGGAGAGGGGAGGCGCGGTTGTTGTGCTCGGTCTGTCTACCGGACCCTGGCGCCATTGATGCTGCCGGTTTATTTATAGGCGCGTCTGTCTCAACTCTCTCAAGTGGAAGTAAAGAAATGGTTGGAGAAGAGAGAAGAAGAAAGCAAGAGGGCTACAGAGGCGCGTCGCGTGTGCGTGACTGATGAGAGAGGCGAGCCGACGGCGGGCCGTTCGTTGCCCGCCCGTGCTGCCGGCCGTCCGCCGCGACGGCGACGCGCACGCCCGTGGATGGTCGCCCGCGTCGCGACGCTTACCCGCGCCTTCGTTTCCCGCCGCGCGCCGTCACTGCACCGTCGCCACAAGCGCCAAGCGGACGAGGACGACGCTGGCATCCCGCGTCCGATTCGACGGTGCCCTGCATAATCTGCGTGCCTTTTGATTTGTGGATTATGTTCTGGTGTTTCATTTATTTTGAAAACATGTGGTTAACTTTCGGAACGCAGGAATTTCACGTAATTCACACAAGAATATCATAAAAATTAGTTTAATTTAAGAAAAAAATGAAATTAAAAAAATTTCTATATTACAAACGGACCTAAACCATTTGACGGTCACGGACACCGAAGAAATTGCAGATGAATGCACATCACTTGTCGATCAAAATCATCTCATTTATTTGCACCGCCCCTTGGACACATGAAAAGGATAGAAATTAGAGCTCGACAAAGACTATAGGATTTAAATTTTACTCCTCATATAATCTTTCTCACTGAAGAAGAAGAAGAAGAAAACAATAAGCAGATTAACAATCAGCATCAACGAATAGCAGTTTTTTACTATCTGTCGCTTCATAAGTTCAGTACTCGAGCTGCTTGTGCTGAACTCTGTATGGATGTGCGTTCCTGCCTTCAACACAACCTTATTAACTTAGTTTTCACACAAGTTTCTCTAGGAGCCGTTCTTGCTGATCGAGAGGGTACATGCACGCAGGCAGGCACGTAGCTATCTGAATGCCAGGACACGGATACTAGCTGTAACGCTAACTTAAAATAGCGCGTTCGTTCTCTGATCTGATGTGGACTTGCGTCTTATTGTCCTGCAGCAGATGAAAACGAAGCTCAGACTGATGATGCAGACAGTTTTTACAGAACAAAAAAACATATCGATTATTTCCCCTCAGTGAAAAATACAGCAACCGTGTCGGCTGTAAATTTTAGCACTAGCAGAACAGAAGCTATTCGCCGCTGGTTTCAGATATTTTATTTAGATTTTAGTAAATTTTAGCTCGATTTTTGTTATCTGCCTGCCCACAGAAAGGTGAAAAAAAAATTCGTCAGGTTCGCCATCAGTCCGAATCAGCTGAAGCTGTAGTAGGTGTGTTCAGCTCTGCGACCGCCGGAGGAGTAGGATTAGCGCGTCATCATCTGATTGTCCAGCTCGAACGCAGCGCCCTTTTAACACGATGCAAGCACGTTTCTTTTCTCCTTCGTTGCATCTTCCCTTTGCTTTTGTTTATGTTTTTGTCTGTCTGGAATATACTAAACTGGCAGAGTACTATAACCTTTTTTGTCTGTCTGGAATATACTAAACTGGCAGAGTACTATAACCTTTTTGGATGCCGTATTAAACTTGTATAAGCATAGTACTCAAATCGTGCTTGCTATCAACTTGTCTCCGTGAGCACACGCACTGCAAATCGAAACAGTAGGAGGAAATGTCACTATCCGGTACCACACGGAACGACGATCCAGACTCACTGCTACGCACGATCACGCTGAAAATCTGTCGATGAAACCGCGTTACGCTGAATTACACTCCAGTTTTTTTTTGTCGTCTGAAAAATGCGTTCGATGTATCGTTACCGTCTCAATCCTGTCGCCGGCTAATCTGAAAAACGCATTCGATGTATTCGACGGTCACTCATTTCCTTCTCTCTTTTCTGGCTAATCGGAGTGTTCCGTCGCTCAGCGGGCACTCTGATCAGTTTGATTTCACGTTTCAAATGGTATTTATCAGCGATCATTTTCTGTTGGTTACTGCATACAGATATGAACAGAATAAGAAACCACGCTCAGTTGAACACTGCACAGTTGCGTCGGATATTCCCCTGGGCCCCAGTCTTGACCCCGATCCGGCCCATCTTGGTGACGGCCTCGACGAAGGCCTTACTGAACGCGTCGCTGCTGCGCGCCCACGCGTCGACGGTGGGCCGGGACCTGGGGTCGGAGTGGAGCACCTGGTCGGACGCGAGCAGGCCCATCCCGTTCTGCAGGTTGCGGTAGTACTGGTTGTCGAAGGCCCGCGGCGTCACCACGTCCATGGTCACCGCGATCCGCGGGTCCACGTTCGGCGGGCACCAGGCGCGGAGCTGCGCCGCGAAGCTCGCGTTCAGGGTGGGGTCGGGTGTTGGGCCGCGGATGCGGCCGGCGAAGGTGGTGCAGTGCGCGAACCCCACCGTGTGGCCCGCGGAGAGCGCGATCATGTCGGTCTGCGAGAGGCCGTTGCTGGCGAACAGCGCGCTCAGCTGGTCCAGGTTGAAGGACGGTGGTGCTAGCCTGCCGTTGACGCTGCTCGCCGTCGAGCTCAGGCCGTCCAGTCTCCCCAGCTCCACAGCGTACGACGGTCCACCGGCCTGCACGCGCAAACGGTCGAGTTAATTAATAAGGGCAGTTCGTCACCAGGCTAGGCTACAGGCCGCTTGGGGAAAGAAGGGTACCAGGGCGATGACGTCTCTGGTGGCCATGGCGAGGATATCCGCGCACGACACCCTGTTCCGGCACCGCGGCACGGCGTCGACGGCGGCCTTGGCCCTGATGACGGTGTCGAAGCCGTCGCCGGCGAGGGACAGGTTGACCGGGTTGTCCTTCTCGGCCGTGTTGTTCGCCGTCGACGCCACGATGACGGACGCGTCGCAGCCCTCGACGAAGCAGTCGTGGAAGAAGAGGTGCACCGTCGCGCCCACGGTCACGGACGTCTGCCGGAACTTTCTCGTCACCGCGTCGCGGACGACGGATTCCACGTTCGGGCACACGCCCGCGTAGTAGTTGCGCCGGAGCTGCGCCGAGCAGGGCGGCGGCGCCGTGGACAGCAGCAGCACCGTCAGGAGCGCCGCGAAAGCTGCGAGTCGTCCCGCGATGCCGACGCCCATTGTTGTTACTGTTGTTGTGTGCTTTGGCTGGCTAATGCGGGCTCGACTCGACCGAAAGGAAGAAGCAGCAATGGCGTGAGACCAGGTCGTCGACCAGAAGCGTGGTATAAATAATGAGATGCAGCTGTGCGTGTGACTAAAATTGGGTGCGACGCGAGTGCTGAAGTGGCGACGACGACATATACAACACCGCGCGCGGTGGCCGCCACCCACCACATCTGGTGCCTGGTGGCGGCGCGCGTACGCCGTGGTGTAGCTGCTGCTGTTGCGAGCGGCCACGGAGACGGATGTGGCTGGCGAGGAAGAAGAGATCGATGGAGACAGTCGTCGTTTGATAGTGCATATGACTGAAAACAATTGATGCTGCCACGGTGCATCGAACTTTTGTACCCCGCTCATGATCTGCACCCAAGGTCAGCGCTAACTGGAGACGAGGTTACAGAGGGGCACTAAGTGAACTTCATTTTCGTGTGGTTTTGAGGACCAGCACTCGCCACTAACTGAACGAACCTGTTTGCACGCCATGCCTGCATCCACTTCTTCCATAAGTGCCTTCGCTGCTAACCTAGCTAGAAAGGATCACCCACGCACGTACGCCAGGTTAATTTGCAAGTGCCGAGCCTTGGCACTAGAAGCCAAGTGGATTCAGATGGTGGATTACGCTCCAGATGGAAGTGCGACGCCCATTGCTTCCGCTCGGTGGCTTTGCCACTGTCCCTCCGATTAGTTCCAGCTTACACGCAGTAAACTTTTCATCCCATTTTGTCGCTTGGATTTACCGCGACATCAATTAAAAAACAAAAACAGAGGAAGTATCTGACTGCTACTAGCACAAGCATGTCACTCCCCCGTAAAGTTAATAATGTCCGTTGTCGCCGTATCCATGGCTCTTACGCTCATGGTCACCAGAAACGGAACACGACGATGAATGCAGGTACATCGACGGGAGTACGTACGGCCAGGGGTAACAGCCTGCTTATGTCGTCAAATCCTATGTGTTGCAGCTTGTTTTCTCTAGCCATCTTCATCTTGCCTTACAACCTGTATTCTTCCAGCAGAACAGGGAGTCTTCGTGTTGGACGGCGGAGCCTCCAGATCGAGTAAGTACAGCGTCGGAGGCAACAGTTGCGGATGCGCTCCTGCTAGCGGGCTGAGATTCACAGTGGCTTCGCTTGTTGGGCCAAAATGCACACTACCTGGCGGCCTAACTCCACGACCGCCATCATATTCTTTTGTGCTGGGCCTGCTCGCTGATATGCCCTGTTTTTTACAGGTACTCCTATCATTTAGCATAAATATTTTACATAATTCCCTTTCCCACCCATTTCCACATTGGCACATTCGTACCCAACATTTTGGTTGCTTCAATGAATCTAGGTACTTTCAAGGGCGGACCTGAGCTTCTCATGCATTGACTTACAAGATTATGACTGCTCGTTGGATATGTGGAGTCTTGGCTGCATGTTTTCTGGAATGGTATTTATTTTCGTGCCTTCATTTTCTATTTCAACAGTTTGTGGTTTGCTTTTGCATTTACCGGTGCCTACATTTTTCTATTTGATGTTGGTTGGTGCATTATTTTTTGACACTTAAACTATTAGTTACTGAATGCATTTGGAAGCAAGAGTTTTGTTGTTCTTTTCAGTGAACTTTACTCTGGCAAATTTTAGTCAGATTATTTTATTTGTTTTTTGATGTGTGCATATTTTGCTATATAGCTGGTTCTAGTCTGCATGATTCTGTTTTGCTGTGATTGCCATTTTGTGCTGTTAGAGCTGCGAAGTTGTTTGAAGCATTGTACTAATTCTATTCTCATCTCTGTATTCTCAGGTACCTGGAACAGATGTACTGAATGCTTGTTTGAACTAGTACAGAATTGAGCTTGACCCTCGGAAGGTGCTTATCACTCTCACCAAGGCCTTCGGAGTTTTGACGCAAGACCTGCTTGTAGTGTTACAGAAATTCCTTTGAACTATATATGATTTCTATTATGCAAGCTTGGTGCTCCTAGCTTGTAGTGTTACAGAAATTCCTTGTTTTGGAATGAACATCTCTTAACGAGGCCAAGCCTTACCCGCAGCCCTGATTTTGCCCATTATTGAAGGCTTTTTCAAGATTGAGCAACGAAACCAAAACACATGTGCCTCCAGTTTATTGATGCTCAAAAACAAACACTGATTGAGGTCAACAACAATTTGAAACCAAAGGGAAGACATTACTATTCCTAGATACACAAGCCTAATTGAAGAATGCATAATGTTGAATAACTGCAATGCCTCGTTTCAGAGGCTGGAGGTCCGACTGTTGTTAAAGCAATGGAATACTGTTATGACAAAGGCTGATCATCAATCACAATTGCCGAAAGTTTGTATCCTGCAATTGCCCATGCAGGTGCAACATCCAGCTTTATAAATGCTACATTATAAAACACTTCACTTGACAGAACAGAACACACAAGATTATGCAGTTTCAAGATTAACCGTCTCACATTCAAGATGATCAATCAAACACAAATGTGTTGAGGTAACATATGCAGCACAATCCACACAGAAGTAATTATTGCAGAACAAGCTGACACGGGGATTACATATATGGGGCGCACAACGGAAACAGCTGCTGCTGCTAGAGCAGTAGAAGACCAAAGTTCAGACCCATGATACATAAGGTAACCAGTTGTTTGCATACTACATAATGTGGTAATACTAGTGGATTACGACAGCTTCTCGCTTTGTGATGCCTCTCTCTGAGTGAGCATTTGCCACAGGCACTATTTCTTGAGGTGGGGGAAGCACTGGAAGAGGTCGTTCTTGGGATGCCTCGCCTCGGCGTGTTCTTTGCACTTGGTTTCAGAGGTAGTGCAGATAAAGGTCTGCATGCATACCTTGCACTGCATCAAGATGTAAAACATTGGTGAGATTACAATCTAATATCTAGAGAGAATTTAATCAATAATGTACATTATGTTTCCTTTAGATCAATCGAACACCAATATAAAGGTGGTGCATCACTAAATCAATTAGAGAGCAATTGCAACTCCACAGCATCATGAACTAGCAGGTAGCCAGGTAAAGCATTTCCTAGATCACTCCACCGCAGGCAAGTAGTCAGAGCACTGATTTTCCAGTTCCACCACTTCGAGTAGACGCAAGCTGGCCTCAAAAAGTTGGGTCATGAACAACTTAAATATGCAAGTGATGCCACTGAACCAAGCAGAATAATGCAGCTTACTTCACCACTAACTCAACATCTAGTGTCAGCGGAATTATGACAAGCTCTTGATATCATGGAACGGGAATGCCCAATCTGCGTGCCTCTACAGTTCAAAGAGTTTGACGCTCAAAGCAGGAGGGCATGAGGAGAAACCACTGGATCTGGGTCCAGAGTAATGGTCTTTTTTTTTTCTTTTCCCTGCGCTGTTAATGTTAAGTTACAATCTCGTCAGTAAAAAGAACTAGTACTATTTTCTTTTCCTTTTTCCCCTCGCTTGCCCAATTCAGTTGCCAAATCTCCAAGAGACGGGATAATTCCCGAGACACGGTAGCCAACAACTAGATCTGCGTGCAGACAAGTGGTTTTCGTCTGCGGTTGTACAATCCACCTATAAAAGACACAATCAAAACGAGTCTCCCCTTTTAATCACGTGCTACCCCCCATCCCCCCCTTCCCCGAATAAAATCCCGCAGGTAATCAGAGAGAACGGGGCGCATGACGACAGATCAGCGGGAGATGGAGTCAAAATTCGGCGGGGATTAGTTTACCTGGATGTTCATGGCCTTCTTGTTGGCCTCGAGCTGGCTCCCTGCAAAGCAAAAGGGGAATCGAACGGATCAGATCGGGCCCTGGCTGTGGGGAACTCCTTCCCCCCCTGGGAAGGCGAGAACCGGAGCCAGCAGGGAAAGAGACAGACGGGAGGATTGGGGGATTGCGTCTTACCCTTGGCCGGCTTGTTCTTCTCGGCGTTCCTCTCGCGCGCCGTCTTGGACTTCTGCCCGTTGCCGCCGCCCATGGCTTCCCTCTGGACCTCCTCCTCCTCCTCCTCCTCCCGCGGTGCCCTCTCTCCTCTCTTTCCTTTTGCGTCGCGTGGCCGCCGCGTTTGGTCCCGCCTCGTCGTTTAGTAGAGAAGGAAGGAGAGGGAGGAGGACGCAGGCGGTGGAGGGAGAAGCGTTGGGCGTTGGACGCCGCCGCCGACGCGCCGTGTGGTGTGGGGTGGGGAGTGGGGCGGTGGTGTGGACCGATCTGGACCGTCCGCTGGGCCTCCAAGTGGGAATCCGGCGGCTGGCTCATGGAAATGGGGAACGGAAAAGCGGGCGGCGTTTGGTCGTGCCCGTGGGCCACTGGGCCTCTTGCTTTTCTTTTTTCCTTTTCCGACCCCTCAAAAGGAACAAAAATTTTTGCTTGAGAATACGATTAATTATTTTTATTAACTCTAATTAATTTTACGGGGGAGTAATAACTGTGGACCGCTGGAAGTGAAGGCCGCGTCGTGGGGCCCACGCGGACCAGAGCAAGTGAGCAACTGGTGCGGGAGATGGCGGCGGTGGGGCCCCCGCCGATCCGGTCCAGCGGCTGGATTTCCTTCTGGTTTTGGTCTGGAGTCTGGACCCGCACAGCAAAGGCATCATCCGCTGGCGCTCGGACAGCACGCACCGACGGCCGCTCCAAGTCCAGCCCAGCCGTTGACTCCCTCTGTTCGTAAATTTATATTATCGTTGATTTTAAATTTTAATTTTAACTATTTGTTATATTAAAAATTATAATAAATTTTATATAATTTGTTTTATCATCAAATGTATTTAAAATATGGTTTAAAATTTTATATATTTGAACTAATTTTTTAAATAAAATAAATAATTAAAGTTGAAATTTAAACTCAAACACAGAAAGAGAGTACTGTCCAAAGAAGAAGCTTCGAGACATCACTGACAGTAGCCTTTAATTTCGGGTGCTTATCAGTGTGGCCCATGGACCTTGCGGCGGGAGAGCCACGGGTGGGCCACGTCCATGGGCTTCATAACCTCTCACGCTGTACTTCGGAAGCCCACTCTGTCTCTGCTTCCTTCCCGCGTCTTTATACTCTTTGTTTAGCGTTATGGGCGTGTTCGTTACCCATTTTTTTTAGCGTATTTCTGCGGTGCTGTACAGAAAATCAGTTCACTTACAGCTGTTTGCGTTGATCGCGTGAGCGCCACCGATTGCGGCCTGCTGCTGCAGCGGCCAGCAGGTAAATTGCTGCTCATTGCTGTTCAGCCGCAACCATTAAAATGGGTACTAACGGACCCATGTCACTCTGCTCTGCTTGCTTCGTGCTGGTGAGCTGACCTATATATAGCTAGATTGATTCCCCCGCAGGTCACAGGAATTTATAACGATCATGATGATTTATTATACTAGTAATAGAATAAAGAAAAGCTAAAAAATCATAATAAATAAAAAAATTAAAACATATGAGAACTATTTAATAAAATTCATTTGAGCACACATGATATGATAGTTAATTATATTTGTTTGAAATTTCAAAGTTTTTCTAGCTACGTTTATTAATAAAATTTGAATAGAACACCTGTTGGGTGGTGCCGCTGCGGATCAAGTAACAGGGTGTTGGTAGATCGAGGAAGAGAGAGACTCAGATTGAGCAAAGGTGGATGGAAGACAGAGATTAAATGAAAGATGACAGACTATAAAAGATGAAAGAGAAGAGACAAAAGAAGTTAAATAGAGAGGTGTAGAATAAACGGCTAGGATCAATTAGAACTTTATGATCGAACGGTGAAAAAAAAGATGATGTGGCTCAATGAGGATTCAGCTTTGATAGTTAATGTGTTGTATAAATATAGATATTATAGATAATCTGACAGGTTATAAGGAAAGAACTCTTCGTATTCTTTACTACATCTGTTCTAACATATAAGCATTTTTAAGTTTAATCAAAATCAAATTCTTTTAACTTCGATTAATAATAGCTAGAAAGTTACATACATTTTAATATAAAAAGATAATTTTTTTATAAAACCTTATCTTATAACAAATTTAAAAATATAAACTTTATATGATAAAATATCATTAATTCTTTATTATTAATAATTAAAGTGATACAGATTTAACTTTAACTAAATCTAAAAATACTTATATTTTGAGACAGAGAGATTATTTCATCATGGATGAAAGAAAAGAACTCTATCGGTCTGGAGAAGATGGAAACAAGCCCTGGCCTCAAGATCATTACAGGACATCGTTTGATAGCGTCTTCAAGGACTAGATCGTCTACTGGAAGTTCGGCCTTATTTCGTGGTCGTCTGTCTATTTTTGGCGACAGAAATTGAACCCTGGCATGGATCGCCATTCGCTAAAGCTCACACACGAAGTATTTTGTCCGCCGGCCATGGGTTCGTCGGGCATCTCTGCCGGGCGCCGGTGCAAGACTACGATTGTGACATATCAAGTTCATAATCATGCATAAGTCATTCTCATGAGCATCATTTAACAAGCATGGCATAATCATAACATTTCAATTTGCAAAATTCAAATTTAAATAAATTTAAACCCATTTTTGTGAAACAACTTAAAAATTTTGAATACAACTTGATCCAATCAAAAATTCTGGTATGACTACTCTTGATTCTTTGAATTTACATGATTTTTACCAAAATTTTTAGGTGCTGTTTTGATGCCTAAAAATTCAAACAATCTTTAAAGATTGTCAATTTTGACGAATTTTCATTTTTATTCTACAACTCCGTTTGAGTTTGATTCTAGTTGGAATGGATTCATCTTCCGTTGTTCTATCTCCATAAAAATCGGTGTAAATTTTTGAGCTTTGAAACTATGATTTTTTTCTTTTATTTAAAAACATTTAGCCCTGAGGCTGAATTAGTCCAAAGTATCGGATAAGTCCGGGCCTCTCTCATCTTCAACCTCCAGACAGCCCTCAAAACTTGGAGGACGCGTGGGCTTGGCATGGCAGCCTCTCCTCCACTCCGTTTTCTCGCCGTTTAACACCGTTAGGAGCCTCTCTCGCTGCCCATGGCTCCCACCTTCAAGGCCATCGACTTTCCCATCTATATTTATCCCAAATTTGGTCCTATTTTTACCTCATTTCTCTCTCCCTCCATTGTTACAACTTCCACCTTGGAAACAAGAGGAACGACGATTGCATCGCCCTCATCGGAATTGAAGGAGGAAGCTTCCTTGAGCTCCTTCATCGCTTCCCCAAGCTTTCTCAAGGCCGAAGCTCGCCGTCCCCTTCTTCTTCTTCCTCAACTCCGGCAAACTCTAGCATTGTTGACCTCAACATCGAGAATTTCATCCCAAGCGTTTTCCCTCCGTCAAGCACCTCCCCGAGCTTCTAGAGGTCGAGGTAAAGCTTTCCTCCTCCCTATTTCTTCTTGCCTTAACCATTTGGTACCTCATTGTTAAGCTTTAAGTGCATCAATCGTTTCTTTCACCATTGTTGAGGATTTCTTGAGAAAACTTGTTGCATGTCACTTTTAGCAACTCAAATGGCATCTCTAGGTTATGTTTATGCTTCTAGCAACTTTATTTGGCTTCCAAAAAATATCTATTGCCATCGAGGTAATCATCCCCATTCCTCCTAAGCTTTTTCTTGTTCCAGGTCCGGACAAGTCCGCC
Source organism: Zoysia japonica (assembly GCA_001602275.1). NCBI lineage: Eukaryota > Viridiplantae > Streptophyta > Magnoliopsida > Poales > Poaceae > Zoysia > Zoysia japonica. Next base: position 241,459 of record BCLF01000132.1, read on the forward strand.
CAAGTCGAACTAGTCCGAGCTGCCCTCTTTGCACCTTCTCTGGAGTCCGCTCGAGGCCTCCAGACAAGTCCGAGGCCGGACAAGTCCGCCATTCTCGGACTAGTCCAAACCTGTCACATTGCAAAATTTATATAAAAATCATCTGAGCTCCGATTCATGTGAAGCTTGTTTTGTTAGTTTTATATCTTTGCCCTCTACATGAAAAAAAATATTATATAGCCTAAAATTCAATCAGAAAAATCAGTTTTTGATTTTAAGATGAATAAAAGTCATAATCCTCATTTTCAGGCTAGTTGCACTGTTTTGCTCATTTTCAAATCAAATCTTGCTCATTTTAAATCATTTTTTTCATTGCAACTATGACTCATTGCACTTCATGACTACCAATTTTATATCATTTGCACCTTATTTAATACCATTCGCATGTCATTCATTAGGTGCATCTTCTCATGTTTAAAAGGTGAGCTATCAGAGGGTAACATTGGTGGTCCGGAGGGAGTAGCAGAGCAATCGTTTGAGAGTGAAGAACCTGCAACTCAAGGCAAGCATCCAACATATCTCAACCTTTTTTGGATGAGTCATAAATGGTTATATTGAGTTAAATAATATGATTGCATTAGTTGGACACTAGGTAAGGTTCTTGATATCTTAATTGTTGCATTACCTTTTTTGTCTTTTGTTATTACCCTATCTTGTTGATGACTTGAGTAAGTTTAGTAGTTGGGTTTTATGGTATTGCTTACTGTGGCTCCAACTTAAACGGTAGAAGTCGAACAATAGAAGGTCACCATTCTTCGCGCGATATAGGTGGTTAATTGGTTAAGAGCGAATTGCCTGGTAGAATATTCTTAGTCCTTGACACTCTTCGTACTTTCGCAGGCTGAAATAATGGATAGGTAAGCATTTTTTCTTATCTAGCTGCAACTATTTGTCCCTCGAGTTCGAGGGCTTAAGAAAGTGCTAGGGATGACTCCCGTGAGGGCCTAGTGCGACTGACTTGCCTGGACCAAATGATGGCTAAATGGTCGGGGCATATTTGGAAGAGGTTGTCACACCGAATCACTCCCTACTTCCGGCGGGTGTTATGGCGAGTGATCGTGTGGCGTGTGGGTAAAGATGTACTCTTTTGCAAGATGTAAAAATAATTCGAATTACCGCGGTTTCGGTTATAACCAAGCCTTGATACAGCAACAACATCATGGCATAATTCGCTAGTTGTGGTGGATGGATATTGTGATATGTGAGCTTATAAACCTTTACTTATTCTTTGTTGTTGTTCTTCGCCTATATTAAAGTTTATATTTCTTTTACTATGCAAAGCTAACGCTTTTATGCAAAATATTATCCTATGGTTTATTTTTGTCCAAAGCCAAATTGCATATTCTTTTAATAGACTTAGTGGTGTAAGTCTTGCTGAGTACCTTCGTACTCAAGATGCTATTTGTTGAGTTTTACCAGTGAGGACGAGCTTGTGTTTGAGTACTTTTATCCTTCCGAAAACGGAGATGGACAGGAGTAGACGGTGCTTAGAGGTTGAGCACCAAGGTCTTTTGGGTGTTTTTGCCGCTGCGTTGTTCTCTTGAGCAAGAGCCACATGCTTCACCTAGCTATGCTTTTGTTCATGTTGTTGATTTTTTGAGTGTTGAGCTTAAACTCTTATTTTGTTGTAAATATGTAAGTTAAGACAACTTGTGATATAACTTTTAAATTTGCTCTCTACTTATGTCTTGTGATGATGGTGGATACAATTGTGGCTTAGCGATATACATATTGATCTTAGGCATTGAATTGCATATCAAAGAATATCGAAATTATATGCAATATGATCGAATATTTTCACCTGATAGTTTGAAATGAACTTTGACACGTGTTGTGCCGAAAGGTCGACGTGTGTCAATGATCATCCTGTGTTTAGTCGACGTATTTGATCATAATGTATATGATTTGAAATACAGCGACGGGCAGATGGACCCACGAGTTTATTTACCTTTGACTCGCTCTAGAATATTCCCTGGCAGCGGGCCCAGTTGCGCATGGATCGTGTCACTCTTCCATTAGCGACAATGGTGTGGAAACGATACCCTTTTCTTAAAGAAAACTATACTAGTAGTCTAATACAAAATGATCCCGAAAAAGTTTGAAGGGGCGTGTAAAATTACTGCAAAGAAGAGAGGATGAAATGAACTATTCCGATGCACTGATTCAACTCTGTTTTCAAAAATCAAGGCATAAATTAAAAGTCCGAAAATTTTGGAAAGCCAAACTAAACCTTGTGGTTGCTACTTTGTGAGGTAAGGAAAATTCGCACGAGGTCTACATGACATCGGAACAGCCACTATATGACTTTTATGACAATTCTACTCTCCAAACCTTTACATTTGTTGAAATCCATCTACAATATAAGTATTAGCTTTGGAAGAAAGTTCGTCAGCAGAACAAAGGAGAATCGTAAACATGGACTCCCTTATTCATTGTCCCATTAATTTATTTTCTCGAAGATGTAGTGATCTTAATACTATTTACACAATTAACATTTCACAACAAGCACTAGATTTGGGGATAATAGATGGTTTACTAACCGATATGCATAAATTCATGCTATAGCATCAGTGTGTCACTTACACTGAACAAGATTTATGCACTGGCAGCCTTCTTGCAAGTCTTATAGCGTACATACATATAGTAGGAGGCAAACACATAATTAACAATATATATGTAATGGTAGCTTAACTGCAAGCCATGAACTGATCTTGCTAGGATTTAGCAAGCAGCGAGCGAGCCATCACTTGCAGGTGCTGTTGCTCAACCATACGGTGCAGTGGTGAAGACCTCCGATCCTTAAGCATTGAGGTGGCTCAGCATCCATGGCGGCAGGTTTCCAACGCGAAGTTGCGCCTGGGCCTGACCCTGCGCCTGCAGTGCAGCCGCCGCGGCGACAACCTCCTCGCCCCTCTCCCCCATTGTCACCGGCGGGTAGCTGCCGCGTGTGAATTAATTAGGAATTAGTAACGGCAGGTAATGCTCTGTGCATGTGGATAGACTGCAAATGGTACCAGATGTTTGATGGAGGGGGCAATGCATGCTGATCCTGCCTCATTAAGAACGAGGAAGACGAAAAGCTGGTTTGGGCTTGAGCTGGAGTCTGGGTATGCTGGTCCCACTGCACTTGCTGCTGCTGCTGCAGTTGCTGTTGCCTGGCCATCTTCTGTCTCTCCACCAGCTGCAGCAAGAGAAGCACAAGCCCTCATTTTTTCAAGTTCTTTTTAGATAATGGAATAAGCATGATCCTACCCTCCATTTCTGAATATATGGTAAAACATAAGATTTACAAGACAAGTAATGATCCGGTCAGAAAGCGTACTTCCTTCTGTAGAGCTTTGTTCTCCTCCTGCAAGGACCTCTCCTGTATGCGACAGTAGAGACATCCACCAGTCAGAAAGATTTAAGTGAGAGGGCTGTTCAAAAGCCAGAGCACTTGCATCTCATTACCTTTTTCTGCAGCTCAGAAATGGATCCCACTATAAGATGACTCTGCATATGCGAGGATTTATGTTGTTAGCTCCCAAACAAATGCACAGTGACACAACAGAAAAGAGCCAAACGGGCAGAGGTGTTTTATAGTACTAAGTCATTATTAACAAGGTTCGATCAACTAAAAGAAAATATTTCAGGTGAGATTCTGAGAAAAATTGTTAGGACCTTTCTTGATCTGATGTGCTTCAGTGAACTCTCTAGCTGCTGCTCTAGTTGCTGGAGCTCTTTCAGGTTCAGAGACTCAAGATCCTCTCCCATAAGGTGCCTGCAATACAAGGATACATGATTTTGGCACATACTATAGTTCCACAGAAAACAAATGGCAATAGCAGTTCAAAACAAATCTAATCCACAATCATGTATCTATTACTTGTGGCATTTTTGTATGGTCTCAATCTTCGCCTTCAGTTTCCTATATTCGTGACACCAATTTCCCTGTGTAGGAAAAGAAATATCTGTCAGAAATACCCAAACACTACTAGCAGGTAGCGGCTATTCACGTACAAGGCAAAACAAATGTGAATATTATGTGCCAACAATTGCAGATATTAGAAAAAATATGTATTGGTTCTCATGGTTACGCTTTTTTAATTAGCACCAGATAAAAGAGGAATGATGACAACATATCCAAATAAAAGCACTCCAAAGCATGGTTATCAGCAAATATAATCATGGCCTAAAGTTTTTTTTTTTCGTTGTAACAAAGTTCATCGCCTTATTCCCAAAATGGTGATAGATTCGGGGTACAGTTTCAGCTAACAACAAATTGCTAAAGAAAAAAAAAACTATATGCGAGTTAATCAGCTATACTTAATCAGATTTTCTATGGATATATAGATGGAGCAACCACTGTTTACCAGTGAAACTCTGGAAGAGGAATCAGATATTGAAATTTTTTGAATGAAGTGGAAACAAGGACATATTCAATGAAAAAAGGGCCTGAACTTAAAAAGTGCAACTGCAGCATCCTTGTAGTTCAAAGAAAGTCCAGGTCCAATGCCTAAAACAAATCTGCGGTCCAGTATTTCTGCTGTTGAAAAAGGCTGATACTTCACCATAGAAAACCAGAATTTTTTCTGTTATCTCAAAAAGCTCCTATGCACCTAAGTAGTTTTACTATCTTTCCACTAAAACAACACTTGGTATAATTGCACAAAGTTATCTGCTCTATGTGGCTTCATCTTTATGAATCAACAAAACAAAAAATATTTGATACATTTTCAGTATTTGATTTGAAAAAAAGATAGCAGAACTGACAGCAGACTACAATAATGAAAAATCTTAATGTAAAATGTTTCACTGAGGTAACTTCATGTTTTTGACCTATGCTATGGAAAACATGAATCCAGTCAAATATTACAAGATAAACAGCATCATAAAATTTATACTAACCGGAGAAACAGTAACATTGGTAGTTTAGTTGATACATGGGTATGTTACATACATGCATAAACAGGAGCACTAAAAGGTAAAGTGCAAAGCTATATGTGATTAAAAATATCAAGTAAAGTGGTGACTGGTGACATTATATGAGGTAAAGTGGTAATTAAGACGTTTGAAATCTGTTTAATAATCAGCATGGCGGTAGAGTGTGTGATTATATATGCAGTAAGGGGTCAAAAAAGAAATTTAATACTATCTTGATGATATAATTGTGATTTTGAAATTCTTTAGACATTGTACAATTCTAGAAAAGAATACCTACTGATCATTACAATGAACACTATTGCCATTGCAGTTATCACCTCAGAGATTTTCTGGATTGTTTCAAGTTATTCAAGCAATGTGCATTATGCCTCTTTTATCTTATGGAACAAGCAGTGAAGGAAGATATTTCTTGAAGTATCGATGGCGATAACTGCATATTCAGATTTTTGTGAAATTCAGTCTTATAAACATATGGTGTACACATCTGGAGCCAATGGCCATAGCTTGTTGCTGAGAGGAAGCATGAGTTTCCGCTGGCACTCTAATACAGTTAGCTTTTGTAATTATATACAAAATGATACAACTTAATATAAATAACATAAAATATAAGCCTGTCATACACCTGTTTTCTTTGTCAATTTTAATGCTTCAGACATATATAGGCAACATCTGTATGCAAACTTGGCTTGTTCATAGTACATATGTGTCAGATCTACCATAAAGCACTAAAAGGTACATATGGGACAGACAAAAGCAAACTAACCCATTATTCTTACCTCACTTTCAGATTCAGGAGAAATAAGAGCCTTTTCAGCATATGAATAGCGCTCATAACGTTCAAGAATTTTATCCATGCTGAAACAAAAAGGAGAACTCATGTCAATCCTCGAATAATGTCATCAAAACAATTTACCAAACGTTTTAGCATTAAACCATGGTCTAGAGGAGGAATAAATATGGTGCCAACATGTTCTCTTTAGAAAAAACGCAATCAATCATTTCAGTAGAACACATATGCATGCAAATCACATATTGAAGCATCTCTCTGTGTATAACATAAAAAAAATCTTAGATTTACAAATAAAATCTCACTCCGTGATTTTTCTTATAATTTTCAAAAGTCCAAAAGTGAAAAATAAAAAAAATGATAAAATCAAATTCATTTTAATCTGAAATTCATATTTGGTTGCTGTTTGACTACAGAGGATTGTTACTGTTTTAGACAAAATATAATAGTGCAAGCCAGGAATTTTTTTTTTCTGGAAGCAGCAGTTATGCTGCTTAAAAGCCACGTTGAGGATACCAGTTGGTATCCAGTGCAGTTTCTAAAGTAGAACGGAGGTAATGAAGTTACACGTGATGCATGTGATATTGGGGTTACACATGAATTTAGCCATACTAGTTCAATTGAGTGATGCAAGGAAACATATTGGTGAAGAGCTATTTTGAGCAAAAAGAGTTAGATATTTGAGATGAAGTCTCACAATACTGCAGTACCCTCCTAGAATGAACAAGTTTTAGGACGAGAGAGAGAGAGAGAGAGAGAGAGAGAGAGAGAGAGAAGAGAGAGAGAGAGAGAGAGTACAAATAAACTTAACCGACCAATGATTAATTTGATTTGCACCCATGGGTTATATGGGAACTTTCTAATTTCTTCACAAACAATTACTCCTATGTCTGTGGGAGCCCTTGACAGTTTCATAAGAGTTCGGCACGTACAACGGCTAATATATGCAATTACTCATAACATGTACTAAATACAGTTTAACCCGATTAATTAAGCAGATCAATAGCCAGCATTACTGAAACGAACCAGTTATAGCTCCATTCAGCTGATTGACTACATGACTATCCTACATAAAGGTTTATATCCTCTAGTTAAACGTAATACTATAAATTACTTCAACATATAATAAATGACTAAATTTCTTCACCCAAGTCTAAAAAGAAACAGATGACTAGAAAGGCCGAAATATCAAGGATAGCTATAAATAAAACAAAGGCGAGAAGGGTGCATAAGAAGAGAAGGTAGAAGCAGAAGGCAGATAATTAGGAAGATCCAGATCCGTCTGCATATGCTGCGGTGTCGAGTTTTCAGGCGTTATTGTCGGTGTTCTGAGAAGCTCGTGTATCTAAGCAGAATAAGAGGATAACCATTGGGGAAAAAAAACACCGGATTACATGCATGTCAGTCGTGGACTCCTCGGAACATGTGGTATTTCTTTATGCTGGGGAACTGGAAGCGTAATTTCGGTGTCTGCAGGAGAATAATCCCTAAAGCAAAGAATTTGGGCGAATAAAATATCATGAGAAGTACAAATCGGACGAGAGGATCCCATGAACAAAAGGAGCTCCTCCAGCTGTTAGTGAAGAAGGCAAGATCCAATTTCATACTAGTACTACATGTTGGTAATAATTAACTTTAAGCTGGAACTGGATTAAAGAAAAAGACTAGTTAGTCGACCTTCATCGATCCCCAAAAAAGGCATGATTCTGCAGTCAGTAGCATGTATACTCGACTCGAGCAGCAAAGCCAGAAACAGCAAGGGAACTGTAAGAAGAAATCCAAGAGGGAAAGAAGCAATAAATGATTAAAATTTCCCAAAATAAGGAGGCAGGAGCAACCTGTTGCAGAGCATAAAATGATCAGCTGTAGCAGAGAGCCCAAGAAGGCATCTGCATCAGCTTGCCAAACTGGGAAGGCGGGCAGGGAGGAGCATGGACCATAGGGGGGACAAAAAAGGCAAAAAAAAAAAAAATAAATAAAAACCAGCAGAAGCTTTGTATGGGCAGGAATCAACCAACCGGCCAGAGCCAAAAACGGCAGCAACTAGAACAACAACACTGAAGCATCAGCAGCTGAATGAATGGATGGATGGATTAATTAACAACATAATAACGGAATGGAAATCGGATGGAGTCGACCGAGAGAGGAAATTTTCGTACCGCGAGTCTGTGGCGTACTCGTAGAGCTTCCCCTTGGGGGAGAAGACGATGACGGCGACCTCGGCGTCGCAGAGGACGGAGATCTCGTGCGCCTTCTTGAGGAGGCCATTGCGGCGCTTGGAGAAGGTCACCTGCCGGTTGATCTTGTTCTCGATCCGCTTCAGCTGCACCTTCCCGCGACCCATGGCGCGCGTCTCCTGTCTACTGATCTCCGGTGAGACAGGCAGCAACTAGCTGTAACTGGCTACTAGCTTTAAAGAGAGAGAGGGAGACGAGAGGTTGGAGAAGAAGAGGGATCGATCTCCTCTCGGCGGTGTACTACTGGCGTGGGGAGGGAGACGAAGCGAGTCGCGTGGTTTCCAGGGGGTGGTGGATGCTGTCGAGCTCCGATTGGGCGACGCAATCCTGGTCCCGCATGTCAATCTCTCATGCCTTGGGCTTCGAGCTCTAAAGGACCGCACCTTAATCGATTAAAGAGAATTGAAAAAAAAAAGGGAGTGCATTTGTTGTGGTATCGGGGTACGTGGGAGGGAAACGAAAGGTGTTGGGATCCATCTTTGCTCCCCCGGTCCAATCCGTGTGTCAACTCCTCGTACGGTCGAACCCCCCACACATTTTTTCTTTCTTTTCCAGTTAATTTCCTGATGCAATTCTCCATTAGTAATTCATCATTTCTTTTGTACTTACATGCCAGTCGCTACTGCTTAAGATTTTATTTTTACGAGTAATTTTATATTGCTTTAAGATTTGTAATTTTTATGAAAGCTACCTTATTATTCTGGTTGCTGCTTTCGAATTAATGGCAGATCATAGCTTGCGAGTTTGGGAAAGTTGATTCCTAATTGTAACTTTCGAAAAGCCGTTCAAATTTCTTTTCACGGAAAGAAAACTGCGTACCAACCTGTTGACGCTAGTTGTGACAAATAAATAACTCAACCAATTTCTATATAGGGGTATATTCAAAAAAATTCTAGAAAAACGAGTCTAGATTATTATTGGCATAGTGCTCGCCACTTGCTAGTAGACGGGTGGTGGTTTATTTACGGCAGGTGACGCAGCCTTCTTCGAGGATCATGCAGTTGCAACTCGACAGCGCTTCTGCCTGCGTCAGCGTCCGTCCATCGCGTCATCACCATCCCGGCCTCCCGGTTTCACCCTTCTACAGTTTAGCTAGGGATATCTTTAACAAACTGGAGTAATATTTTTTGGTTGATTATAAATTCTGACTTAGACAAATGAACAATCTAAGTCAACTAAGAACTAGCAAACCTCAACAATAAAACTTCTATTGGGCATGGATTAACAAAGTAAACCTTTTGGTAGCCAATAATCTTAATGGAGGTCGACCATGTCGTTGTCGAAACATTATTGTGAAAAAGTCTAAAAAAAAGTCGCTTATGCTGGGGTACTGTACATCTATATATAATCCAATGAGAAGGCAGGTATATTTGGTCCAGTCCCGTCAAGTAGGGGGTAGTGATCTGTGATGAACGAAAGCTGGACGCACATCGTTGCAGCCACCAAATCCATCAAATCAATGTAAACAGCACCATATTGCCGGAACAGCCATATATCAAGAACATATTTGTAAGACCGGCATTTTGCAGTCCAATTTCCAGATGGTAGAAGTTGTTTCTTTCCTCCAAGTCTTAATCTTATTTTTTTCCAAGTCTCGATCCAGCTCCATTGATCACAAAATGGGAGCGACAAGGACAAGATTGACAAAGAAAAGGGTATATATAATTTCCTTGTTACTTAGCACTGTTGATTGATTAATGCAACACTAATTAACGACAAGTATGTCATTAAACGATGTCGGCCGGCTGCTTCTAATAATCTCATTCGCCATTGTATATGCGATCGATCACCGTAATAGATTTCAGATTCTTATAGACGATCCGTATCAGTGGGTTGTACATGCTAGGTTCACACAACCTTTATTTCTTCGACGGTGTTTTTGCGCCATCCAGCTAGGTACTATAAGGGAGCAAATCAGGTTGCATAAACTGCACACAACATGTAGGAGCTATGGGAACTTATCCTTCTTTGTTCAACATGGTCTGTTCAACCTTTTTATCGGCTTTGCTTTTGTAGTGACTAAAAGCTACTCCTAGCAAAAAAACAAAGCAAATGAGGGCAGCACCTGGATACCTTGCTTGATAAAGGGCGTACAACGGCGAGCCTTCACGATGATGTCCACCGTAAGTGCGAGGTTGACTATGACACCTTTCAAAATCATGTCTGAATATAAGCTCGATCGATGAATGGACTATTTCGGCGATGTGTACATATGCTAGAGTAACTGTGTTCACATTTGGAGTGTTACTAGCTCGCAGGACAAGTGTCGACGAGGATAGGAATAGGATGCGACTGATAGATTGCGACCAAGTACTTCTTGTCATTTTTGGTCAGATGGTTTCGAATTTCAATTGGAAAAGAAAACAAAAGGAGCAATTCTTAGGCCCCTTTTGATGAAGGTGTTTTTTTTTTAATTCTATAGTTTTCGATGAAGTTGAACTGATTTTTATAAAATTTTCTATATAACTACTCTCTTCGTCCTAATTTATAGGTTCGTTTTAGATTCGACATAAAAATTAAGAAGAGTTAAAAATATGGGATGTGCTGAAAATAAGGAAGAGAGATATGTATAATGAAAAATGAGAAAATATATTGAGGAGTGAGAATGAATTATAATTTAAAAAAACTCTAAAATAACATATATAATTTAAAACGGAGGGAGTATGTACGTTCGAAAAGATGCGGAAAACAACGAGAAATTTTCTCACGGAAAAACGAGATTCCATCGAGAGACCGATGTGGGAAGGGAGGGAGAAGATTCGCTCATGCCCCTGCCCCTGCTCCTGGGGAGGAGCGAACAACCAATCGAGCGGCAACAAAATGGCGGTACGGCGGAATCCATGGACCATGGCAGCGCACTGCTCAACCCTCTGACCAAACCTCAGTTTTTTTACTATTATGGTGATACAGTGGCATGCATGCATATGAACGGCCTGGTACAACTACAAGTGCAAAAAATATATCAAGCCGTGTCCAAAATCGAATCACTAGCAATTTAGTTTATCGTACAATTCTAGCCTGGTTGATCTTTGGGTCCCTTTGACAGAATCAGCGGAGCTCTGTCAAACGCTGTCTTTTTAAAAAAAGTGATTTTTTGTGTGATTCTGTGAAGTGATTCTCTGAAACGAACTAAGGTTCTGGGAGCTGAAAAAAGTAGTTTTTTCTGATCTTGTGAAGTGATTCTCTGTTCTGATTATAAGAGTTTATTTTAGATAATTAAAGTGAATCACGTTAGCTACAGAACCACTTCATAGAAAAATCAGGAGCTGAGAGCTCTATGCTTAAAGAGATAGGTTCAGTGACGCATCAGCATAATTATCTTTTGATATAGTATAAGATGATTTAATTTTGCTTATCCAAAGGTTTCGTTCAAAAACACCATTATTTTAAGAGCACTAACGGTTCCATTAATCTAGTACTCCATTTACAGACTTATCTCCTCCTCTGATAGATTGATTTTGCTTCTGTTCGTTCTGAGATGACCTTTCTCACACAGTTTTTTTTATTTACTCTCTTAACGCATATGCCTCTGTTCCTTTGAGCTAATCAGAGTCATCGAAGAAAGAAATTGAGGGAAATTGGATTCCATTGTTCAGTTAACACTCCACAGACCACAGTGCTTGATCCAGCAGTGATATTATCCTTTTATTAGGAGGGGGGGGGGGGGATGAAATTAGCCTGAAAGTGTCTTTAACGTGCCCATGAAAGTATGTGTATGTTGTCATTCACTAGGTGTTTTGATTGTATAAAACAGAGGGTTGTTACGATGCTTAACTATTTGTTTGATTAAATCCAACGTTTAAAAACGGAAGGTAAATATTAAAAGGTAATTTAAGTTGTGTACCGGTATTAAAAGGGGTAGACCCGGTAATAATGTTTGAAAATCAATGTGAGATTAATTGAATAGGGGAAGGTACATCCACTAACTTTCAAGCATTGTTAACAAAACTCAAACAGATAATGAGGAGTACGCCGGTTAATTGTGCTCGTCCCACTTATCTGGTCCTCAGCTAGTCAACTCTCTGGGGTACCTCTATACAAATCTGCACAAACTGAAGCAACAAGGCAGGAGATTACAGTACACTGTAAATTGAGGGGGGAGGGGGTGGTGGGGGCTGTTGCAGCCAATACAAAGTTCCCACCACAAGGCAGGAGATTACAGTACACTGTAAATTTTCAATTTCTACAGAAAACAGAAGGTGGCGTATTTTTCAAGTTCGGACTTCGGAGTACTCCACTGCGAAGAACTGAAACGTGCAGCTCCATTAGACAATAGACAGTAGTTCTATGGAGAAGTCTGAAACATTGGAATTGGTTTCAGAGATCTGGCATTGCCTAGCTAGTTCAATTGGTCAGCAAGAACTGCATCAAGTGAATCAGCACTATCTGACGAACGGCTGCCCAGTTATAATATTGGTACTATTTCAGTTTTGATGTGCTAACTGTTTTTGTTACTACTGACAATGACATGAAGGCAACAACTACATGCAAAGATGAACAATTTACCCATATTAAGCTACTGACACATTTTTTTTTTTTGCCACTGCAAGAACTGAAACTTGCAGCTGCATTGGATAGTAGTATGGAGAAGCTTGTAACTTTGGATTTGTTTCAGAGACCTGGCGATGGCTAGCTAGTTCAGTTGGTTAGTTAGAACTGCCTCATGCGAATCGGCCCTATCTGGCTGCCCAGATATATTAAGATTGGTACTAGTTCATGTTTGGTGTGCTAACTGTATTTTGTTGGAAAGAAACCGGTACAAGACAGTGCTTGTGCTAACTGTTAATGGTATAGTATATGTACTATGACAATGACATGAAGGCAACAGCTAATTACATGTAAGGCTGAACAAACTACAGATAGGTGTGCTTCTCTTGACTTGGTCTATGACGTTGTGCTTCAGAATATGCATGCCATGGTCTAAAGTCAGATATGTAATTCTATTCTAAATGATCTGAAGTCAAATATGGCTACCTGTGCTTCTATTTAAAGGAAGGCTTGTTCTATATAAAGTGCACCAATATCTCACTCAATAGTCCATCGCAACAAGTTCCAGCACGTCATCAGAGTTCAACAGATCCACAGCTTGAAACCAAACCGCTTCACCTTCAGCAGCTACCCACGAAGGCTTGTGCAGTTCAATGGCGTCCCAGATCGAGACACACCGCGCCGGCGCAGAGGTCGTAAATGGAGACGCCGCGTGCAGGAAGAACTGCATCGCGCTGCTGGACGAGCTGGGCCTCCCGACGGGCCTGCTGCCGCTCGACGACGTCGAGGAGTTCGGGTACAACCGCGCGACGGGGTTCATGTGGCTGGTGCAGGGGAATAAGAAGAAGAAGGTCGAGCACACCTTCAAGAAGATCAAGCAGACCGTGTCGTACGCCGCCGAGGTCACGGCGGTCGCCGAGAAGGGCAAGCTGAGGAAGATCACCGGCGTCAAGACCAAGGAGCTCATGCTCTGGCTCAGCGTCGTGGAGGTCTATGTCGACGAGGCCGCGCCGGAGAAGGTCACGTTCAAGACCGGCACCGGACTCTCGGATACCTTTGACGCCGCTGCCTTCGCGCTCGGGGAGTAGGCAGGCCAAGGAGTGGTCAGCTGAACCGAACGGAATGGTTACAAGTACATGCTTACGCGGCAAATATGCTTGTGTTACAACGAGTCTCTGTTAAGAACATGCCTGGATTACTCTGTTTCTGGTAGTTGCTAGTGTGAATTTGTACCTTTACAGAGAAAATTTGCCTGTTCCTTTTCAGAAAATAAATTGTTTTAATTATGCTAAATAACCCATGTAAAACATTTCAATGTGTTTAGAAAGATGGATGATCCGGCCATCCTCCGCTACTCCTCGTCGGCCTCCGCGGCCACCGTGCCAGTCGTGGCCGGTTCCAGCTGCACCCACGCGAACTCCTCCCTGTACCCGCCGCCCCGTTCTCCATCACATGACCGCGCGCACGTGTACACGACGACGGTGGCCCAGTTGAGCGGGTCGGGGTCGCGCGCCTCCACGCGGAAGTAGTGCAGCAGCTGCGGCATCGCCTGCATCTCGTACATCACCGGCCGTCGGGGAGGGACCCCGACGCCGCCGCCCACAGGGGCCTCGCGCCGGGCTCGCTGCAGTAGCGCAGCACATGCGCCCTGCTTCGCGGCCGTGACGCGGGCCCTGAACGCCGCCCACGTCGCCGCGTCCTTCTCCTCCACGAAGCTGGCCATCCACGCCGCCGTGTCGTCGTTCTCTTCGCCGCCGCTGCCTGCGTCGTCAACGACGGAGCTCGGTTCCGGCGATGATGACGAGGAGTTTGGCGTGTTGTCGGTGATGAGATCGACCGATTCTTCGCGTCTCGTGTCCATGACGTACTCCGGCCATACAGCGCCGGCGAACGGTGGCTCCACGGTCAGAGCGCCGGAGCGCGGGTGCAGCTCTCGGTGCTTCTCGGAACAGAACTTCGCCGTAGCGCCGCGCACGGTGCAGGTCAGCTCCGCTTTCCACGTGCCGCACCAGTCGCAGAGCGGCGCGGCGGGCACGCCGGTGCACGTAGTGACGTCGGACTCGTCATCTGTAGTGTACGAGGAGTAGAACGCGTTGTCCCGCGGGAGCTGGCACCGGAACACCTTCACGCTCCTCCGGCGGGGACGCGCTGTCCCGTTCTGCGCGCGCTGGTCGAGGAGGAGGCACGACATGGACGGGCACATGAACACGAACAGCGTCCGGTGGGAACGGCGCGTACACCTGGAGCGCGAGCCGGAGGGGATCGCCGCAGAATCCGCACAGGGTTGACTCGCCGGACGGCAGGTTCACCGGGTCGAGCCACGCCAGGCGCCGCCGGCATTGTTCGGGAATCGGTGGCGCAGCAGCTCCTCCGGCTCGTCAGGCTCCGCCAAGAAGGCGAGGTGCACCTGAGGCTCCGCCACCTCGTCCTCCTCCTCATCGTCCGAGGCGGACGTGGCTTCCGTGAGGCTAAGGTCCCGTAGCTCGTCGGTGGTGGACTCCATCGCCGTTGGGCAGCACGAGGAGGGCAGAGCGAGGACGCAGCACTCTCTTCGGCGGGTCGGCGGCCTCTCTCGGGGCTGGGACCAACGCTGCTAGGGTTTATGATGCTGAAACGTAGGCTTAGAATGGTGGGCCATCTGTGGCCCAGTAGCCACGTGAGAAGCACAAGCAAGGTCCAGTAAAAGCCCAGCCCACGATCAGCCCTTCTTTTTGTAAACAGTTTCATTCAGGCAGATAAGATGGCTTTATATGGCAGTCTGTAAAATGGAAGTCGTGGTGCTGAAATTATTTTTGGCTAAAAAGTCCGTCCCTGACTGTAGATTCTTCAGGCGGGACAAATGAATAAGAAAGATCAAAATTTAGTGCGTACAGTATATTTGTATCAGATGCAATCGCTTTTGCATATCAATCTGATAATACAAAAGACGTTAGAAATCTGCATAAATTTGTACCATGTTCTCAGCGATTGCTGCATGCCAATTACCAACTCTCCTGGTTCTACAAGTTCAATTGGGAAAACAGAAAACCTGAACGAGGATACATGCACCACCACTCAGCGGCACCTGTATTCTGCAACAAGCAACAGCATCTTTAACTGGCATAGCGTCTTCATTTAGCAGCGGCAACGAAGGAGCAGCTTCGTTCAAACACCTTACAGCAGCTACTACATTCTCAGTAACAACATCAGTTCACACATTGTCACCACGCTCTATACAATTCAAGCGATGCATGAATATCAATCAGTTAAAATGTCATCACAAATCATTAACCCATAAATCTCAAAGTTTCTATCAAGATGCAAACCACCAGCCTTACTCATATACAGATATTAGAAAATACTAAATGCTTCAACCATCAATGGCATCCTCAGTAGCCTCATTTCCACCAAGCTTTTAGCGGTGTCAAAATCAACCTTACTGAAAACTTAGTGGAGATGAGGCTGCCGATGATATCGCTGATAGCATCCTAAGCAGCTTTTTGATGTGGTGGTGCATCTACTCACCATAGCTTCTCACCCCGTTGGGAGGGCAGCCTACCTAGACCTCTCTCTTTTTTTATGAAACTATAAAGACTTAGCAAGTCAGTGCTGCTTCTCCTAGTAAGAAGGTGGGCGAAGTTCCCTTAGACATCGAACGGCATGCTTCATAGTAGGCCTTGAAGAAACAGACTCTGCCGTGCACTGGACTGCCAGGTTTAAGAACTGAAGCAGATCATCATGTGGTGCCTTATCCCATAGGCCCTCGATAAAGAATTCACGAACTCTGCCTCTTTGGATAAGCTTGATTGCCCAACTAACAATGTTGAAACCATTCCCATATGGAGAAAATGATGGATCCAGTGCTTTCTTATCTGAAATCAATTCAAGAAGCACCACTCCGTAGCTGTAAACATCTGCCTTATCAGACACACGGCACGTCATTGCGTACTCTGGTGCCACATAACCAAAGGTACCAGCGACATCAGTAGTTGCATGTGTTTCTGAGTTCCGAAGAAGCCTTGCTAAGCCAAAATCAGAAAGAAAAGCATTGTATTCATTGTCAAGTAGGATGTTGTTTGGCTTGACATCGCGGTGCAGAATACGGGGAACACACTCATCATGCATGTATGCAAGAGCACGAGCAACATCCAGAGCGATTTTGTGAAGCTTTCTCCAGCTGATTGGCCTCTTATCTCTCTCTTGTATGAATTTTTCCAAGTTGCCACCCGGCAAATAGTTGTATATCAAAAACATCTCTGAATCACTGATATGGTACCCTAAGAGAGTGACCAGATTAGAATGACGGCACTGCCCGAGGATTCTCACCTCTGCTTGGAACTCCTTGTCGCCATGCTGCTTACCGAGAGTAAGCCTCTTTATTGCCACAATAACTCCAGGTGCAATCTCTGCTTTGTATGTGGCGCCAAAGCCACCGGTACCAATGCAATTGCTGGCAGTAAAATTCCCAGTGGCGCGCACAACTGTCTCATATGTCAGGGGAGCTCCAATATCAACATTGTCAAAAACCTTGACTTCCCTTATCCTGAAAGAAGGTGTTGACGGCCTCATAGTACATTTCCTTAAGCAGATGTACAAGATAACACCAATTAACAGGATCATGATAGCGGCTGATGCTGAAGCTATGACAGCAATCTGTATGGTTCCCAAACCACCACCGCTGCTGCTGCTCTCAGCCAGCACTCGCTTACTTGTCAGTGTGCCAGAACCTGTAAACATTTCAGCGTGCTCGGCCAATGGATTTGCATCTATATTAGCTTCTGTCGCTGAGGAAATATTACCGTCTAGAATTGATGACACAGGACCAGCAGCTAGAATACCCTCAGAGAAGTTGTTGTTGTCCATCAACAGAACGGTTTGATTTTGCAGTGCTGCAAGATCAATGAGAACCTCCCCTGATAGAGAATTACTCGACAAATCTACAAACTTCAGCGACAAAAGTTGCCCCAAACTGGAAGGAATCTCACCACTGAAGTTGTTCCTAGATAACGAGAGAAATTCCAAATTCTTCAGCTCAGCAAGACTGGATGGCACCTGACCACCAAGGAAATTTCTGCTCAGGTCCATCTTGACCAGGTCCCTACAATGACGAAGCTCCGGCGGGATGCCGCCGGTTAACTTGTTCCCGGACAAGTTCAGAACCCGCAGGTTCGCAAGCTTTCCAATCTGCGGTGGGATGGTACCACCCAACAAATTGGAGGAGAGCCGGAGTCGCCGCAGCGACGCGCACCTCCCCAGTGCCGGTGGGATTCCCCCGGAAATCCGGTTCCCTGAGAGGTCCAAGCTTTTCAACACCTCCGGAAAGGTGGCCGGCAGAGAGCCGCGAAGGGAGTTGCCGGCAAGGTCGAGCACCTCGAGGTGCTGGAGCCGCCAGACTTCTCGAGGGACTAGCCCGCCGATCCCCCGGGAACGGAGAGAGAGGACTTTGAGTTCGATGAGGCGAGCCACCGCCGGTGACAGCTCCCCCGCGAGGCGCCGGCCGGGCCGGGACGGGAGCGAGAGGGCGACGACGCGGCCGGACCGCGCGTCGCAGGTGACACCGGGCCAGGAGCAGTGGTTGATACCTGATTCCACGCGCCAGTCGTGTAGAGGCTCGCCGGAGTCAGAGGTGAGACCGTTCTTGAGCTCGAGAAGCGCCGACCTTTCCTGCTCATGGGCCGGCGATGCGGTGCACACGTCAGCGGTGAAAAGGTGGATAAAAAGTAGGATGGCAGTGGTGGCGAAGCGAGCCGCGCTACGGCGGCGGGCGGCCATCTCCGGCTAGCGGCCGACGAGGACCTCAAGGTTGTGGTGGAGCTTTGTTGAGTCGGTCAGTGCCGAGTGATGACTTGAGTCAGTCTGGCGATGGGATGGGGTCCTCCGGTGGGGGGCCAGGAGACATTTGTAGCCGAAGGGAGCGGAGAACTGGAACGCAAATTTGGAAACTGAAGGGACCAAACTGCGACTGGTATCTTTGTCGTCCATTTTTTTCCCTGTTGCCGGCTTTCGTGGCTCGTGCTGCCGTCGTTCTCGGCTAATCGAAGCAGTGCATTGCTCAACATACCATAAACTGTCCCAGTACTTTTCATCATTGACTGCTAATTTTGAAAATTCAATCTTGGATTTCTAGTCAACTTTTAGATGAACATCTTTGCTAGTGGTAGCTTTTCTTTTTTGCGACTTAGTTGTATAGCTAATGCTTGGTCTATGCCAATTGGTGGCATTCCTTTTCTAGATGAAACTAACAAAATCCTTGTTTGAAATACCAAGAGTTTCATATTTTTAGATATTTCAATCGAACACTAATTTTGGAGCCAAAAAATTAAATATAGTATCGCATGATAGCATAGGCCGCAATTTGTTTTTAGAAACGTCGACTTTTTTAGCCGCATTCGCATTCCGAATAGCCCACACACTCGAGAGCCCAAATCAAGGGCAATGGACGGTTACACTCAAAATAGTCGACCAACTCTACAATTTATAAACTGGACGTATCTAGGACTCGAGCCCATTGACGGTCTATTGGTTCTTGAAACCCGAATTGGAATGTTTATGGGCTTGTCGGAATATCCTAATAAATAACATTTTTCTCATTTGCTCATCTCTCCCTTATATCTCTTTTTCTTACACACCATGGTTCATATTGTTGTATAGCATCAATCAGTTTGTGACGATGGTTGTTCTATTACCGCCCTCCTCTGTCAATAGCGAGAGGTACTATAACCTCTGTGTTATGGTTTTATGGTCCTTTTCCTTATCTGGCTCGGTGAAGAAGGTACTCCTCAACCCTCATTTTAATTTTTCACGTATAAATCATTGATCCAATGCGTGAGCACAATTTGTTGGTGGCAGACATCTCCTCCTTGTGTAACAATCCTCTATGTTTGAAGCTAACAATTCTAAATTTATACTCACTCGTTCTAAATTTATACGAGCACGGGAGAGGAATGCGGCAGCGAGTGGAGCGAAGGAGCGGCAAATCCACACGAGGAGAAAGCTTGATTGAGAGATGAGCTCGGTGCTTGGAGACCTGTCGGGACGTTGACGACCTTGAAGCCGCGCATCGATGGTCGTCAGAGTCTTTGGTCTCCACCTGTCATTGTTGCTCCTCCTTTGTGCCTGCCCCATCGCGCTCTTTGGTACTTCTCTCTCTTTTTAAGTGTCATTTTTTATTTTTTTAAATCGATCATTCGTCTCATTTAAAAATATTTTAAAAATATAAAAATAAATAATTTATTTTTAATAATGAATCGGTTCATAATAAAATAAAAAAAAATTAAAATAAAATAAATAGTTAAAAAAAATTTTAAAATTTAAAATAACTCTTATTTTGCGAGGAGAGAGCAGATCCGAAGAAGGGAGGACCAAGGGAGCTCGCGCGCAGGTCGCTCAATCGTTGACGACGCGGGAAGACGTCAGGTGGATCTGCACGGTGGGGAAGACGCGTCGCGGCTCCCTGCTCACATGACCACCTCGTAGATCCGGTGAGATGGGGGAGGAAATCGGGCGTAGATCGAAGAGGAAATCTGGTGAGACGAGGGAAGAAATGGGGCGAGATAGCATGAAACGGGAGCAGCACGGCTATCGGTGTGTTTATTGCAGCGTCAGACAACATCGAAAGGCGAGAACGACATTTTGTTTGGAACAAATTTCAAACGGTAGAACGACATTTTCATTGGAACAAATTTTGTGCAGTACATCTATCTTGTGCAGTCCCATGGAGAACGTGTGCACCGATCGAGTGCAGTCCTTGTGTGTCCCACACACAAGCCTTTCTATCATATATATATATATATATATATATATATATATCCTGTGCAGTCCTTTAGGGAATGTTTGACGTGTGTAATCAATCAGGGAGTGTGTATTTCTCGTTTGTCCTCGCACACAAGACTCTTGTCATTTATCCTGGGCAATCTCATAGGAAATGTCTGACGTATGGACCCTATGTATAAGTCATAGGAAATGTTTGACGTGTGTACCTAGGTATCGATCAGGGTGAGCAATCCCCCTTGTGTCATCTCTCGCCGTCTATCCGTGCAGTTCCTGGGAACATATAGGACTCGGTTCCTCACCAGTCGACTGTCCGCGTAGTCGTCTCCGCCACGCCGGCCAGGTGGGGGCTAGCAACGCGCGAGGCCCAGCGTCAGCCAGTGACTTCTGGAGCAGTCGACTGCTGACTGCCGACGATCTCGGTTCCTCCACATGTAAGCCTCTCAACGTCTATCACGTGTGCAGTCCTCTTGTGGCCCACACGGCAAGCCTCTCGCCGAATATCTTGTGCGAACTGACAAGTGGACCCCAGGTCAGTCACGGTGCCCAGGAGTACAGATCGATGGCGGCTGCGCGTGCTCCTCCATGATTCGCCAGGCCGTGGTGACAGCAGGTGACGTGGTCTTCGCCAGGCGGGAGTGCCGGCGACAACGTGGTCTTCTTCGGCCGTTCTCGTTGAACAGAGACTTGCTCCCGTCCGGTTCAACCTTCCATCCACATCACCCCGTCTCATTCCGGTGTGAAACAAAACGAACATACAAATAGGCACCTCCGTTTCGCCTGAGTAATGTTTCAAAAACGGAGGTGCCTATTTGTGAATTCGTTTTGAAATCATTTCTCAGACGAAACTATTACTTCTGCACTTGCTGTGTCAAAAGTCTCCAACGCAACACAGGAAACAACGCAGCTACTAGGTACAATAATCAGAATATCAATCAACATCATCCTGTTTCCTGATATATTCTCAAACAGCTATCCTAGCTGAGCCAGCATAGAGCAATGTTTACTCATCATCATCGCTGTCGAAAACGACTGCTTTCCTGCGATGCTGCACAGCCTGCTGCTTCCTTGGTGGAGAGTCCTCGTCGTCGTCCTCGTCAGAGCCCAGCTCCTCCCGCCTCTGGCTGCCACCCCCTGATTCTCTCCTCCGTTTGGGCGCTTGCTGCGAGAGTAACATTTTATTGTGGTCATTTATATAAATATGCAACAAAATATTCTCCTTTCAGTTTTCATGTTATGATCCCACACAGAGTGCGCTTGCATATAATCTAACAGTGACACAATCCGTTTCTCGACAAGGAATACAAAATCAAAAAGTCCAACTTTTATTCATGTACTTCACTTCAGCATCGCAGGACTGAAGCCTGCCCAAACTGATCTGCTAATGAATGACATCAACCTTATACCCAGAATTCTACCCTTTCAAACTTCATTTGAAATAAATTCCTGATCCCATTACCAGAATTGAAATATATTTTTGTCAGCTGCAAAGTGTTTTATTCTTACCATGGAAGGTCGAAAAAAAAAAAACAGAATAACGCAATAGGTTGCTAACAAGCAGCACATCACTAACCCTCTGGGAAAAAAAAAGTAAGGTGTGAGGCCAGGCTATCTTACCTCCATTTCTTCGTCTGACAGTGGTGCTTCTTCAACATCTTCCTCATATTCATCCTCATCCAGTTCATCCCCCCTTCCACGCGGTGGTGAATGTTCAATGTCCTCGCCTTCAGTTTCATATTCTGACTCCTCCCTCTCACTCTCTGAGTATTCATCAGCTTGGAGTCTTGAAGGACGAGCAGGAGGGAAGGATGGTTTGCGGGGAATACTCCTGATCATATTTGACTGAAAATGTACAACGTTTATAGAGTCAAATATTAGTATGTTCATATTAAATTTGGAAAGCTTTAAATGCTCAAATCTCACCTTCTTTGCATTAATGATACGCCTCTCAGCTCGTGCTTCAGCCTCAAAATCATCCTCGAACTGTCTATGAGGTGGCATTCGCCGAGAACTATAGTGATTGTCAGGCTCTTCATCCTGCAGAATTAGAATCTCGAATAAATTCTAGGAAAATAATGATATATCCTAGGTAAAAAGATATCGAGAATAATGGGCATATGCATCATAGCATTAAAGTCCGAAACAAGTCAGTCTCCCAGATCTGGTCACAACAACACTTTGTGGTCATGCCCAATCAAAGAACATATTATCAGGCAGTTTGAAAACCAGCACAGCATCTCATACTCTCTACAGAACAGCTTTTGAATATGTAATCCAAATCCTATGTAAATAGCAGAATAAGATTAATATCCACCAAAATCTTCATGAACCAATTCAACAAGGTATCACAAAGAATTAAATAAACTAACAAAGCATGAAATGAATACCATCTACAATGTAACTGCCAATATAATGTGACACATCTCCGAATCATTTCACACACGAGTAACAACAGAATGGTACCATGACTTTCAATTCAATTATGAATGGTTACAGTTAAACAATACAATGACTTTCTAATTGGACAAAAGAAAAGGCAAGAAAACAGGAATGAACCTCATCTAACGCATCTTCCAAAAATCCTGGGGAAAGCTGCCGCCTTGGACGGGGAGGTTGTGTGTACTTGCGGTTCACTTTTTCTCTCTTGCGTTGTAAAATTGAATGGGCTCGAATATTTTGACCCTGAGCCTGCATAATTAGTAGATAGAACAAGTCACTCAACACACATAAAAAACACATCGGCAGAAAATAGGACTGAGATGTGTGCATGAAACGGCAAACATATATTATGCAACTTAATAAATGACTTCGAGCCTGTATCAACTTGCTAGGTACTAAAGGCTTTGCTTTTATTGTTAACAATGGATTACTGAAGTAGTATGAAACACCATAATAATAACAATCAAGTAACAGAGAACAAAACTACTAGACCTTAGATTGCTTAATCTCAAAATATTTGAAAAAGCGTAGATTTATGTTCTAATTTTTATCATCTAAGAAAAATAATATAAATGTGGAGAACATGATATCAAGCCCTATGAATATTACTAACAGACACAGATAGGCAGAAAAACAACACAGATCTACACATTTGACAGAGATCTTAGGCGTGTTTGGCACTGCTCCAGCTCTAGAAAATCCGTGGAGGTCTAGTTGCTGCTTATATCTGCCTCCAGAAATTCATGGAGCTGGAGCTGTGAATAAAATGAGGGTATTTTCTTAAGTCATTTTATTTATATTTGACTAAAAATAAAAATCTAAGGCCCCGTTTGGAATGCAGGAATTTCATAGGAAAAACATAGGAATCGGGAAATTCCCATGTTTGAAATGGAGCCTAAGACAGTTTATTGCTCCCTCCATCCCAATAAAAGTGACGTTGTCGACTTTTTGAAATCAACGTTTGACCATTTGTCTTAATAAAAATTTTTATGAAAATACAAAAAACAAACAAGTCATATTTAAAGTATTTCTAATAATAAATCATTTCACAATAAAATAAATAATATTTTCACAAAATTTTTGGGCCTGTTCGGTAGACATTTTTTTAGCTGCAGCTGCTGGTTATGTACAGTAAAACAGTGAGAGAAAAGTGCAGCCGCAGCCAACAGCAGCAGCAAAAAGTAGGGCAGCCAAACAGGCCCTTTGAATAAGACGAATGGTCAAAGGTAGATGGTTGAAAATCTTTTTTGAGGATGGAGGGATTATATCTTATGAACTCCATCTCCAGTGTGGAGCTCAGAGTTGGAGCTGTGCCAAACAGGCCTAAACAGAAGTCAAGCGCAAGTAGAATCTTTCTTAAACATCAACAGAACAAAGAATAGTATCACTAGTTACCCTTTCTTGTTCCTGCTTCGCTTTCTCAGGATCCTTAGTTTCAAACCATTTTTGCATCTTAACTGTTTTCTTATTTTGAGAATCAACAAGCGCTGTTAACAAGCGATGAGACTTTGAAGCCAAGGAAGATGGCATGAATCTCATCTTCTGCAAAAGCCTTCCTTGCGATTGCAGAATTCCCTGTGTTACAGTTCAAAGTAAATCATGTCAGCAAAAGTTAATGTTGGATAATGGTGACAGTAATCCTAGACAAAGAGCCAGTATGAAACATTGCAGGGAAGAATCAATTTACCTTCCCAGTCCTCAGAAACAGATGAGACTGGTCATGATGTGCCTCCTGTACAGATATATCAAGAACTTCATTGCCAATCAGCAGCTGCATAGTTCCATCTTTCCATTTTACAATTCGTGCATTGCTTTCATACTACAACAAACAAACTCCAGGTCTCAGCACCAGTGAAGAAGAAATAAAACCCCAGAAAGCATTACTAAAAACAAATGTAATATACATAAGCACAAACATACAACCACCAGTATATCCTTGCGAGCTCATATGTACACAGAAAAAAAATATATAAAAAGCCTAGGCATCTTAAGTTCAAGAGACAGAAACAGGCAGCCAAACAGTAAAATTGCAAGCTTCAAGCACAAGTTGATCTGAATTAAAAAAGAGAAATGTAGTTCAAAGAACTTCCAAATTAAAAGGCAAATAGAAGACCCAGTGCATCATCATCAGTGAGCTAGTGAAGTCACAGCCACATACGAATTTGGTGCGGGTAAGAGTGCTTACTTAAAGCTTAGTAAGGTTATTTCAATCTCTTTATTTAGCATCCAGAGAAGTAATGTTCTTCACAGAAAGAAAATATTATATGGATCATTAAAAAAATAGAGAATGGAAGGCAGTGATGCCAGATAGTTGAGTTTAATACTATTTGGGTTTCATAGCGCTATACTGCTATAATTAACAACATTAAACTTACAGATTCAGTGCCATCAGCATTCTTAACAGATCTCCACCGCACAATATTGTCCTCCAGTCGTATCCTTTTCTTTGTTCCGGATTCATCTGTGATGAAAGAATCTTCCTCCACATATGTTTTTGGATCAAAGGGTTTAGGGTCAATCCCCATAATGTTTGATACCTTGATCACATTCATCTTCAAGAACAATAAACCATCAGTAACAAACCACTACATGAGTAGCTGTGAAAACACAAATTGCTAACAATGTATCATCACAAATTTTTCTCATATATATGCAAATATAAAAATGAGGTTATCAGATTAGACTGTCATTGAATATTGTTAAAAAACTGGGTTCCAAGAGCATGGTAACATCAAGTAAATGAGAATCAATGATAAGAGATGTACAAATAATTTGGTCCTCCCAACAGAAGCAGCAATAGCGACGCATGGTCGGAGATACGGTTTCAAAAGTGTATGAAATATAACTGCAACTCACATTAGCAGGTATAGCCGGTGGTTGCTTCAGTGGAACCACCAAGTCCAGCGGTGGACCAACAGGCTTCTCTTTTGGCTTCAGTTCACGATTTTCATCAGATTCATACCGCATATCTTCATCTGCTACTACATCCTCTGGTTGCATGTCCTGGCCATAATGCCCTTCATCCTCCATAAGCGACCTCTACAGAAGTGAAGTTAAACAATAAACTTTATTAAGCACAAACAGCACCTGGAAAAAGCCTATTGAAAAAGACAACATGAAAAGGAAGTGAACAATAACCTCATCTCTCATTGGATATGATCACATGAAGAAAGCAATAAGACTTTAGACCTCACACAAATTAAGTGGACACAGCATGTTCCCTTAAAAGTGCTGAAGGTGAAGGAATGAGGTTCACTTTTCTGAGTTCATCCTCTACATGCTGAATTACATTAATATCTGTGTTCATATTCAGTTAAATTAAGTGTGGTACCACATTATTACCATTTGCATTCAACGTTAATATTAACCAGCAACCAGCAAATCATTAATACATCGAGCCAGAGAATCTGGTGCAGATATCTATAAATTTTCCTCTAGGGGTTATTCTGGTGAAAGTTAGAAAAAACATTTAGTTACAAATGATTCGCTAGGCTCTATAATCTTGACATGAAATATTTCAACTTTATACCTAGAATAGTCACCAAAAAAACCTTAAACCTTACATGGGAGTCTTCATCAATTTCACGACGGGGTCTATATGTAGCAGGCTCATCTTCATCACTATCACCAAAAACATCGCGGACTACTTCATGATCTCCTTCCTCCTCTACTGGTGACCTGCATAGTAAGATTATGATTGTTAGGAGCTAAACAAGAGGATATTTTGAACAATCAAGTCAGTGCCGAAACAATAGAACACTAAGTAAACCGCAGAATGGACTACTTGGTGCTGTCAGACACATCAAGCATAATGCATATATTATGATAGGGAGGATTTGGCCTTTCTTTAACCTTGGTTTCATTGCTTCGTGAGGCTCTTCATCATCGTGAGCCTGATCATCATAGTAATTATCTTCAGACCCCTCTGACTCAGATGTAATGATTCCCCTTCTTCTGCTAGCTACCTTCATCTGTTCGTAGGCTTCGCCTTCACTGTCCGTGCCTCTTGCTTCAGTTTGCATCCTTTGGTCATCAAGTTCTCTTTCTGGTGAGCTCTGAACCTTGTCCCCATCACTTTCTTCATGTTCAAGATCAGCCTGATGAGCTTCACCTTCACTTTCCTCTTCCATTCCAACTCGCCCCTCACTTTCACCTTCACCCTCCCCCCCATTCTCTGCCTCACCTTCCACCTCTTCCTATATAAATGATAAAAAAGCAAAGGTTAGATAATATTATATCTTTATTTAAATTATTGGAAGAATCTAGAAGTTTAGAACACTATGAATGGATGATAAGTTGGGGGACAAGGAAATCTACAAGAGCTAATCATTCACATTTTAGTAACACTAGCAAGCATCGGGGATGCAAATTCACACCCAAGAAAAATCTAGCTTTGCTTCTGTCACTAATGTTCAATGATATGTAAATGGAGGTATAAGTCAGCAATGGGCACATTGGTACCTTGAGTGTAGAAACTAATCAAACTGGTTTTTTTTTTTTTTTTTGGCACCCAACCAAATGGCATTCCAACTCCAGGGCAAAACATTAAAGGCATGGACTGCCTAAAATTACCAAATTTCTACTCCCCTAGAGTTAGTTCGGGTTGAACTGTCCTGGACAGCTGGACTTGGTTGAATTGGACCATCAGAGCAAAAATGAGGCAGACACAAGACATGATCCACCTGTATCTCACTAGCTCCCCAACCACACCATCCCAAAGTCAGATTTCAGTATGGGCGTGGAGTCTCCATGGAGCTCCAACCGTTCCAAACTACTCATGTGGAATTTGAAGAGCTGGTGGGCGGCAGTTAAATGCTGAGGTTTTCAGGCAGTAATCAATTTTTGGGTTAGTAATTACTTGTGAAGCTATGGGCCATGCAGCTGTCGTACACATCATTTATTCCTAAACATCAGCGGCTGGTTCTGGGCCAGAAGACCCCTGCTCTCCTCAAATGCAACAGCCAGGCGCTGCCAAGCACCTCGCTGACAGCGGCCGGGTCCACGCAGCATTTCGCCGGTGGCATTAAGTCTGCGCAGCACCTTGACGGTGGCCGAGTCCGCACACGCAAGCTCCTATCACACGTTACCTTCCTTTGCGTGGTCACTAGCCAGCAGGCGCATCGCTTGGTCCTATAGTGTGTAAGCAGAGGCAGGTCCCTTCGACAGGAGCAGGCCGCTGTACGTAGGTCCCTACCCTCTCTTCCAGAATCAGGTGCCTAAGCCTATCTGCATGGCTCCATGTGAGGATTTAGGAATTGAGCCCATCACTAATTCTTCCTCCACTAATTATCCTGAAAAAAAAAGACACTAGGCGCACCTAAGCATTTCTAATGCGGTAGGTATTAATTACATTTGTCAAATAAAAGTAGCCTGAAATAGAAAAAGAAAAGGGAAAAACACACACAAAGCATTGGGCTGCCATCTAGTTCATCACCTGCTCTTATTCTAACCTTATGGCCCACTCCTCCGCAGCCTACGAATCAGCCCACCAATTTCACATACGCTAACCTACCTTCACCAACTGAGGCAGCTTCTCACAGCCGCAGCTGCCGCCACAAGCAGCCACGCTAGATATTGCTGCCCCTCCTCTCCCCCCACTCCCCTCCTCCTCCCTTCTCGGTCAGATCTGGCGGTGCAGAAGCCGTCGGTGGCTCCGGCGGCAGCAGCGCAGCCGCAGGGCAGCGCGCCGGGGCGGCGGAGACAGGGCTGCGGCAGCGACTCCTCCGGTTCTGGTACGCAGCCATCGCTGAGCTTGCGCATCTACCCCGAAGGGGAGCGGTAGCCGTCCGCTCAGCGCTTTTGCGTGCGGAAGCTGCACTTAATGCTGACTTTTTTTCATGGCTAATTGTGATTATTGCTCACCAGATTGCCCTTAAGAAATCCTCAATC
The DNA here is from genome assembly GCA_001602275.1 of Zoysia japonica. Taxonomy (NCBI): domain Eukaryota; kingdom Viridiplantae; phylum Streptophyta; class Magnoliopsida; order Poales; family Poaceae; genus Zoysia; species Zoysia japonica. The sequence continues at coordinate 270,010 of BCLF01000132.1, forward strand.
GTGATTTCTTTTTTCTTTTTTTTTGGACAAGAGCCCAAAGGAAAGAGGTAAATCCTGCTCAATTAATTGATTGTTTATGTTGTTCGTTAGTAACTTCATCTACACTTTCCCTTTCTAATTAACTAAACTCAAGGTACTGCAAGTGAGGCAGTGAGCTTACCAAAACGATTGATGTCAGAATAAGAGATTCTGGTTTTGTTATAGATGCAGATTGTAATCCAAACTTTCAATTGCATATCAGATCCTATTGGCTGTTCCTGTGACTTAAGCATCAGCTGAATGCAGTTTATCAAGATTGAAATTACTGAAAATTATTTAAGGTCAACTACATCACACGAGAGATTGAATAGATTAGCTATATGCAGTAGCGAGAGGAATATCTTAGAAACTATTGATCTTGATTCTATCATAAATGATTCTGCATCAAGAAATGCTCAAAGGAGTTTTCTTTTGTGATTAGAGTATAAGGTTGATTCAGAAGTAATTCTGATGGTGATTTTCAGTTTTAGCTTTTATTATTCTATCAAAACTTTTAGTAAAATATCATAATCAGGTGTTGAGAACCACTAAGGGTTAAAAATATTATTTTGCGTATATTTTACTATATATTTTATAACTGGATTATATATTATAAAAGTTAAGGGCCCCAGCATCTAGTTTGCCCAGGGCCTTTCAAAATATAGAGAAGGCGCTGACAGAAAGCGTCAGGGGTAACGTCGTTTGGAGGCGACCGACGGTGCTATGTGTAGACGAGCGGCAACCAGGGTGGGTGGCAGTGGCGCCTGGCGAGACAACAGGCAACTGGTGGCAAGTTCCATGGAGGCGGGTCAATCCCCGGAGCTGAAACTATCGACCCTCCAATCCCTCATCCCACTCCATGGAGCACCTTAGACTCAATTCTATGAGGCGGGTCGAAGATTCTCTGGACCGCCCGCCCTGAGTCTGATTCTAGTGCTACTCCAACATCCCACGTTCGATTCTGTAAAATTGTTGCAAATCTGCACGATTGGAACACCTTTTACTCAGCCACAGCATCCCCCAATCACGAGGAGGCTCCCAACCAGACCTAACGACTCCGGCAACCTAAACCCTAGGCCAGCAACATGCACGAACACATATCTAACGAGGCGGGGAGGAATCAGAGTCCACGGGAGGAGTCGAGGAGATCACGAGATCGGGGGCGGAAGCCGGGCTTACAGAGTGGTAGCCGGAGCCGCGGCCTTGGGCGTGGCTGCGCGCGTCGTCCTCCTCTTCGTCGACGTCTTCCTCCTCGTCCACCTCCTCCTGGTGGACGCGCTGCTGCTGCTGCTGCTGCGACGGCGGCGGCTGGTCGTCCTCATCGATGACCTCGACGAAGTCGTCGTCGTCCGCGTCCTCGTCCTCCGACTGGTCGCCGAAGAGGTTCTGCATCATCTGGTTCCGCGTCTCCTCCTCGACGTCCCGCTCCCGGTCGCCGCCCGCCATCGCCGCACGCCTTGCCCTTCTCCCCGCCGTAGGAGGTAAGGTCTCGCTTCCTCTCCCTGCCTCGGGGGTGGTGTCGAGCTTTTAGAGGGTTTTTTGGGCCTTCATGGGGAGAGTATTTGGGCTTTCTGTTAAGGGCCCATAGATATACTCTTTAGTGGCCAAGGGCCCATTTATTATTGGACGCGCATGTTCATGTTCTGAAGTTAACCAATTTGCCGCTGCAGCTGATGGTTATCTGATTCAGATATGGAACTAAACATGCTCGTCAATATGCCAAGCATAAGCTACATTAAGTACCATGTTTGCGTAAAAACTAGTAAGATGGAATTTGAAACTCTGAATCGTCACATCTATCTGTATTAAGGCAGACTGTTCACATATTGCGAGGCATCTGAAAATCTGTATCAAAATAGCTGACAGAAGGAAACGCGCTTAATTTAGAAATGAATCATTCGTTGGATTTGCCTTGCCATTGAACCTGTCCGCGAAGATGAACATCAAAGCTCATTTTTAACGTCGTCTGTTTCTATTTGAGTATAAATACTTGTCACATACTCACACGTGCTTCATCATAAATTCAGACATTCAGGCAAACACAGTCTTAACTTCCTTTGATCATGTTTGTTTTTCTGATATTCTTAAATCACCTTTGACAGCCACGGAATAGGCATTCATGCAAGGAGTGGTAACTTCAGTAGTAATCAGACAGCTTATATAAAAAGAACACGATCTGATCAATCTTATTCGTTGCCCTTCACAAGTAGGTAGTAACATATAACCTTTCAAATTTTTAATCCATCAGTCATTGCATAGTTATAACACTACATGATTGAAGAAAGCTAGGACTCCCGTGTCCCTTTCTTAGAATGTGTCTGTCAAGAGCACCACAATGGACCGGCTGGGCAGTGGGCCAGAATGAATGGTTTGCTGTGTCATGGAATAGAAGGCACGCAACTGTGAGAGGATGGGGATCGATCATTTTATCAAAGAAGCTACAACACTGACAGTATTGTTCTTCTTCTTCCTCCTCAGGCTCCCTCCTCTCTCAAGTCTAGGTTCCTTCCCTTGTCATTCTAGGATTCTATCTCCTCCATCTCCTGCTGCGCTTCATCTCCTTCTCCCTGAGATTGTCTGTTCTCCACTATATCCCAAACCTCACGTGCTGACACTTGAGTCGTGGAAGGGGTGTGCTAACAGTGTTTTTAGACTTTAATAACGAGAGACGTGTTTTTCTCCGTCCCTAAATTAGTGTACTGAAGAGTTGTTCAGTTACATCATGGCAAATTATATGCACTCGTTCAGAACCGAACGTTGCTTCTGAAGCCATAAAAGCAGCACTACTTGTCACCTGATGAGCAATAATCAGTTCATATATAAAGAATCACCCAGGTAGATTCTGTCCGGAATCATTATCATATGACCCACTTATTGGAACATCAATCCCTAGACTGAAAGCAGACACGTATTACACAACATATTACGTATTTTAGGTCCATACAGAGAGAAAAACAAAAGGATAATATCCATGAAGGCAAAAATTAAAAGTGATCTCTGGATTATAAAGGAGGTGCGGAATGAAATCGAATTTCATCCCATCCTGTCATCGGCTTAGGTATCGACTGCAGAAGGGGGCTTATGTGAGCGAGCTTCATCCTCTTCTCTTCTGACTCACACCACCGCTTCAAGACTGCGTTATGTAGAATCTCAAGCGTCTCAAGTTTTTTGATTTGCTGTAAGTATGCTTGAAGGAAAAGACTTGATGCCTCTACAACCACAGATGTCGAGCCTTTTGAGAGAGGAGAGGTCGCCCAGCCATTCTGGCAGTGCTGATATGCTCTCACAGTACCGCAACTGCAGCGTCTGAAGGGACGTGAGGTGCCGCATGCTCTCCGGCAAACCCCTCATATATGGAAAAGTAATGTACAGCTCTTGGAGAAAAGGAAAGTGCTGAAACAGCATCAGATCCTGGACATCGCTGTCGTATATTATCAACGAGGTGATTGGAGTAGAAGAGGCGAGATGGCCAGTGTTGTTGCCTATCTCTTCCAATGAAGATATAACTTGGTCGCTGCTCTGTATTGAGTAACTGCTATCCCCTCACCTGCACAGTGTTCGCCAAATTCCACTGATGTGAATTCACCACCGTGATCAGTGCGAAGTACCTTCAGCTTCTTCCCGCACTCGCGCTCAACTCGTGCCTGGAACGCCATGATCGCAGCTGGTGCATCTGCCTTCGTACGCAGGAGCGTGAGCCACATGAATCGGCTCATGTCATCAACCAGCAGCAAGAAATAGACGTTTCCGGCTGGTGTTGGTGGAGAGATCGGCCCACAAAGGTCTCCATGTACAAGCTCAAGCTCCTCCTGAGCTCTGTACTTTGCCGCCCGGGGAAACGGCGTGCGCTTTTGTTTCGCCAGAGCACAGTCTTCACAGACCTGCTCAACGTGGTCGATGACGGGCAGACCATTCACCAAGTCCTCGCGTCCCAGCTTCCTCAGCGACTGGAAGTTGAGGTGGCCGTACCGTTCGTGCCAGCGCCACGCCACGTCGCCGACACGCGCGGTGAGGCACACCGGGGCGGCGATGTTCATGTCGAGGTAGTATAGCCGGCTTGGGGAGCGGTGCACCTTTGCCAGCAGCTGGCGTTGCAGGTCGTAGAAGTGCAGTATACCCGACTCGATGTCGATCTTGAACCCGTCCTCATCCATCTGCCCGAGGCTGACGATGTTGGTGGTGAGGCGAGGAATGAAATAGACACCATCGAGGCGACGATGTTCCCCGTTCTTGCAGGCGAAGAGAACGGTGCCCTTTCCCTCGATGCCAACCACCGAGCCGTCGCCAAACTTGACAGTGCCGGTGACACTCGTGTTCAGCTCGGCGAAGACAGCTCGCGACCCCGTCATGTGGTTTGTCGCGCCGGTGTCAAGCACCCAGCGACGAGGTCCCACAGCCTCCTTCTCTTCCTCACTGAGGTGGAGGAGGACCTTGCGCTCGACGAGGTGGACGCGAGCCTGCGGAACATCAACTGGCGGTGACGAGCTGCAACGTGTGCACGACGTGGGTGTCGCGATTACCTCGGTGTCCGCAGCGATGTACATCAGCGCCCCTTCTTCCTCGGCCTGAGCGACGTGAGCCGCGCTCTTCTTCCTGCCACGGCAGTCTTTGGCCCAATGGCCCTTTTTACCGCAGTTCTTGCACCGGTCATCAGGAGGTGGGCGCCCGCCAGCGGCGTTCCCGGCTTCCCCGGATTGCCCATCCCGCGACGAGGACCCTGATCCGCCACGGCCGCGTCCGCGTCCGCGGCGATTTCCGTGGCCACCCGATCCGGATCCGCTCCCGGAGTTCTCCTGGTCGCGGCGAGCCTTGCGGCGGGCCTCCCAGTCCTCCTCACACAGCATTAGATGCCCCATGGCGTCGGTCACCTCTTTGGGCTTGGTGCAATCCAAGAACACGCGAAGCCGCCCGATCACCTCCTCGATGGTGACCTCGTTGAGGTTGAGGAACATCTCGAGGGAGACGGCGGCCTGCGTCAGTCTGTCAGGGACCACCTGCAACAGCTTCTTAACCACCTCGACGTCGGTGATGTCGTCGCCGAGGGAGCGGAGGTTGGTGGCGAGCGTGGTGATGCGGACGCCAAACTCGTTGACGCTCTCCCCTTCCTTGAAAGAAAGGACGCCGAATTCTCGGCGGAGCTGCTGCGCGCTAGCGTCGCGGGCACGTTCGTCCCCGATCCGCAGGGTCTTGACCGCGTCCCAGGCCTCCTTCACAGTGGCCTTCCTGGCAAGGGTGCTCCATAGATCGGAGGGCACTGAGCGCAAGAGACCGGCCATGGCTTGCCTGTCGTCGTGGTACTCTTCATCGTCAGGGTCATCGCTAATCCCGAAGTGGATGGCATCCCAGACCCGCAAGGTCTGGAAGTTCACCTCCATCACCAGCGCCCACTCCGGGTAGTTTGTCTTCGTCAGCATTGGCCACGCAACGCTCGCGGACGGCCGCTCAATGACGCGCTCGACCACGCGCGATTCGGCGTCCTGGCTGAGCGACGGACGGCGTCGGTTGTTGGAGCGGCCGCGGCGACGCGGCGGCGGGGGATCGTTCTTCTCACCAGAGCCATCGGCACCACCATCACCCACCACAGGCTTCTTGTTGGGTGGTGACTTGGACGCCATGGCGACGGCGAGATCCTAGCTCTGATGCCAATTGACAGAACTCCGGAACGGCGAGAGCGATTAGGAGTGAACACACGCGAACACGGTAGACACACGAATGGTGCTGCAAGCTCCTTTTACTGATCTTTGTTATCTCTATATAAGCAAAGTACATGCAGTCACATATGGTTATAAACTAATTGAGAAAATCACGGCATGCTCGTAATCGGTTGTTGCCATCCCAACAGCCTGGGACATGCCGCATTCTATGCTAAGCCGCTAATGGCTCTACCTGCCTACTATGACCAGCGAACATTGTGCAGGTGAGGGGATACAGCGTCACCACTCAGCGCCGTACTCACCACAGCAAAACGGCGTCGTGGAGCGCCGGAACCAGATGATCGTGGGCACGGCCAGGAGTATCCTGCGCGCCCGCGGCATGCCCGGGCGTTTCTGGGGAGAAGCGGTTCACACCGCGGTGTTCCTGCTCAACCGAGCGCCGACGAGCGCGCTCGACGGGATGACACCGTACCAGGCTTGGTACAGGAAGAAACCGCCCGTGCACTTCCTAAAAGTGTTCGGGTGCGTGGCCTACATCAAACGCCTTCGCCCGCATCTCAGCAAGCTCGACGACCGCGGGCAGAAGGTCGTCTTCATCGGGTACGAGAGCGGATCGAAGGCATACCGCTTCTTCGACCCTGTCACGGAGCGCGTCCACATCTCTCGCGACGCCATCTTCGATGAAGGCGCACGCTGGGAGTGGGATGAATCGTCATCAAGTGCCAACTCGGAGCCGTTCATCGTCGAGTACGAGCTCAGGCGTGAACCGTCTGGGCATCGACCACGACACCGGCTTCACCTGCTCCAACGAGCCCGCGCACGCCAGAGGTGCAGACCGCGTCACCGCCACCCTCAACTCCCAGTGCTCCCACGGGGGTGCAGGTCGAGTTCGTGACGCCGCTCACCACTGATCTCAACCTCGACGACGACGAGGACGTGGAGCACCGGTACAGAACACTCAACAACGTGCTCGGCACGAACACCGTCCCCGGGCTGGCTCATCGCGACGTCGAGGACGCGGAGCTGCATAAAGTCAACGTGGAGGAGCCCAAGTCCTTTAAAGACGCTGACGGTGATCCAAACTGGAACGCCGCGATGGAGGAGGAAATGAAGTCGATCCGCGACAACTGCACCTGGTCGTTGGCTGAGCTTCCCCATGGTCATCATGCCATCGGCCTGAAGTGGGTGTATAAGGTGAAACGTGATGAGAACGGCGACATCGCCAAGTACAAAGCTCGTATCGTCGCGAAGGGGTATGTGCAACGCCCCGGCATCGACTTTGAAGAGGTGTTCGCCCCCGTCGCGCGACTTGAGTCAGTGCGCCTGCTTCTTGCTATTGCGGCGCACTACGGTTGGGGCGTTCACCACATGGACGTCAAATCGGCGTTCTTGAACGGGGACCTCCAGGAGGAGGTCTACGTTCAGCAGCCCCCCGGTTTCATCGATGACAAGAACAGGAACAAGGTGCTTCGACTGCATAAGGCGTTGTATGGGCTCCGCCAGGCTCCACGAGCCTGGAACCAGAAACTCGATGCTTCACTGATCAAGCTCGGCTTCAACCGCTGCATCAATGAACACAGGATGTACACCCGTGGAAAGGGGGCAGGGCACCTGATCGTAGGCGTCTATGTTGATGATCTAATCATCACTGGTGGTGATGCAGGTGCCGTGACAAGGTTCAAAGGTCAGATGATGAACACCTTTCGCATGAGCGACCTCGGTCTTCTCTCCTACTACCTCGGCCTGGAAGTGTCACAGGGTGCAGACGGGATCACACTCCGTCAGGCTGCGTATGCCACCAAGATTCTCGAGAAGGCTGGGCTGGCAGGTTGCAACCCGAGTGCCACGCCCATGGAGATGAAACTGAAGCTCCTGAAGGAAGGGACGACGCCCAGTGTTGATGCCACTGAGTACCGTAGTCTCATCGGCAGCCTCAGGTACCTGTGTAACTCAAGGCCCGATCTGGCATACGCAGTGGGGTACCTCAGTCGATTTATGGAGGCACCACGTGAAGAGCACCTCGCTGGTGTCAAGCGCGTGCTGCGGTATGTCGCTGGGACGGTGCATTGGGGCTTGCACTACCACCCAGGACAGAAGAATGGAGGCACTCCGAAGCTGCAGGGGTATTCCGACAGTGACTTGGCTGGAGACGTCAACGACCGGAAGAGCACCAGTGGGCTCATCTTCTTCCTTGCAGGTGGACCGATTGCATGGCAGTCGTCCAAGGAGAAAGTGGTCGCGTTGTCTTCCTGCGAGGCAGAATACATCGCGGCTGCAGGAGCTGCGTGCGAGGGAGTATGGTTGGCACGGTTGCTGGCTGAACTCATCGGAGGAGCTATCCTCGCACCCAAGCTCATGGTGGACAATAAATCCACCATTGCATTGATGAAAAATCCTGTGCATCATGACCGGAGTAAACATATCGATGTGAAGTTCCACTTCATCCGAGAGTGCTGCGATAGGAAGCTGATCGACGTCGAGTTCATTGGTACTCAACTGCAGCTGGGCGACATTCTCACTAAGGGCCTCGGACGTGTTCGGTTCCAGAAGCTACGTGGCGACATCGGCATGAAAGACTTAGTGTAGTTGCTCTAGGGCTTAGGAGGAGATTGTTTGAATAAGCCTTGAGCTCGCTGGTCATAGTAGGCAGGTAGAGCCATTAGCGGCTTAGCATAGAATGCGGCATGTCCCAGGCTGTTGGGATGGCAACAACCGATTACGAGCATGCCGTGATTTCCTCAATTAGTTTATAACCATATGTGACTGCATGTACTTTGCTTATATAGAGATAACAAAGATCATTAAAAGGAGCTTGCAGCACCATTCGTGTGTCTACCGTGTTCGCGTGTGTTCACTCCTAATCGCTCTCGCCGTTCCGGAGTTCTGTCAACTGCGACATACTGGAACGCATGGTTTCAACCTCAACTTTGGGCAACATATTATATCAAGGCAATCTAGCGCAGGAAACATGAACTGCTCTGCATCACCATCCTCAGTGGAGTATGTTGTGCACCATTCCTCTGGTCCCTCCATATCCCTGTAAAAAGAATGTAAACAACCGACGGAACACTCCTTTACCACCGCAGAACTCCTTGTCGATTCTTGTAACTCTCTGACAGTTTATTATTGACAGCCTTTCTGGGTTTGGCAGCTGTTCAAGTGGTGCTAAATTATTAGACAGAGTATCCAAGGTAATACTAACAAGATTCGGGAGATGATGGGAAATATCCATGAACCAGCTGGGGAAGCTTTTACTGCTATAACCTTTCAGACAAAAGCTCTCCAAACCTCCAATTGTCCGAGTAAATTCTCGTCATCCAAAAAAACGATCAGCATTATCCAAAGGACTCCAAGCCAACAATGTCAGGTCTAAAAGCTTGTCTTTGTCCAACAATTTGATTTTACGTGCTTCTTCCACTGACCTCACATTTTCAAGAGAACGAATTCTCAACTCATCCATATTTGTAGTCTCTAGGAGAGGAAGATCGCTGCAGCCATTGACAGCATCAGCTCGAACCTTAAAGAGTGGAAATGCTACTGAATAATGCAACAAAGAATTGACCTGATCTATCACTTCATCTGAGCACCCATCAATCAATATAGACTTCAATACTGGAATTTGACTTATACTATCTGGTAGGCACTTCAGTTTCTTGCAGTTCGAGAGGTTCAATGTATGCAAGTTTTTGAGGTTACTGATGCTATCCGGTAGCAACTCAAGGCCGTGACAAAATGTGAGGTCCAATGTATGCAACTTTTGGAGGTTACCTTTGCATTCTGGTAGAGCCTTAATAGGGTAGTTCGGAGATAGGACCAGATGCTCAAGATTGGTCAGAGTACCGATAAATTCAGGAGAGAAGTCAGTCCTTTCTATGTTCAAGTACCTGAGATTACTTAAATTTCCCATGGCATCAGATAGATCTTCCAGCAACGGATTGTCAATTTCAAAATTCCACATCCTTAAATGTTCTAGTGAAGTGAGGCCACGCAGAGCTTCCGGTAACCCTTTTGCACAACGACACCCTGACAGATCAAGATGAACCAAGTTTTGAAGATTCTGAAATGACCCTGGCAGTTCACTAATTTTCCTTCTGCATTGCAAATATAAAAATTCCATGTCGATAAGGCTTCCTATAGCTTCTGGTAGCTTTGTGATGCTGTCACAAAATGGTAAGTTCAAATATTGGAGTTTTTTTAGCCCACCCAAAGATCCAGGTATTTCTCTAAGAACAGAGAATTCAGATAAGTTCAGATGTTGTAACATTGTCAGATTACCAAGTGAGCCTGGAAGATCAGTAATTTCGGAGCAATTTGACATGTCGAGATGCACCAAACTTTTCATTCCGCCAAATGATTCTGGAAGATTTAATATACCAGAACATCGTGACATATTAAGATGCACCAAACTTTTCAATCCACCAAATGATTCTGGAACTTTTAGTATTCCAGAACATCCTGACATGTTAAGATGCACCAAACTTTTCAATCCATCAAAGGATTCTGGAACTTTTAATATACCAGAACATCCTGACATATAAAGATGAGCCAAACTTTTCAATCCACCAAAGGATTCTGGAACTTCTAATATACCAGAACATCCTGACATATCAAGATGAACCAAACTTTTCAATCCACCAAATGATTCTGGAACTTTCGATATACCAGAACATCTTGACAATCCAAGATACATCAGACAACCAAGTTTTCCAATTGACTCAGGTAGTTCAGATATTAGAGAAGATCCACGCAGGTTTAGATATTGCAGTTTGGAGAGTTCAGCAATATCTTCCGAGAGACACTTATTTTGCAATTCTGGAGCGATGAGACACTTCAACTGCTTCAAGTGGCCAGTAGAGGCTGGAAAGTGTATACCGGAGCATCCACTAAAATCCATAATACGCAAGCGCTTTGTGAAAGAAAATGAACCATCATGGGGGGCCCAATTTGCTGCTACTGGAAAAATAAAGTGCCCGGACTTTCTCGGGCAAAATATTTGACAACTTTGTTTGCCCAACATAATTTGTAAGCAAGGCATAACGACAGTATTTCTGCTCACTTGTTTTGCTATTTGTTGCAGCATCAATTATAATTAGCTCATCACCAATGACTAATCTGGCCAGGTCATGCACTAGGTCGTGCATTGTGTACCTGTACCGCATCATGTTCCCTCTGGAAATCTGAAATAATACAATATGTTAGCAACATCAACTAATGTGCCAATATATGCAAAATGTAAAGTCGTACACATATATTTTACTGGGAAATTATATGCGGACATATCGACTTGCACATATGCTTCATTAAAATAAGTGACGTTTTTAACTTTTTAAAATCAACATTTGAGCATTCTTGTTATTCAAAAAGTTTACAAAAATAAACAAGACAAGCTTAAAGTACTTCTAATAATGAATCATTTCACAATAAAATGAATAATATTTTCACAATTTTTTTGAATAAGATGAATAGTCAAAGGTAGATGTTTGTAAATCTAAAAAGACACTTATTTTGGGACGGGGGAAATATTTTATTTTAAGCAAACATACTATGAATTGTGGCATCTAGCTGTAATCTTCCAATCCAGTTGTTATGTGCAATGGCGACAGAACCAAAAGATTACAGGATATAGTAATCAGCACCACTATTAGACAATAGACTTGTAACGCCCCGCGTCCAAAGTCTACTTACCGCCCAGCCCGTGCGTGGACTGGGTACGCGCATTCATGCATAACATTTCTCTTACGCTTTTATCCTCGCTTTGTGTAAAAGAGTTAACCCGAAGATGCTATGGTTAAGCTGGTCCTCACCTCCCTAAACAACCAACGTGGGAGTAATCCCACCTCGACTTCACTTCTGGACCATTAAGGCCCGAACCACAGGCAATACAAGCTTCTAACACGTTGGGGTGTTACAAGACTCTCATATATTTAAATGGAAATAGAACTTTCCCTCCATGTTGCTAGCCAGATATGATATAGTGATATGTTTACTTGTCCTTGACAACTAGCATAGTTTTTAGCTCTTGATATTTTGACTATCTATTTAGTGGTCTTCAGTAATGACATGTCCAATTATTCCACCAGGTTGCTTTGTTAGCTAAAAACTCAGTTGTATTAGCTCAATGAAAACATCAGTTAAATTGGTTCAAATAGATGGATGGCATGCAACCAGAGTATAGCAACAATGGGTTGTTCCATTTACTTGGAACTTTACACTTTACATTACAAAAGTAACCAAATGAATTTGACTATGAAAGACTGTTTTTAGGAAGTCGGCATAATTCAACATTCATCATAATATGCACAAAATATTATATCATGAATTAAGTTTCATGAAAGGCATGTCGCTATTTTCAAATAATTCAGCTATATATACCACTATGTCATTTTTAATACGAACTTTATTTAACGTGATTTGCTCTTAGGACGGAGTTTGTTTTACTCCCTCAACAATACACTATGTCCATTCAACCCCTGAATAAAACATTGTCCCAGTTTTAGACAAAAGGCTTTGTTCCTGCTTTATAGAAAGCGCAACGTAGCGAAACATCGTATATGCTGGCCGGAGTTGCCACTTATAAATCAAAACGGACCCTACCACAGCCACTGTCTCAGTCTGCTCTTCCAAACTATTAAATCAGTGCAATGTACCCTCCATCAAAACTATTTTTGTCTTTTGTTTTTCGATGTAAAAGCAATGTTTTGGTTTCAAATTCTGTAGAATGATAGATGACATTATTCCCCATTTTAAAATAATATTACTATATGGCCATTGTTAACATATTATTATATACTATAAAACTACAAAAATAACCTTAAAAATGTACCCATAGGATTTTTTTTCACAGAGAGTCCTATGACATCTACCATCATACAAATATTGAGATTTAAACTCGAACGTATATAGAGAATTAAGAAGACAAATTACATAATAAGGAAGTAAATTGAGTTAAGATTTTGCTTAGAGTGTTAACAAATAAAGTGAGTTGTTCACGTGAATAAAATAGACCCGGTGCATGTAGCTCCTGCTTAAGCAGGGTCCGGGGAAGGGTCCCACTTTGGGTCTTTTGTTGCAACTTTTCCCTACATTTCTGCAAGAGTATATTTCTAGGAACCCATGATCTCATGGTCACAAGGCTTCTTATAAATTTGAAAATAGTTCGTCAGCTCACAGATAAGAAATTTCTCCTATTTATTTCGCACAACTGAAATTACCTCAAGGAAACTAATTGGAGAAGAACTTCCAAACGTTTAGCTACCAAATAATATACACAATGTATGCTTATACGAGCTGCATTCATTATGTACAACACAAATAAACAAGTATGGCCCAAGAACTAGTAATCATAATGTGAAAATGCATCTTGCAGGGATATAGTAGCTTACTGTAGGCAATTTTGAATGTACAAGGAAGGACATCCCCGAAAGTTGATTTATGTATTTCTTGCCTTGTGAGGGCTTCTTAATGAAATCAAGAGCAAGCCGTTGATGAACCAAATCATCTCCATATGTTTCATGGCCCTTTGGGAATATGGCACGATAGGAAAAGCATAACCTCAATATTGGTGCCATCCATTCATAACTTAACTTCAAGGAGGGAAGCACTTTCGTATCTTGTGAATCATTATCATCTGTAAGAGATTCATTCCAGATATCACTGTCTTTGATTTCAGACCAACCATGTAGATCTTTTGATTTAGCATGTATCCGATTGCTCGAGCTGCTAATGCCACACCTTCACATTTCTTTGCAATATCCAATCCTATCTCCTCCAGTTTTTCCTTGTTACTTTTATCTTTGAATCCACTGTATCTCTTAATTATATCCCAGCATACATTATGCGCTAAAGGTTGTAGCTTGTATGCCTCGTTGGTGCAAATTTTGTTTGCAGTGGTCACTACGTGTGGTTACAAGGACATCTACCATTTTTTTTTTTTGGAAGTCAACCCGGGGAGAGGGGGGGTGGAGAGATGTCCCCACCTGAATTCCATTAGCGGGAAAGGCTTGTGAGCCAAGTACAAAGTGCTACCCGAAGAGGGTTAATACAAAATCAGCCAGCAGCGATACAAGGAGATTACATGGGGGAGAGAGAAGAACACCAAGAGCTTGCAATGTGAGCATCAGTCCTAGGGAGACGATAACGCCACAGCGCAGCAGCCTCCCTGCAGTGAAGTAGCAGTCTCTGTAGGGAGGGGTCTAGTGCCTGAAAGACAACTTCATTCCTATGCTTCCAAATATGCCGGCAGCAGAGTATCAAGAAGGTCGAGAAATGAGTCGCTGGTACAGTAGGAGGTCGTGAGAACTCCCAGAGAACAGTGACCATGGTGTCCATCGGCAGGGAGCAGCCGATCGCTTCCCAGAAGGTCTTGGCAAAGGGGCAGAAGAATAGAAGATGATCTGCAGTTTCCTCTTCGGTACCACAGAGTTCACATGTGGCGTCTTCAACAATAGATTTTTTCAGAAGGTTGCTCTTGCATTGGATGCGATCTTGCACCAGCAACCAAGAGAAAAATTTTGCTCGAGGAGGTGCCAGGTTGTCCCATACAAACTTGTAGAACAGGAATGAGGGAGCATTGGCATCAGTGTAGTATCTGTAAAGAGTTCTAGAGCGCAGATTACCTTCAGTGTCCAGCAGTGGGCTTGAGCGAATATCTTGTGCGCTTCTGAGCTCGACTGTGGCGAGGACTGCATTGAGGTCCATCAGCTCTTGTTCGGCGACACTAGAAAGGTGGGGAACTAGTGATGATGCTAATCCTTCTGTGAGTACTTGATGGACAGAGGCATCATGTTTGGTGTTGTGGCTGTACAAGGCAGCGAAGGAGACTGATAATCTACCACATGGTAACCAACTGTCATGCTAGAAAGAGGCGCACCGACTGTCGCCGATAGTCACTGTAGTGACATCACGGTACAAAGATAGCAGCGCACGTAGATCCTGCCAGTGCACGCCATCGAGATCTCCTTCCATTGTTGTGATGTCTGCATGTGCACGGATCCACTGAGCCCAAGCAGACCGACCTGGCGTGTGAAGCTTGTGGATCAGCTTCATAATCCGGCACACATTCTGTAAAGCGAGGTTCCGGACCTCGAGACCACCCTGAGATTTTGGTTTGCAGCATTGTGTCCAAGAGACAAGACATTGAGCTCCTGAAGCACGGTCATCACCAGTCCACAAGAACGCACGACGTCGTGCATCCAATTGAGCAATCACCGACGACATTAGTGGTAGGGCTGACATAATATAAGTTGGCAACGAGTCCAGGACAGAGTTCACAAGCACCACTCTGCTCGCCGGTGAGAGAAGAGAGGCTTCCCATCCAGATAAATTACGGTCGACTTTAGCAATAAGTGGGGCAAAAGCATTAAGGTGAAGCTTTTTATTGGAGAGAGACAGACCTAAGTAGGTTTGTGGGAAATCCTCCTGTTTGCATCCCAAAACCATGATCAAATGAGGCAGTAGTGAATCTTCCACGTGCATGGGTACAACCGTACTCTTGCTGAAGTTGATCCGAAGTCCAGTGGCCACGGAGAAATCATCAAGCAAATTCTTGAGCCGAGCGACGCTGGCAGTGTCCGCACTCAACAGTATAAGAGTGTCATCAGACATATTGTAGCACGGGGCAGCAAGCATCAGTAATTAGTGGGTGTCTCACTGTGCCATCATGCTTGATTATAGCTTGCAGGACATCAGCTACTAGCAGAAAAAGATAAGGTGACAGAGGGTCACCTTGCCGCAGGCCACGCTTACAAGAGAACCAGGGGCCGGGGCATCTATTTACCAGGACAGCAGATTTAGATGTATGAAGCAGAGAGTGTATCCAAGCGCACCATTCTGGGGGAAACCTCGGGCCAACAGAATAGTCGTCAGGATGTCCCAACAAATAGAATCGAAGGCTTTGGCGAAGTCATGTTGCAGCTCCTCTCTTGTGACAGCACTGAACTAGCTCCATGGCATAGACAAAGTTCTCCGAGATGGAACGGCCTTTGAGGAAGCCAGTCTGATCAATATCAATGAGGAGTGAAATCTGCTTTTGGAGACGAGCAGTCAGCATCTTAGCAACAAGTTTCATGGGACAGTTTTGAAGACAGATTGACCTAAAGGCTTTCGGTGTGATGGCGCCTGAATATTTAGGGATGAGGACGACATGAGCACGATTCAGTCGCTCTAATTCTGCCTGGCCATGCTGAAATGCAGTCACAAAGTCCATAACCATACCTTTGACAGTGTCCCAGGCAGCTTGGTAGAAACTGGGGCCAAAACCATCTGGCCCAGGGGCACTGTTAAGGTTCATCAACTGCAAATTAGCTCGAGCTTCTGCATAAGTGAAAGGTCAGATGAGGTAGCACCATCTATACGAGGTTGATCAACATACAAATCAGCAAGGTTGAAGTTCCAGGCTGTATTCGGGGCAGTACCAAGCAGATTGGCAAAGTGCTGAGTTAGCACTCTTGTTTTGGCTTCATGGCTTGTGTGCTGCACACCAAGTGATTCAATGACCTTGATTTGATTCTGTCGCAGCCGCTTGCAGGCATGAGCATGATGGAAAGCGGTACTGGCGTCGCTTTCACAGATAGCACGCCGTTTTTCCCGTTGTTTCCAGTAAGCTGCCCGTTCCTTCAGGGCAAGCGCCAGGCATTGCTGGCTGATCTGTCGCAAGCACGTCTCACCGACAGATAATCTGCGAGATTCTTCAGAGATATCTAGCAAGAGAATTAGAAATTTACAGTTATGATGGAGGGCAGAAGGGGAGCGTTTTACCCGGGACCAACCTTTGGCCTCACATCTTGCTGCCTTGAGACTCGCTGCGAGTTGACCAGCTGGGCCACCATTTGAGACTGCTGCATTCTAGGCCGGAAGAAGGGAGGGGAGGAAGTCTTGGTGGTGAAGCCATGCATTTTCAAAGCAGAAGGTGATTGGTTCTGGAATGGTTGTGGAGATGGCGACTAGGAGAGGGTGTGGTCCGAGGTGGTGCGTGGCAGGCTGGTTAGGGTGGTGTTTGGGTATGTGGAGTTCATGTGTAGGTTAATGAAAACTCTGTCTAAGCGAGCTAAGGTGGGGGTGTTTTGGTTATTTGTCCAAGTAAAGAGGCGATCAAGAAGAGGGAGTTCTAGGACTGCTTGGGAGGTTATGGTGGTGTTGAAAGCAGCAGCTAGGGAGTGTGATTGAAAAGGTCATTGTTTTTGTCTGCATCTCGAAGAAGGTTGAAGTCTCCCAAGAGAATCCAGGCTCCAGAAATCTGAGGATGAATTTCTAGGAGAGAAACCAAGAAATCCTTCGAGTCCCTGTGGTCAGAAGGGGCATACACATTTGTAATTGCAATTTCCATATCAGATATGCTCGAAGACAAAACCGTGGTAAGAGAACAAAGGCGCTGGATGTAGGATTTTAGGCAAAAGAGGTTTGGTGCCCAGGCGGTTAATTAGAATGTCACCTCGAGAACCAGTGGCATCGATGGTCATAAACTCAGTGAAATGTGGGGGGAGAAAGGAGCGAGACTTGGCCGCATCAGTAGTAGAGAGTTTTGATACTTGAAGAGAAACGATAGAGGCAGCAGGGGAAGAGAGCGTGTCCTTCACAAGATTACATTTGTCAGGATCATTGAGGCCGCGTACATTCCAAGAGACAAGATTAAAGGCCCGTGCATTAATATTCATGGTAAATCAGGACACACCGGATACAAGACACAACGATTGTAACAGGAGAAGTAACAAAGAACAGAGGTGGAAACAGCACAGAAACACGACGACGGTAAACAGCGTGAAGCGCTGCTCCGAACTAGGACAGGCAACAGGCGAGGAGCACGGGGAGCTGCTAGACGAACAGCTCGCAGCAGCTGCGAGCAAAATGGAGTAGGCGTTGCAATTCATTTGGAAGGAGGAAGCACAACGTCCAACTCCTGAGCTGTATCGCCTAGCCCAGCGACAGAAGCAAGCTTGCGTAGGTTTGCAGCAGATATGCTTCTTGCAGTCTTGTCGGTGTTCTGACCACCGGCACAGCAAATATACGATCGTGGGGGTGGTATGCCTTCGGATCCGATATAGCCTAATCTGAGACAGACTCAAGGAGATTTTTGCTTGCTTCGAGCCACCTGAACGGTGTAATACCCTACGTCCAGGGAGCGGATTATCTCAGGGATAATGTTACAAGACGGGGACCTCTCTTCGCGGGAGGACCCAGAACGTGGAGGAATGGAGGATGCTTGCTCGGAATGGTGCAAGGATTCTCGGGTTCTGATGGGGCTCAAGTTTGTCTTTCGTGTGTTTGTGGCGGTTGCTTGTGGTGGTGTTCGACCGTTTTTTCCTATCGTTTCCCGGGCCTCCCTTTATATAGGAGGGGCTCTGGGGTTACAGGCAATAGGCCCTACGCGATCCTGTCGTCTCGCCGACAGGTGGGCCCTTCCGTCGTTGTCGATATCATTTCGCTCCGTCCAGGCGTGGTCATGACCCGTCGCGTCGGACACAGCGGCGGGTACTGTGATGCTCGTCCGGCGCTACTGCGCCGGCTACAGTGCTGTCCCGTCGTGTCTGGCAGCCGTCGCAGCTTTGTGCTGGAGTGTCGCCGTGGTGAATCTCGTCCTGTCTCGTCGGGACGGATGGCAGCTGGTCACCAGAGTAAATGTACCATAACGCGGTACCTACCTTCTGGGGGTCGCTCCCGGGGATCGATCTTCGGAGCCCGGGGTCTTTGCGCCCCTGCGCGGCCAAGACATGGCCGCCGTAGGTCGTCGCTGAGGGGTCGGAACCCGTGCCATTCGACCCCCGACTTTCTCCCGTTGGAGTGCGATCTGCTGGGTACCCGGGGTACGTGATCCCGACAGTAGCCCCCGAGCCTGACGCCGCTTGATGTCTCTGATTGAGGCGGCGTCGGGCTGGTCGTTCCGAGAGTTTGTTGCATTCCTACTGGTGCGTACGAGCGCGCCCGTAGGGCGTAGCCCCCGAGCCCTCGAGCGACCCAAAGGGTCGGTCGTGGGCTGAATCATTATGCGGACCACCTTCCGTTGGCGGTTGATCGTATTGGAACCGCTCCGCCGGGTCGTCACCTGGTCCTAGAGCGACCCGAAGAATCGGCCAGGCACCGTGCCGATGGCTAAGGTCGGACCGAGGTCGATTCCGGTCCTTCCGCTCGGTAGGGCGCCTGGAGAGCTGGCTTCGAGGCGCTGTCCACGGTCGGCGTCGTGCCTAGACCGAGGTCATGATCAGCGTCCGATTGTTTGAATTGGCCCGGTGGCCTCGACTGTCGATCAGTCGATCGCAAGGGGTTTCGTTCTGCGTGCACGCATCGTTCCGACCTTAGAGGTCGGGCCGAGATCGTTCTCGGTCTTTCGTTCAGTGAGACGCCTAGGTCGGACCGGCTCGATGCGATTCCTGCCCATGATCAGCGTCGCGCCTAGGCTTGGCCGTGATCAACGCTTGAACGTATGGTTTGGCCCGGCGGCCTTGGCTGTCGGTCAGCCAAACGTGGGGGGTTTCGTTTGGTCGCCTCCCCTTATTTGGACCCGCCGCTGCGGTTACGGGGACCGGACGACTCCCGTGCCTCCACGCGGAGGGCAATCGGGCCGTCCAGGAATTTGAACCGTCGGTCGATCCGGGCGGTTGGCTCGAACTCCATCGGACGGTATCG
>BCLF01000132.1:297152-307490 GCA_001602275.1 Zoysia japonica
CTTCGGCCCGGGCAACTTCAGCTTCAGGTAGACGTAGTTGGGGACGGCCATGAACTTCGCGTAGCATGGCCGGCCCAGGATGGCGTGGTAGGCGCCGGTGAAGCCCACCACTTCGAAGGTGAGCGACTCGGTCCGAAAATTGCTCCGGTCACCGAATGTGACCGGGAGCGTGATCTGGCCGAGGGGCGTCGTGTAGCCCTCGGGGACGACTCCGTGAAACGGAGCGTGGGTCGGACGGAGGTCGGCCTCCGTCAGCCTCATCGCCCGGAAGGCGTCGGCATAGAGGATGTTGAGGGCGCTTCCTCCGTCCATGAACACCTTTGACAGGCGCACGGAGCCGATGATGGGATCGAGCACCAACGGGAGGCGCCCGGGCTGTGGAACGTGGTCCGAGTGGTCGGCCCGATCGAACGTGATCGGGACCTCGGACCACTTGAGGTAGCGGGGGACCGCGGGGTTGACAGCGTTGACCTCGCGCCATGTCCTCTTCTGGCGGCCGCGGGATTCGCAGTAGGCCGCGGGGCCGCCAAAGATCATGAGGCAGTCCTCCGGCTCGGGGAAAGCTGTTCCCTCGTCTTCCTCGGCGCCCTTGGCCTGAGGGTTGGTCTTGGCTGCCGAGAAGCCGGCCTGGGGCTCGCTCCTGAAGAACCTCCTTGCCAGGTGGCAATTCCAGAGGGTGTGCTTGACCGGCATAGAATGGTTGGGGCAGGGTCGGTCGAGCATCTTGTCGAAGTGGCAGTCGTGGTTAGCCGGTTTCTTAGTCGGGGGTCGGGCCGGGCGGTCTGCGGCGGCCACGAAGTCGTCATCGTGGCGCCGACCTTTGCCCTTGCGGCTCGAGCTGCTGCCCCCCCGCTCGTTGCGGCGGTTCGTGGACCGGTCGGAGGGTTGATCTCCCCGACGGTCGTTTTCCGACCTTCCGTCCTTCGCCCGACCTCGGTCGAAGTTGGCCTGCACGGCCTCCTCTCCGGTGGCGAAGGTTGTGACGATGTCGAGGAGGTCTCGGGCGGTCCGAGGGTTCCTCCGGCCCAACTTGTGGACGAGCGCCTTGGACGCCGTGCCACAGGTGAAGGCGTTGATTACGTCGGCGTCGCTGACGCTGGGGAGCTCGTTGCGCTTTCGTGAAAAGCGCTGGATGTATTCCCGGAGCGACTCGTCGGGCCCCTGCTTACAATTCTTGAGGTCCCAGGAGTTACCTGGACGCGTGTAAGTCCCTCGAAAGTTGCCGACGAAGATTCGGCCAGGTCGCTCCAGTCTTGGACGCAGCCCTCGGGGAGGTGTTCGAGCTATCCTCGGGCTGAGTCGGTGAGGAAGAGCGGCAAGTACTGGATGGCGAACAGGTCATCCGCCCCTCCGGTCCTGCAGGCGAGGCGGTAATCCTCCAGCCAGTGGACGGGGTTTGTTTCCCCGTTGTAGCGGCCGATGGTGGTCGGGGCGCGAAATCTCTGCGGGAATTTCGCGTGCTGGATGAGCGATCCGAACGCTCTGGGTCCGACCCCCTCAGGGCTCGGGCTCCTAGAGTCGAGGGAGCCGCGTCGGTAATAGCGGTCGCGGGAGCGTCTTCGGCGGGATTCGTCGCGGAGCTCGCTCCTCGCCTGGCGCCTGGCGTCGATGGTGCCGCGGATGTCGAGGTTGGGGCCGAGGCGGGGGAGGACTGACCCCGCATGGTGTCGAGGGTGCTGTTCCTCGACTGGGCTATCGCGCGTCGAGCTCCGCCGGTCCTGGGACTGGCGGTTGCTTTTCGTCTCCGACTGCTGGGGTCGGAGAGACGCTTCTGGTCGCCGAAGCGCGCTGCCGAGGTAGAAGCGTACGCGGTCGTACACTTCCCTCATCGCTGGGTCTTCGGGGGCAGCGGTTTCGTTGAGGATGCATGCTGCCGCCGCGAGGTTCTCGAGTGGGGTGTCGAAGGTCGGCGGCCCCACAGCTGCGAGCTGCTGGTAGGTGGACCGTCTCCGGGCTCGCGCCGTGTCACTGGGACCGGCTGGAGCCTTGCCCCTAGGCTCGGAGCTGTCAGTGCATCCCGTGGGCGGCCGAGCTTGGCCGGCGACGTCCGCTGGAGGACGCAGGGATAGGTTGGCACCCGGCGGCGTGTTGCCGAGAGTCGCCGGCTCCGCGCTTTTCGGGGCGTGGAGAGTGAAGCACTCCCTCGACGGGTCGTGCCCCAAAATAAGATGGCTCCGGAGCCACCAGCGAGGGGGCCTTCCACACGGAGCCTGGAGGCAGAGCTCGCCGCCTTCGTCCGCGACTAAGTCCAGGCTCCCGAAACGGAAAGCCTGCTCAGAGACGAAAGCGGGGTGCCACGACCGACCGTCTCTAGAGACAGCGACCGTAAAGTCCCCGAAGCGGAGGCGGGAGATCGAAATGTCTCCTATAACGAAACATGGGGCCATCGAAGAACCGAAACGAGAGCACACCAAAAGAGAGATGCTCCCCTTCCTGACGCGCCAACTGTCGGTGTTCTGACCACCGGCACAGCAAATATACGATCGTGGGGGGTGGTATGCTTTCGGATCCGATATAGCCTAATCTGAGGCAGACTCAAGGAGATTTTTTGCCTGATTCGAGCCACCTGAACGGTGTAATACCCTACGTCCAGAGAGCGAATTATCTCAGGGATAATGTTACAAGACGGGGGCCTCTCTTCGCGGGAGGACCCAGAACGTGGAGGAATGGAGGATGCTTGCTCGGAATGGTGCAAGGATTCCCGGGTTCTGATGGGACTCAAGTTTGTCTTTCGTGTGTTTGTGGCTGTTGCTTGTGGTGGTGTTCGACCATTTTCTGTCGTTCTCCGGGCCTCCCTTTATATAGGAGGGGCCCTGGGGTTACAGGCAATAAGCCCTACGCGATCCTGTCGCCTCGCCGACAGGTGGGCCCTTCCGTCGTTGTCGACATCATTTCGCTCCGTCCAGGCGTGGTCATGACCCGTCGCGTCGGACACAGCGGCGGGTACCGTGATGCTCGTCCGGCGCTACTGCGCCGGCTACAGTGCTGTCCCGTCGTGTCTGGCAGCCGTCGCAGCTTTCTGCTGGAGTGTCGCCGTGGTGAATCTCGTCCTGTCTCGTCGGGACAGATGGCAGCTGGTCACCAGAGTAAATGCACCATAACGCGGTACCTACCTTCCGGGGTCGCTCCTGGGGGTCGATCTTCGAAGCCCAGGGTCTTCGCGCCCCTGCGCGGCCAAGACATGGCCGCCGTGGGTCGTCGCTGAGGGGTCGGAGCCCGTGCCATCCGACCCTCGACTTTCTCCCGTTGGAGTGCGATCTGTTGGGTACCCGGGGTACGTGATCCCGACAGTACGTACGCCTGCCGCGGATCCCTAGATGTCGTGGTCTGCGAATGGAGAAGGACGCGGCGCTTGATGGAACGCAGCGACATGCGCGGAAGGGCGGATGCTACGATCCGTTATTCCCATTTCGAAGCTGAGAGGATGGCTGATGGAGCCGGGAGGACGCACGAACTGAGCGAGCCGGAGGCTGCTGTGTGTGTGAGAGAGCCGCGGAAGCATGCCGCGTTGAGTCCGTCCCGTTTGTTTTCTCCTCCACGCGGCGGCAATCGGACATGGGGCCGCGGAACGACGCGCTGCTGCCCTCCCGCACGGAATTTTTTTTTCCCGTTGTCACACCCTAAAGGCTAAGCCTAAAGAGATATAGGAGGTGCATGAAAGGCATTCCAAAATTCGACAATCAATTAAGGGTACGACAGGAACAGGAATAGTCACCAAACGCACACAAAAACATGGAAGATAAATCCCATCTTGAGCTCGAAATAATGTAGAGTAAGCTCAACAGGAATATGCAGGCACGAGGAAAGTACTATGAGATATACAAGCAAAATGAAGGCATGGCATGAACATGCATGAAACACCAGAGGTGCGATGTATTAATTTTCAACGGGCAGGTACGCAACAACTAACACAAAGAATTCCAGGAAAAAAACTTAATCCAAGAGTTTCAGACATGGTTTGAAGTAGAACAAGGCGCCGTTTGGTATAGCTTTTCTAGATAGCAGGTTCATTAAAAATATACTCCGCTTCTTAGGAAAAACAACTTTTCTAGAAAATAACTTCTCTATAAAAAAGTATTTTTTAAAAAAATTATTATGATCCCAATATAAAAATGTGGGTGGATGTCATAAAACTACTACTATGGTTTTAGTGCTTTTGCTTCTAATAGTACAAGCTAGAGAAATGCTGAGTATTTCTTAGGGAGGTAATGTAGAAGTGTACTTCTTTTGCGACTACTCTTATTTTCCAGTGATTTTTATTGAATCTGAAGTAGAAGCTCTGCGAAGGCCTACTAAAGTGGGTGTAAAATTGAAGCGAACCCGAGTAGTTTAGACCCTCAACCCCAATCCCCTTCATAATCTCCATCCATGATCCCTCTATCCATCGCGTGTATTGTGTGCCCGTGCCCCTGTCCAAGGCGTCGCGATTAGAGAGGGACCATACCGCTTCCTCGACACCTGATTAAAAACACGCGAAGGACCAGCAGCAGTCACTCTACTGTACTCACTCGACTGCTGAGTGCTGACTTGCTGTGCTCGCAATGGATCGACCTTATCGTACTCTTAGTAATAGCACTCCTTCGTTATCAAAAATAAGCATTTTTTGGTTCCGTCAAAGTTAAATTTTATCAACTTTACTAATAATATCTATAAATTTAAATAATTTTTTATATAAAAAATTACATATTATAAAAATATGTTTCATGAAGAATCTAGTAACATAATTTATATATGATAAAACATTATTAATTTTATATTATTAATGATTAAAGTTAAAGAAGTTTAACTTTGACTAAATTCAAAAATAGTTATATTTAAGGACGAAGGCAGTACTTGCCTTGGCTTGGTGATTGAAACTAAATCAGGCGACATAGAAGTGGTCAATGTGTCTCAGTGGGATGCTTGTACGTACGGCGCGCGGGTCACTCATCGTCGTGTCAATGGTATAGTACTCGTAGCAGTTAGATACTGTAGGAGTAGTAGATTGCATGATGCAACTAGCAACATAGTTTTTTTTGGTGCACGAAAAGGCCGATTCGCTCACCACTTTTCAGTTGGAGCTGCAACGAAAATAGGTGCAGGAAGAACATTGGCTTCCGTGACGAAGAAGCAGCCAAAGAGTGTGGAGGCGTACGTGGTGACCTCACTGGGAACACTCCAGTCAAGCTGACTTGAAGGTGAAGCCATGCAAAAGGACCGGTTCAACTACTAAAAAGCAACCCGGCGTTATCGTCGCACCCTGGCTGCCCAAAAAGTTCTACTGCCGGCAAGGTGCATGGACTCCCAACCAAACATGGAGTACATCCTGCTACGAAGCGGCCGCTCCGAACCCCCCGGTTCTCCATCCAAAACTGTGCCGGGATCGCGGAGATTACCCTGACGCCTCGCGGTTCCACGGACAAACACATGTCCGCGCCGCGGCCCGCCAGACGTCTACCACCAGGCGTGGAAACGGCGCCGGCCGTCGAAATCACCGCCTCCCATCAGGAAAACAACGGGAAACCGCAGGCTTTTACGCGCGCCGAAAGCTCTCTTTCGCTCGCCCGCTCCGCCGGTCGGCCGGCGGCACATGCAAGGTTTCAAAAACCGGTCAAACCGGACTGATTTTCGCGAAAACCTATCTATCCGAATTGACCAATTTAATTTTTTTTTAATTTTGAAAATTTGATGGATTTTAAAATAAAAAATATTATTAAAAAACTGGATCAAATGCACAACAATCTGTTGAATCAATTTTTAAAAATAATATAGTTTACATGTCGAAAAAATTGTAAAAGTTAGAACGCAAAAATACAAAAGGACAACTTATCCACCGAAAACCTCGGAGCCTCAAACAGACGCCCGTGTCGCCGCCATCCGCCGCTCATCCACGCCGTCTGTTCTCGTGCCGTCGGAACCGGTCGGCACACCCGGCTAGTCGACCGATATCTGCGGCTAGCCGTCTCCGTCGTCGAGCAGTCGAAGCCGCTCGATAGCAGCAGCTAGCCGATCGGTAAAACCGGCCAGTCGCACGGCTTTTTTCCCTGCCGCCTGATAGCCGCGCCAGCGGTTAGCCGACCGATTTGCATGGCTAACCGCTCGGTTTAGCCGGCTAACCGGTAGATCCGTGCGGTTTTCGTCCGAGGAGGTGATTTCTTCTTTCTTTCGATTTTTATCAAATATTGGTGGATTTATTTGCACCTTTAGAACACAGGTGATTATTATTTGAGGCATTATTCAATGTAGGAATGGCGGATCAGTCGGATTCAATTTGAGAACACGGGGAGAACGTGTACCTCAGGTTCTGTTGCAAGTATTGCAAAAGCGTAAAGAGAGAGGGTAGTGCCACGAGATTCAAGTAACATTTGGCACATCGAGGCAGCTATGTGGTGAGTTGTGCTCACGTTGCTGTAGAGGTGCGAGACTATTTTCATCGAGAGCTTGATAGGACCGCCGAGCGAAGAAAGGACCGGACTAGATAGGCTCTAAGACAGCAAGAGGTAGCAGCTAAGGGCAATGTGAATGTGAAGTAAGATGAGGAGCTGCAGGCTGCCGTGAGGCTATCTAGAGAGGAGGAGAAATTTCAACAACGACAGTGTATGTATGGTGATCAGTTCGAGCAATTTGTTGGTGGTTCATCGGGTGCAAGTGATTCCTCTCAAGGTGCAAGTGGTTCCTCTCAAGCTGGTGGTAGTTACTCTCAAAGCAGTCAGGGATTGTTTGGCATGACAAGAAGTTCAATGTCACAGAAGTCAAGTAGCAAAGAACGGGTTCAAAACAGGATAGATACTGGTCCATAGACGGCAAAGAGCAAGCTAGCAAAGTCGGCAATTGAAAAGGCATGGTCCAAATTCTTTCACACAAAAGCCATAGCTAGTAGGAAGGCAGATAATTTATACTTCATTAGCGCAATCAAAGAGACACAGAGATGAGGTACACTATTTTCATTTGTTTCATTATGTTTACAGTATGTTTGCACATATTTATGTCATGATTCATTATGTTTTAGGTGAGGGCGTTCCTAACCTAACTGGCAGAAAAATAGATGGCACATATTTTGATCAAAATGAGAAAGGCATTAAGAAGCAATTCGAGAAATTTAAGCTCGAGTGGCCGACGCATGGTGTTAATATCATGTGCGACTCTTGGACTGGACCTATGGGGATGAGCTTGATAAATTTTATGATTTATTGTAACGGTGTCATGTTTTTTCACAAGTCTTCCGATGTTACAGGGAACAACCAATCAGCAAAGTTCATATTCAAAGTATATCCATATATTACTTGCATTTGATCATTCAATATATTTACACCACTGTCATATTGATCGATGGCATTTTTATTTGCAGGAAATGAACAAAATGTGCATTGATATTAGTCCAGAGCATATTGTACAGGTTATTACTGATAATGATTCCAACTTAAAAAAACGTGTAAGCATCTCAGGAACAAGTACAATCATGTTGTCTGACAACCTTATGTGGCTCATATAACCAACTTGATGCTAAAGACCATTGGTGACTTTTCAAAACACAAAGCTGTGATAGAATTTGCTCGCAGAGTTTCTCATTGGTTGTACAATCATAATCAGTTGCACTCTATGATGACAAATGCTATTGGTGGTGAGTTGGTGAGATAAAATCCAATCCGTTTTGACACAAACTATATGTTTCTTGAGAGTATGTATCGTCGATGGGACAAGTTTATGGCATGGATGAGCTCTCAAAGTTTCGTAAAAAG
The DNA here is from genome assembly GCA_001602275.1 of Zoysia japonica. Classification (NCBI taxonomy): domain Eukaryota; kingdom Viridiplantae; phylum Streptophyta; class Magnoliopsida; order Poales; family Poaceae; genus Zoysia; species Zoysia japonica. The sequence goes on from BCLF01000132.1 coordinate 304,871, forward strand.
TCAATGGTCCAACACTGATGAGGGAAGATATGCACACTTATGCCTAGCCAGTATGTCATGGTGGAACACACTGAATTATATGGTTTCCTTCGGTTTTCTAATCAAGATAAGACCTCAAACTTAAGTGAAGTTCTGATGAGGTATCATCTATTAAAAAATGAGTATCAAGCTCTTTTTCGCAATGATGATGAAGAGTACGACAGGTACATGGAGGTTATTAATCGTCGGATGTATGATATTTGCAATGACACATTTATGAATGCAGGTAAAATGTGTTTACCAACATAACCACTAATGCATTTCATTAATGATAACTACGTATCTAATTATTGCTATATGTGTAGCTGGAGCGTTGAACCCAAAAGCACATTATTCATATAGGTTCAATGCAAATACATTGTATGATATTTGAAGAAGAAAACAAGGTGCATTCGTCACTGAGTTGGCCAGCAGGATGGCAGTGGATGTGAAAACTTTACATGCTCAATAGTGGCACATGTTTGGCGGTGAGACATCAAATCTTAAAAAGCTTTCTTTGCGCCTAGTGTCACAATGCGCATCATCTAGTGTATACGAGCGTAATTAAAGTATATTTGTATTGGTCCACACAAAAGTGTGCAACAGACTCTCTCATGCCAAATTGCATAAGTTGGTGTATGTCAACTATAATCTCAGAATGTGGCACATATAAACCCACAGAAGCTGATCCCTTTGATCATCTCATGCAGCTATTCTTATATGATTGTTTTAATCTAATTAGAGATTAGATAGAAGATAAAAGATTAAATACTGATCTTTTTCTTGATGAAGAGGGCATGGAGAATGACACTTCTCTGCCATCCCGTTTAGTGAGCACTGATGAAGCTAGTAGACAGTTGCTACTGTTGTCTCGTGCTGCAACGATGTCTGAATGGACAGAACAAAATGTGGGTGACACTCACATAGAAAAGAGGAAGCAACAGCGTCAAAGAAAAAAGACGGGTGCTAAAAAGAAAAGGACTACGAGCAAAGGCAAAGAAAAAGGTAAAAGAAAAGGTATGGAAGTGGGCAGCGACAACTACACAGATTCTGAAGACGTCAGAGGAAACTCACCTTACCAGAAATCCAATGACAGCAGCTCTCGGACAGATTCTAGAGACGCATTAGGCGATACGGATGTGGTTCCTAACTCCCAACCACTAGCAACTACGTATCATTTCACAAGTAACCATATCTTCGCAGCATATGAGTAATTTTAACTCTTTTCTCTTACACTTGACTTCTTTTGCAGGTGAGACAGACTTAACCCATGCTACACAAGATCAAGACCATGTCGCTCCACACTCACAGAGGATCACAATGGAGGGTAGGCAGCATTAATATGGTGCTTACTACTCAGGGACAGACAGTGATACCTCCTGCAACTAATGTTTTGAGTATTACAATTATCCTATAGCTGATCATAGCTCACAAACAACGACTACATGGGTGTACCAATGGCAAAATCTAGAATTTTATCACATCTTGCGCTCACAATGGGAGACAACTTCCGCTTGAACGGGTCAAACTTGAAATGAATTCAAAGCGGAATTGCTCGCCACTAGAGGAATTCAAATAATGTCAAGTGCGATAAGGCTTATTTTGATTGAAATATAATTTCAATGTAAAGTGTGGACTTTGTGTACGAACTTTATGTATGAACTTTATTTATAAACTTTATGTGTGGACTCTACGTATGAACTTTATGTATGGATAGACTTTGTGAATTGATGACTTGTTGTGTATGTATTTCATTGGTATGGATATATTGTCAAATTTGTGTGTTTTATTATCCATTGATGAAGTATATATTGTGTAAATGTATTGCAAAAATTTAGAAAAAGTGATGTCAAAATTTTATGAAATTTTTCTATTTTTTTCTTATTTTACAATATTTTTTCGGTTTTTCGTTTTGTCACTCGGTTTTTCGCTCAAACCGGTCGGTTTATCGCCAAAACATGTCGGTTTATCGTCCTGCCGGTTTCCCCAGAAACCGGCCGGTTAGCCGCCGAAACTGGCCGACTAACCGGTAAAACCGGCCGGCTTACCGTTTGAAAACTGACAACCGCTGCAGAATTCAAAAATTGAATTTTGACTGATTTTCGGACCGGTTTTCCCGAAAACCGTTAAACCGTCGGCGGCCGCTTTCCACGGTTCAAACGGTTTCTCAAACATTGGGCACATGTAGGCCTGCAAATGGGTTGAGTGGAAATGGGTTATGTGGGTTGGGTTGATGTTTGGGTGAAATATAGATGGGTAAAAGCGGTTTTGAGTTGCAAACGGGTCGGAGCGGGTTGGTTTTTGTTAGAAAACGAGTTGGAATGGGTTACATTGGTTCGGATTTCCATGGGTTGTCTCTGTCACCTCCTACTTCAAACCAATCTCCGCCCCGACATTTGTGGCACCGCCGCCCCACGCCTCCGTGGCCCCATGCCTCCATCGGTCGCATGCCTCCGCCCTCTGAAGCCCCACAGGTCGCGTACCTCTGGCCGCCTTGACACCCCACCATCATCGGCCTCTGCACACCGCCACGCACCCCAACGTGCCGCCGCCCGCCCGCCCGCCCCGATGCCCACCGCCGCCGGCCTCTGCACACGGCCAC
>BCLF01000132.1:327478-357423 GCA_001602275.1 Zoysia japonica
CCGCCCGAGCCGCTGCTGCCACCGGCTCGCGCTCCTCTGCCGCGGCGAGGTCGGCCTCCTGCCGACGTCGCACGCTCGAGGGGAAAGAGCGGTGAGAGCCTCCTGCGGACATGGCACGCCGCTAGCGGGGAAGAGTCGTGGAGGTTGCTACTGCACTGAGAAGAAGCCGCCGAGTCGCTGGCTGTCGGTAGAGCACAGGAACCGACAGGAGAGGGAGTCGAGCAGTTAGACCGACGCCTCCACTGGAGAGAATCACGGGTGAGATTGGATAGATCACAGGACCATACGGCTCTGATGCTAATTGTTAGGCGCAACACTCGCATTGTGTTGGATGACACTCAGTGTTGAGGACAATTTTCTCCATGTTTCTTACTCACTAGAATGCCATGACCAACCTAAAGGATTGGGATACATATATATATAAGCTGGGTGGGCAGCCAAGCATATGCTAAGATGCTAGTCTAAGATGCTAAAGCATAAAGCTGAAAAGTTAGTCTAAGATACTAAAACGAAAAGCTGAAAAGGTAGTCTAAGATGCTAAAGTGAAAAGCGTAAAGCACAAAGCATAAAGTATAAAGCGCCTGCACTAGACTTATTCTATCAATAAGGACTTCAGTGTAATAGCATCCATAAGAGCAGTAGTTGCCAACACTCTCCTAGCGAGATCAGTTAAAGCGATGTGCTCTAGGAGCCCCAGAGTCGTGGCACCTTCTTAAGACGAAAGAGGGGGGAGGATGTCTCGGCCCGTGGGTCAAGTTCTTTTTTTTTTAAAAAAAAAGAAATAGGAGCTGGGGTATACATGTGAAATGCTTCTCTATAGTGCTTGGTGGATAATGGTCATATAGGTGCTGGCTAAATAGAGATTCAGACAACTGAGCTGATTCGTGCCTGATGAGTCAGTTAATTCGGTGTCTGACAGACTGACTGAATAACCTAGACTGGCCTAGCTACCATTTTGATCTTGAAACTTAATGAAACATAGTTAAACTAGCTCAAGTAAATTACACATTGCACATAGAACCGAAAACTGCCAAGGGCTCTAAAGAACTCACATGTGCTATTTGCCTTAATATTTCAGTTGGAGCAAAAATACTTTTAAAATATGCGGGCAAGTCCACAACAGTTCTGCTGTATCTCTTGATGAAAGGATGTTGAAGAAGCTGCAAAATCCTCAGCATGTTAATAGAGAGTATGTATAACATAATAAAAAAAGTACAACAAACTGCATCTGTAAGCAAATTTATTACTGCTGCGATACACCACTTATGTATTGCACAAGTTACAGAAATAGAACAACTTAAACAAAATCCCACGTCACCTGCGCACATGTTGGCCTTGCATCAGCATCTTTCTGCAAGCAAGCACTGATGAATGAGCAGAACTCCGGTGAATAAACATCTTTCTGTGGTGTTGGTGATGGATCATCCAATATCTGTAACACAATAAGGTGACATCAAGATATAAAGACATGTTCTAGCAGAGGATATTACAGCAGTAATAAAAATTGATAAAATGAGACAATTATAATCTAACAGCGCATAGTTAACTGTGCCTAAGATAGTTAATACAGAAAAACAATAAAAGAGAAGCTCTTGAATGCAGAATGTGAAACAGTCCAAAAGAATAAAATATAAAAGAAAATAAAATAAGAGGTAATAAGTCTGCTTCCTCAAGTTCATATGGCAGTCACATATCAGACAGATGTAGAAAATGTTGTCGTTCATCATAATTCTGATAAAGGTGATAAAAACAATCATATAGACAGTGGCTACTTCTTGACAATAGCCTCACCTGCAACATGAGATCGCTGAGGTAACCATTTACATTATAAGGGTATCTTCCAGTAGCGCATTCCAACACTGTTAGCCCAAGGCTCCAGATATCAGCAGAATACGAGTAGCAATTGTTCCTAATTCTCTCAGGAGACATATATGTGACAGTGCCAACGAAGGTACCACACTGGAAGAGATACACTGAACGTATGTATTTGTTATTCAATACAACAAATTTTTAACTTAGTAAGCTACAAATAATTAAACAGAATATTTGACCCCCAAGAAGCAGCATACCGTGGTCATCGAGTCACACAAAGCAGCAGCAACACCAAAGTCTGTAATTTTCACATCACCTTTGAGATTTACTAGCAAATTTGCTGGCTTTATATCTCTGTGCACTGCATGCCTCACTTCATGCAAGTAGCGCAGGGCCTGAAAATACAAATAGAACAGATAGTCGGTTAGAAAGTACTTGTTCACAAGCTGTATGTGAACATATAAAACAAAAAGTTAGAAGTTAATCCACACTGGCAAAACTTCCTCAAGCATATGTGCAAGAACTGGCTCTGGTATAAATTTGTTGGTCCTGATAATATCTGCTAATGAACCTCCATCCATATACTCAAGACGGATGCATATTGCTCCAGAACTAGGCATGTAAAATGCTCCATGGAATTCAACCACGCCTGGATAGCAGCTGGCTTCTGTTAACGTCCTCAACTCGTTAAGAATCTGTTCTCTTTTTTCCTGAACATATAAAAGGATAATACAAAAAAGATTGGTCATAAGTTGTATAAAATTTGTAAGGACGAATGTTTTAATCAAACGATTAGCTATTTAAATCCACCAAGGCAACAAAATAAATGCAGAATAGATTACATAACAAGAATGTTAAGTGCCTATGATACAATATTGCAAGAATGCACCAACAGAAACAATCAATGAGCTTGATTTTGTGGCATATATGATAATTTGCTTTTTGATCTTTTCAGTCAGGGCTGTACATTCCTGTTGCTTTATTATCCACCCTTCCCAGCAAGTATACTCGTTTTAATTTACAAGAAATTGTGGACAGACGAAAATAGTATCATAATAACTTGATCCAAATAGAGGGTGTACAGATATTGTATTCAGAAAAGGAAATTTTTGAATTCTTTTTTTTAAAATAAATTTTGAGTTATTTCATATCATTTCTTTAATGCCCCTGTCCGCTAAAATAAGAAATTAATTTCAGTATGTTCTATTCGAATCACTTGGACCAATTTTTCTGTATGTCCTCATGCAAAATTGGTAATGTGTACTTTTGATAAAATATACTCGATTGACTCTGGTCCATAGAGTCTGCAACACTAGCCCTGTATATAGATTCCAGCATAGAATACACATGCAAGTTCTAACTTTCTGATACCTTGAGATGGAATATATATTGACCTAAGCAAGAATTAAGAAACTGCTGCAGAAGTACAAAAGCAGAACACAAGAGTGTTATCGCTGTCTTTAGGGAACAGTAAGGCATATAAAAGCTAACCTTCTCAAATACATTTATCATCTTCAAAGCCATAACTCCATGAGTTGGTATATAAATAGCTCTCTGGACGACACTGCTTGAACCGCTACCAACAGAACAAAAAATATGCATTTCATCAGATGAACATCTGTATGACTTAACGGAAGAATTTGCTTCATCTTTTCCAGTTCTTCGTCTTCGGAATCCAAGCTCACTGACGTCATATTCGACCGAAGATTTACTCCGTAAGATGACAGTTCCGCTATCCAAAACCTTAACAACGAAACAGTGAGGAAAAATGGACCGATAAGCAGAGGGGCTAAAATCATAATAGCTTCAAAGTCTGAAGTCTTCGTAGTGAGGCAAGCAGCAGAAATTTGGACTTTGGAAGGAGGTTGTAAATTTAAAGATTTTAAGGAATCGATCTTTTGCTTGGTCAGTCCTAATAGCAGCTTCGTGGAGGGTTCATCTCTTTGTTTTTTTTTGTTTAATCAGTTAGTCTCTTCTTATTTTATTTTGACCCCTCTTGCCTTGGTCCCAGCTTGAGGGGTCCATGTAACAGGCCATGTTTTTCTTCGTAGGTCTCTTGCGTATTCGAGAAAGGAAAAAAAAAAGTCTTTGCCCTTCAGGATATAAACTCCCAAGAGTTGGAACTGCAATTGACCAGTTTATTGCAGTAAAACACATGCTACTGTATACCTAGATCCAGGTTCAAGCTAAAATTTCGATGGTTTTCTTTCAATTCAGGACATATTATATACGATCAAGTACGATTTTATTTGATAAAGGTTCGGTTTTATAAAGCGTTATTCTAAAATCTAGGGACAGGCCCCTTATTATTATTTCGATCAGAGATTATTCAGAATTGACGAAAAACCAAAAATTTTGGATCCTAATATTCCTGCCCAAAAAAAACTGCAAACAGGTTAAAAGGCAATTTTGTTAGCCAGTTTCTTATATGTAAACGCATAAGATAAACAAAAATTTACATGGCTGATGGAGTCATCGAGATACACTAGAGGTCAGTGTAGCCAGTAGGTCCTAAACTTTGCATATCCCCACAGGTCAAACGATACATATAATCCAAGCCAACAACCCTTTTTTTCCGCGGGTGCGCTACTCGGAAGAACAAGCGATCTTAGGTCCGCAGGTACCACGAAATCCTAACCCGTTCCGAGATGAAAGGGGCTCTTACCTCGCACTCACAGCCGGCGAGCGCGCCATTGGCGCCAGAGTCGACGAGCAAGGGCTGCAGCCTGCGCTTGAAGTCCTCCAACCCCGCCATTACTCTGCCCTGCCCAGCAGTGAACCGCGCTCGAGGCTGGCTGGGTGAGCAGTGTGTTGGTGGGTTATAACTTCTGGCGGGCCTGATCCGCCTCTCCGCCCGTTTTCTTGCCCATATCCAGCGTGGGCGGCGCGACAGCGACGTGGGTAGGGACGGGAAAAGCGGTAGCCGGTAGGCGTGCGTGTCGATATGGGATAATCACACGTACGCAATGTGGCACGAGGCTTTTTTCGCACGGTCAGGTACACGTGTACAAATGCGTACACGTACGCGAGGAAGCGTGTGGGGCACGTGGCGGCACGACACGAGTTTGTTGGCCCACGCAATGCAGCAAGCTTTCATTTGCCCACGCACATCAGCGAGAAAGATGGCGTGCGCAGGGAGGGAGGACGGCGGCGGCGCGTGGCGAGGTGAATAGGAGAAGTGGGCCGAGACCGAGTGCGGCGGGCCCTGGAGAGTTGGGCTACTGGCCTGCTGCGTGAGGCAGCTTAGTTGGGCCCAAAAACCAGACTCCGCTCTGCGGGGCGTAGGACTTCATGCGTCGTTCCTCTCGGGCGCGCGGGCGTTCAAGGACGAGGCGGCCGTCGCGCGCGTGTTCGAGAAGGAGTGCTCGCGCGTGGCCGGGTGCGCGGTCACCGCCGCGCACACGGACAACTTGACGTTCTGTGACCAGGTCTGCTCTCGGTCCATGCGTTTGTTCACCATTCTTGCAGCACGCATCCGTCGGAACTGTCGAACCAAACCCATTTTTTCTTCCGGTACATCCCCGTTCAGGTGAGGCTGCTGAGCGGGACGGACATGCGGATCTCGTCCCACGGGGCGCATCTAACGAGGTAACAAACCTGTTGCTCATGGTCATGGAGCCGGCAGCACCAGCAGCATCGAAGTGGAACCGGATGGACTGACTTTGCATTCCTCAACGAATCGATGTTGATGCCAGTCCACCGTCCAACGCGCATCAGACGGCAGCTGTTGCGTTGGAACGTTCTTTTGCAGCAATGTAATAAGTAATTATAATTTGCCTGTGAAGCAGCTCTAAAATACATTCTTTTTTATTTAAAAAAAAGCTGATTTAACAGCTGAAAATCAATTAATTTACTATTTTTCTATAGTTCTCCAGTAAAATTAATTGGTTTTTAATGGTTTTTCGACCCTGATTCATCACCAGCCCTCGATCCCCTGCAGCGCTTTTTGCCTTCCCAGAGGAGAGCCGCCGGAGCCCGACGACACCATGTCCGTCTTCGTTGGAGGATGTGGTGGCAGCACCTCGGCCCCGCAGCGAATGCCGGAGGTGATGGAGACGATTATTAGCACCCCTAGGCTGTGTTTGTTTGCGCTAACAATTTCGAGAATCGACGAAAGCTAGCAATTTTGAGAATCGACGAGAGTGATTTCGGGATTTTGAGAATCTGAAAGAAGATCACGGAAACCAAAGCAAAATCTGCAACCTCTTTGCTAACGCTAGCGATTCTGCAAGCGAAATCGCTCCACCAGCAGCGCTAACAAACACGACCCTAGTCCTATTACCTGGCCGGCGGTGACGAGGAAGATGTTGCTTGCGGAGGTTGCCAACAAATGTTTTGCCTCCCCGGCGATGTCAGGCGATCACTGTGTGCGCTCCAGAGGAGAGGCTCGGCTGCATTCGCGCAGCTAATAAAAGTGTGCGTGGAAAAGTCTCGCGTTCTCTACTCCAGTGTTTGTTACTGCGCGTGCATTTGGCGTGGAACATGTAAATTTTGCCGCACTGTAAATTTTTTGACGTGCTAAAAAATCATCAAAGAAATTTAACACTGCAACTTTGATAACTTTTCGTATGAGAATTAAACTAGCAACCTAACATAAGTTTAACAATAAATCAAATTGCACAGAAATTTTGACGTAAAGTAGAACGCCATTTGTGAACGTAAAACCATGGTGAGAAAACCGGTCAGCTTTGGAAGAAGGCAAGAGGCGAGCGGCAGCCAGCAGAACGCGGCAAGAACGAAGGACCATCTCCGTCCTCTCTGCGCACGGGCACTTTCGATTCCGTTCAGTAAACCGTCGCAGCTACTGCTGCATTTCCGGGCTAAATAAGCCCTCACGAACTAGGGAAAACATTTTGCTATAAAAAAAATATCGAAGATAACCGATAAATATGATATTTCAGATATATCGGTAATTTCAATGAATTATTTGAATACTTTTAAAATTAATTGACACAAATTAATAAAGAATTATCTTTATTATATAAAACAACATGGTTATATATGAGTTCCGCCGCTAAGATAGATCATCTCCGTTTTTTTCATCTCTTAAAAAGTGAAAACTCAGAATCAATTTGAACCGTTGAAACCGTTGAATTTAGGAAAAAAATAGTACATACCTTATCTCCGGCGAAATTTTTTTTCCGATGATAGCGTTTATTTATAAAAATAGTCACTTAACTAATATACAACACATACAACTTTTTGTGTTGATTCCTTTCTAATTTAAATATTATAATAAAAGCAGCACTAAGTAGACCATCTCCCTTTCTTTCACCTCCTAAAAAAGGTGAAACCTGAATCAATCTGAACTGTCAAATTTTTTTTAAAAAAAATAGTCCATGTGATATCTCCGGCGAAATTTCCTTCAGTGTAGCAATTTACTTCTTGATGATGACGTTTATTTTTAAAATAGTCACTTATCTAATACACAACACATGCAATTTTTCATAACTTATTGATTCTCTTTCAATTTAAATATTATAATAATTATTAATTATTTTAGTGATAAAAGAACCATTTTTTTCGAGATCCGTGAAAATAGACGGTTCACATTTATTTCTCGAGCTTTTACTTTCTAAGATATAAAAGAACTATTATTTTCTCGAGATTCGTGTAAATAGATGGCTCATGTTTATTTAGGTCTACCGTAAAATTTGCCTTTTATATATATAAACAAAGTAATTTTTATTGATTAAAGATACTAAATGATGAAATTTTGGTGATAAAAAATATCGAATTTCACCGATAAATGCAATATTTTGATGAAATGGCACCGAAATTTTTCTTTCCTAGCTCACGATTATGTATTTCCGAGCTAAATAAGCCCTCACGATTATGTAGCATACGAGCTGCGCTGAGCTGAGGCAATGACGCCACGAAAAAATCGGCGTAAGCAAACAATGATCAGCGAGAAGACGGAGATTTTACATTCGTTCAAGAACAGCACAACACCTAGAAACAGAGACCTCGGACTCGCAGGTCGGATGACTCGGATCCGGCAGTCATCACCACAGTTCAAGAACACCGCCAGAACAACTACCGCTTAGGCGCTTGGTACCGCTAGTACTCTATCAGTGCTGATCCTGAAGCATTGCATGATCAGATCAGTAAAGACCACATCTTTAGCAGTCTGATCGATCTTTCTCCGGCTAGCTCTACCGTTAGCATAAGGCTACCCATCCGTCATTAAGGTTGGTTAATTAGACATTGCTACAAAGAGAACCCATGATTAGCACTTCTAGTCTTGCCTAGTTAAGCGGACGGCGGCGCGCCGCCACTCACCGTCGCCAGTTGCACGACGTAATTCTCAACGGAGCCGATGATCTTCAGGTCGGCGTGGACGGCCGGTGGTGCAGGCGCCGAGGCAGCGGCGGCGGCGGAGTGGAAGGGAGGCTGGACGGAGACGGACGCAGTGGGAGCGGGCCTGTTACGACGCGAGCCGACGAGGCGGAGGAGGCGGCGGCGCGGCGCGCGCTGTGCAGGCCGCCGACGTAGTTGTGCTTGTTGTTGTGCATCCAGACCTTGAAGACGCCGCGGGTGACGCCGATCTCGCGGCAGCAGTCCTCGACCGCCGCGTCCTCGCGCTTCTGCAGCCGCCACCCCAGCCGCTCCGACAGCTACCGCATCCGCCGCTTCTGCTCCGGGCTGAACTTGGTGCGGAACCGCTTCCGCACCGACGCGCCCGGCGCGACAGCAACCGGTCCCTGCTGCACCGCCGGAACGGGCGGTCTGCAGGTCGCCGGCGCGAGGCTGCAGCCGAACGGCCGCGCCAATGCCTGCACCGGCAGCGGCGACATGGGGCGGCCGTCGTCGTAGTCCGACTCGCTCTCCCAGCCGTCACGCAGGAGGCGCGGAGGCGGCACGACCGCCGAGTGCGAAGCGATCGCCCGGCGGTGGAAGCTGCGGTGGGACCCACACGCGGCGCAGCTGAGCGAGGCGGCCGGCGCCGGCAAGAACTCGCCGCACCCGTCCACCACGTGGCCGCCGGCGTTCGCCGTGTGGTTCTGTAGGCACTCGAGGCAGTACACCCCCGCGGCCGCGGACTCGATCGCCCCGCCCCCCGCTGTCGCCGCCGCGGGGAGCCCCAGCTTATTCTTGGCGTCCGCGACGCCGCCGTGCCGGAACAGAGCCAGCCGGTACTTGACGTCCACCAACGCTTCCATCCTGATTCCTATACCTCCGTCACTGCCCTCACCAACGTTCCTGCTCAGATCAGCATCTGACGCCTTTGCTGCTTCCAAGCTCCAGCCTCTTCAGGGAGAGGAGAAAACCCCACAGGTGAGAGAGCTAAAGAGAGATCAAGTGACCATAGATAAGAAGGGTGAAAAGGCATCCAGGGTAAGTAAAGCGAGAGGTGTAAATGTCAATGCCGTGTGAAAATTGAAAAATTACTTCATCGTGCAGGGCTCATCCAAGCTCCAAACGCTTTGCGAAAGCAGGCGAGGAGGCCACGGGTATTGCGGTGAATAGAATAAATGATATGTAAGTTAATACGTAAGTTTTATTATTTTTTAAAAAATATAAAATTTATCTTATCTGTTTATTCGATAGAATGGTTTTTATATAAGGTCACGTAGCAAATCTGGTTACGAAGGCCACGGCGTATCGGAGCATCAGTAGCGACGCAAAGGCGGGTGCAGGGGGAGGTACAACTGTACAGTGGCGCAGGCCACGTTTTGAGCTGTGAGGCGTTGTGCTTGGCGCGGTGGCAGCGTGGAAGGCTATCGCCTACTGTTCATAGGGTTTGCTAGCAACAGGGTAGAGCTTTGAGTTTGCCTGATGAATGATGGAGTAGGAGTACGCATGCGACGGAGAATCCCATGTTCATCGCCATCAACATTGGTGATTACTGACCGCCGCTTGATGGCCCGATTACTGGTATTGTGCTGAGCCGGAGCGGATCACCAGCAGACCGTTGTAGAGTGTCAAAGCTGAACACGGTTTAGTTAAAAGGTCTGTTTTGCACAGTTTATTTTCAGTTTATTCAAAAAATAAGTAAAAATTATATTAAATAGTAAATTTATTTTACAGTTTATTAGTTTAGTAGATTTTTAAAATAAATTAAACAACTTTTTTTTTCAACTGCTTTTTACTAGCTGTTAATATAAGTTGCTTTTTTAACAAGTTCTAGTTGTGTCAAACATGACCAAATCAGCTAGTGTTTGACATCTTGCATATTGCCGAGATTGTTTGGTACAGATTCTCAAAGTGTTTTTACTTCAGATTCTACAAGAAGATTACTAAATAATTTTAGAAGAAATGCTTTTATGTTCCTTTCTTAAGAATCTCATTTATACATTGTAATCATAATAAATTATTTTGCCAAACAGTTTGAAAAATATTTTTTTAAGAATCTATTTTCATAGAGAAGCCGTTTTTTGAAGAAATTGTTTTCTAATCTATACGAATTAAGGCCTATCTGCCGGCCCTTTGCATCCGCATCTTTGGATCAACTGACGAAGTCGTCCCCAAATAGTCCAGTTGCTCAGGCTGGCGATTCTTAATACACAACTTCATCTGGGTTCTGAGGCATACAGATGCAGTTACTGAACAGGGCATGGCTTTACCTGAAGCCCTAAACCCTCTGATGATGTTACTGATAGCTATAGCTTCATCTGGGCTCCTTATAACTTTCATGTAACTCACATATGCCGGCTCCCATAATTATTTTTTCCAGAAGCTATAGCTCCTGATCTCACTGCCATGTTTCTTTATTATATTCTATCATTTTAATTGACTTCCTAAATAATCTAGTGTTCTGAAACTGTCCGGTCTATTCCTAGTGCACACCTGGAGAACTACTCAAATTAAATTTAGGAACAGAAGTGAAACAACAGTCATCCAAACCAACACAAGCTAGAAGAAGAGAAATTCAAGCTATCAATTTCATAAAGGCCTACTTGGCATGATATGGTATTTATTGACAGAAGAATGTAAATTTATTGACGCCACTATCAGTTTTCAGAAGACAGATTTAATTCCCAAATTTAAACAAGCATCACCAAGTACACGATTTACTCACAGAAAGCATAAGTATAAACCTGGTAGAGGCCACTATTCCAAATATTTCAGCAAGTGGAGACCAAAATCTGTCCATTAGTCTATATCCTCACTGAAAATGGCAGTATGACTTGCATAATCTGGTATAGGGTGTAAAATAGTAACCTTATGGTAAACTCTAATCCTATCTAGCTCAAGAAAATGAACTAACTTTACAGAATTCTCTTCTTTTGAGTAGTTCATTTTCTTGAACTAAAGAGAGTCCGAGGGTACACTTAAGTGCACCTTTTTACACCCTTAGTATGAAAGATACAAAGCAAACTACTACCGTTTATATGCACAAAACAAACAGCAGTAGGAGAACTATGAATTACAAGAAAGGCACAAGCATATATTATTTTCGATATCAGTAGAAATGCACAGGCATTTAACACATTATATACAATATCTTTGTCAGGAAAAGAGAATCTAGGAAATTTTAAGTGCGAACGTTAACACATCTCAGCATACCAACTATTTTTTCCAGAATTCAGCTCACGGATACACTGACATTTTTGTTTAGGATATTCACCGGACCCTTTTATTAAGCTATATGAACAGTCCAGTGTACTGAAGCTGAACTATCATTCAAATATCTTCTATTCTGAGTTCCGACTGTACACCACAATCGATACCACTCAGGCATGGTAATGAAATGATACCAATACTAAAACAGGCTAATTTTTCAGAGGAAAAGGCACATGTTTAGGATATCAGTTCAAAGCAGGATAGGCTGGATAGCCATGTCTGAAAACAACATTTACTAAAAGGCAGATATGTAAATCTGACACATCGCAGGCCAACATACATAATAGCATAATACTGAACAAGAAGAGACAACCCATTGATCATGAATTTAGTTTAAAAGCTCGTTTCTATTTTGTGACTAAGGTAGTAACTTTAACAAGCTGGTTTATTCAGTCATCTAGAAATTTGTCAACAACGCCACCATTATTTCTTTAGACAGTGCTTCTGATAGCCTGATACCATAGACTTAAGCACAGAGTTGCTGGATTTGTTAAATTTTGCCACGTTAGCTTATTTGGATTAATTATATCATTGTGATCTCCCTGATGATGGCAATTCACCTCTAGCACAATACACAAAGATACAATTGTTTATAACTTAATAATTAAAACTATAATTGGAAGCAAAAGAATAATTGTTCTTTTGTTTTTCTTACATGGTCTAAATGTGATAAGTCATTTGCTTACCTAAACAGTTATAAACTGCACAACTACAGAGAGTACTCCATTGACTGCCATGACCTACATTTTCAGTTTTCTAGTGTTCAACAAAGAACAAAACAATAAACAGCTCCTTGAGGTCCCATAGTACCAGTGTCATCTAAATGGACCGATCACTGTGTCTTCAGGGCAGTAGCAATCTACCATTGGCAAGATCTGAAAGGATACAAAATACAAAGTTAAAAGTTACAACCATGATAATGCAACATATCTAAACATTTATATATATCTGAGATGTGCAGGTTTGAACGATTCAAATGTTTGTTTTGGAGTGTTAGATTTTGACCACAATGTAGGTCAACGAACAATATATCTTGCTGCATATGACATTGCAATTTTCCAATTTCAATATTCAGTTTCTATGAACAAGTAGAATTATAAATTCATATGTTCGTCCTGAATCTGTAACTTATAGTTGAATAAATATGTACCACAAAAGCATTATAAATTCTTATATTACTGCCTAAATTTGTGACTCTTATATTTGAACAGTCATCCCAAAGGAAAACTGTTTTGTTATTCCTCTAAGGTTAAGGCATCTGAGGTAATGTGGTTCATATGAAATCACATTGTTCAAATTCCCAAACACATATGCTGCTATCTGAAATATTACCTGTTGTTTATCTGCCTAAAACTTCAGATCACAACAATGCAAAAATACATAAGGTGCAAAGATTAAACATAAGCTACCTGAAGTGTAGAAGCTCGTGTAGGGTGCAATGGCATAGTAGTACCCTTGATCGCCTACCTTCCTCACCTGCCCTGACTTGATCGCGATTATGAACACACCAACATCTGTGCTCATAAAAAAGGTATCTGTGCCTTCCACAGAACCAATCACATCAAATGAGTCTGAAAAATGAAGAGCAGGAAGCAGCGTCTTGAGCTTGATGATCCCGTCTTGCACCCAACCTGAAATGCCATCAGAACCAACCTGCCAGGACCACAGGTACATGCTATCATCCTTCACACCGACGAATCCAAGCTCACCATCCTCTGAGGTCACGACAATGCCCTCGGGCTGCTTGTACACGTCTGGCGCATCAATCACGGATAGGCCATGCTGGACCAGGTCATACTTGAGAATTCTTCTGCCTTGATCGAGGCTAAAATAGAGTGCATCTCCGCTAAGGACACTGGGTCTCGCTTCGATGTAGCAACCAAGTTGAATGGAGATCGGCACGCTGAATGCGCCAGTCTCCGATGTGTACACGCTCACCCAAGTGATAACCTCTTCGTTGTCCTCATCGATGTAGGATCCCACGAAGACTACGCGAAACGGGCCACCGTGGCAGTCGAGGTGGTCACAGCCGTCCATGCCGCAGAGCACCGCTGCCGTGTAGTGGTAACTCGGGTACACGGGTGCCGGCACGCGATGCTGGTCGCCGGTAACGGGGTTCCAGACAATGACGCCCCTGAGGGCAAAGATGTTGAGCAGCGCGCGCCCATGGCGGCATTCGACGGCCCACCGGTCGAGGGCGTCGAGCCCCGGCGTGGCGAAGGGGGAGGCGGCGGTGGTGGGTACGAATCGAAAGATGGGGCATCCGTCGAAGAGGTTGCAAAGGAAGCCGAGCAGGGGCGGCGTTCGATGGAACTTGCGGTAGCGGCGGAGGAAGGCGGGGTCGGAGAGGAGTCGGCGCCAGGATTTGCAGACGAGGGAGGTGCGCACGAGACATGAGGGCTCGACCGGCGGAAGGCGGAGGAGGATCTCAGAGGTGGCGTCGTCGATCAGCTCCGGCAGCGCCATGGGGGGTCTCGTGGGCGGTGGTGCGCAGAGGAGGCGTGCTGATTTGGGCGGGGATCGGGGGAACTGCGTGGAGAGAAGAAATCGATGGAGAGGGAAGGGGGAAAAGTGGAAACTGCAGTGCAATTGGTTCACAAGGTTACAGAAAATCCGTGATGCAGCTCCCTCCGTCCAAAAAAATTGACACTTTAACCTTCAAATTTTATCTCATAAAATATATTTTATTTCTAATAGAACTATATCTATATATCTCTCCTCTACTATCTTTTTTTTATTTTTTATGTGATATAGTTTTTCATCTCTCTTACTTCCTTCGTTTTTTAATTAATATTGCTATTGACTTTTTAATTCAACTTTTACCATTCGTCTTATTCAAAAAATTTGTTCGAATGTGTAAAATTTTAAGTTGAGTCAAATAACTCTAATAATAAATCAAATTATATCAAAATATATAAAATTTATTAATTTTTTTAAATAAAATGAATAGTCAAAGTTGAATTTAAAAGTCAACAGCGACATATTAAAAAAAGGAGGGAGTATCTCTCTACTATTTTTTTATTTTTATGTGATATCTAAATGTTCATCGCTCCTTAATCTCCATATTCAACTTCTGAAAAAATAGTTTTGCTGCAATGCAGGTATTAATATTTTGGGTCAATGACGTTAGTATCTCTATTTTTGTTTCTAATGATATATTTGTCCATGTAATATTTAAGTTTGCATCATTGTCCACATTTTATTTAAAGAATGACAGTACCAATTACCAAATTAAGAAATATGCGGGAAAATATACAATAATTATTATCCCTAATATTTACTCATCTGTCCTTTTATATAAGGGATCGAAGAGTTTAAATTTTGTCTCAAAATATACGAAATTATAGGAATAAAGTATTTTTTATAATTAAGTTAATAGGTGAGGAATGGATATGCAGAGATAAAATGAAGAGTATAAGTAGTATTTTTCTTTTTATTATTTTGTGTTTGGAGGTTAGAGTCCCTTAAGAAAATGAACAAGGAGTACATTACAACTAATAATAAAATTTGAGGAGCTGCAACATTGTTGATACACGGAAAAAAATTCTTTGCCATGTTTATTGCGCATCCAATGATCAAACTCAAAGCTAAATTTCACATGTGTGGGGATGATATCCCTTAAAACAATCAACTGTTAAGGATCCCAATTGCACATGTGGTTGGCTAGGTTTTGAAATTGTTGACAAAAGAAACAAATGACGGAAGTGTTCTAAATCGAAGCTGCATTACCACAAGTATGAAGGACTAGGCCTCAATCGTGCGTGGGGATGTGGCGGGAGTACGCACAAGGACGGGCCACGGCATCCTGTAAGCTTATGATATTTGAAGTTCTCTAAAAGATATAAATTAATTTTGGTGATAGAATGAACAATTATATGTAACGGTTGTGTTGCAAGTATCACCTCATTAATTTAATATAGTGAGCTTCTTCGATGAATGACAAGGACGAACCCTATAAGAGAAGTTACCGGGCTTTAAAAGATCAAAGTTAAGGTTTAGCTAAATAGTCCATAGAAACGTCAGTACTGTTAAAGAGATAAGGTTATTTGTATCTTGTCATACAAGTGTTAGAGGATGTGAATGCTCTTTCCTCAGACAGCACTGAAGATGATAAAGTAAGCGAAGTAAAAAACAGAGTTCAAGAACCAGCTGAATACTTAGTCACCACACAGTTCGGTGAAGTCACCGGACATCCGATGAGCCTTAGAGGAGCCAATTCAGAGAGAGCTGCTCTCTGGAGTCGACGTGAAGTAGTCAACGAACAGTCCGTTGGTGCAATAACCAAACAATCCAATGAGCCAAAAGCTAAAGTCCAGAGAAGATGTCTCTGAGAGTACAAAAGTGAAAGTTATCGGACAGTGCGGTGAAGGTTTGCACCGAACAGTCCGGTGTCTCCCTGGCTGAAGAGGAAAAAGGGTCACCGGACAGTCCGGTGATTGCATAAAGCAGTCAACTTTATGACATCACGTCTCAACGGTTGTTTATAGGCTTAAAGCCTATTTAAACCGTGGAGGACATTTTTCAGTGTGCCTTTGATCAGAATTGCTGGAGCCAAGTTGTGAGAGGCTAAGAGACACCACAAAAGAGCACATTGTAAGATTAGATATCTTTGGTGTTAGTAGAAGAGTAATAGAGAGTATTCATACACTTTTAGAGTTTGTATGCCTTGAGAGAAGTTATCTTTGCTTATTACTCTTAGTGTGGGCAGCCTAGACCGGCTAGGTGTCAATGATCGAGCTTCCGAGAAGATTGTGAAATACGTTGTCAAGTTTGTACGTGGTTCTGGGTCCTCCGCTCGAAAGAGATATCAAAAAGGAGCTTCCGAGCCTTGGAGGCTTGCTCTGGCGCTTGAGTATTGTGTGCGACAGCCGAGGCACCGGTGTCTTCACTCTGAAAATGAAGTGTATCCTTGTCAGCATCGTTCTGGAAACGACGAGAGGGACCGAGACTCCGACAGAAGTGGTCCAACGAGGATTAAAAAAAAACACCTACTTTTCGAGACATCAAGAAAAAAAATCACTGAGCACTCTCGATCTCACTCTCTTTACTTACCGCATTTACTTACCGTTTGAGTAGTGTGATAGACTGTTCTTTAATTCTTCTTGGTAGCTACCGTGCCTTGTTGTTATTTCTATATCACTAGCTTTGTTAGAGGTTAGAGGTCTTTGCCTATTAGTCTTATTTATGTTTGCTTCCGTTGTCATCAAGTATTATAGTTTTAATTCGAAGTAAAATTAGTTCTATAAATTCACTGATTCAACCATTTTCTCAGTTCTCAGTGTCCGTATCCTTACACATCCCCTCATTTTCAAAGGACGACACTAAATATTTGTCCAGTGGCCACCCTGTTCTCGCTCGCCCCCGAGCCAAATGCTCGCCTCCCATTCATCTTCGTCCCTTGTACCAAACAACACCTTATACTCCACAATGGAGAGTACTTAATTGGGGCAAAGATACACTCTACAAAGCTGCATTTCCACAAGTGTGGCAGGCTAGGTTTTGAAATCTGAATTTCCAGGATCCATGACATTCTGAGGTGGAGACCGTTCTTAAATGCCACATGACCTCAACTTCCTGCGTTGCTCTTGCAACGTTATTTGCAGACGATTGTTAGGAGTAGATGACAAAAAGGTAGGCCCAAGTAAACAACTGTCAGTAATGTGTTTCTTACTAGTTGTTCCACATAGCAGAAACAACATTCTACACGAATATTAAAAAAATTTGACAGAAAGAAATACAGCTGCAAATATATACTGAGCACAGATGTTAGAATTTAGGATTATATACCAGTCAGCATGTGACAATTTTACAAACTTTAAAATATGATATTGATGTGTCTGTATGACATATGGGTCCGAATGGTATATTTCAAATTTCGCAAATTGTAATGACATGTGCCAAATTAATCCTAGTTATATTGCATCATTTTAATCCTGGAGCCCAATAAAAGAGAGGGTGTAAGACAATTTGCAAGGACAGCAAGAGCATAGAATGAAGCATAGAACAATCAAATTTACAATCAAGAAACAAGACTAGCAACAAGGAGTATCTTCACCATCAAGTGCTAAAAAGCCATCAAATTTACCGATATTCCTCTCTATCGTCGCAGGAATCTGACCCCTAAGCATCAGCATTTGTTATGTATGGGATCAGAACCGCTCCGAACTCTTCTATCGCTCATCCTGTTGGGATCAATCGACGAAGGAGCCATCGCGCGGTAGCCCTTGCTGTGGAGGCTGGCAAGGCTCCTTTCAGCAAACATCCGCTGCTTCTTCCCAGGTACCTCATCGGCCTCTCGTCTTCTGAGCAAAAGAGAAAAACTTTTCAAGCCGTATGCCTTCTGCTGATGACCTGATAACACCCACACGCACAGAAGAACCATCAGGAGCTTCTTGGTGGCGACCACTGCCATTTCCGCTCAGGCCAGGTGCTTCCTTCTCTGATATACTATCACTTGTTTGTCCAAGTTGAGCACATGGCAATGGCCGCTGATAAACTTGCTGTCTTAATGTCTTATATATATATGAGCTCAGATGGCTAACGAAACGACAAGATTGAGTTTTGATTCTTGGGCGATCATATCCAAGCAGCTTGGAGGGGAATCTAAGGCTGCTTAGAAGGTTCTGACAGGCATGAATAAAGTGTCGTGGCACAAACCTTGGGAAGCCAAGAATCTTTAGACCGGTTCCCCTGTCTCCCTTCTCACAGCCCTGCACACCACGCGAGCTTGTAAAGAAGAGAAGCGTTGTGGGATAGCGCATTTAACGAACACGCTATTGCTGTCCTCCTATAGCTTTATTATGCTTTACAAGTTCACTTTGATCCACGAAGCTCTATAGTCTTATCCCAGGGAAACTATCAAGATGGATAAACGCTGCTACCTAGTTTCTTGTTCCAAATGATGTGTTTTTGTCCCATTTAAGGATTTTCCCCTTGAGCCCAAATTTCAAAGATTGGCAAACAAAATGGAAATGTGTCCTCAATCATACGACAACAATCTTCTTAACTACATTAAGGTTTAAATAAGTTTCCTCTTTTTACAATAACAATTTTATATAGTCCACCCAGCACACATGATAGCATGCTGCTCGGGGATTCCTAAGCCCAAATTCTCTACTTTAATCAACAAAAGGAGCGAGTTTGTACAGTGTCACTTGCTGGAATGCACAAGGTTCAAGCCAAGCGAAGCAATTCCAGCCTACGAGGCTTTGTTCTTTAACTCTGCACCAAAGAAGAAAGAAAATAGAGAGGAATAACCATTGGCTGTGATTGCTTTCTGTAACTATCTCCACTGTCCTAGCTACAGTGCTCTGATTTCATTGGAAAACCATGTTTTCGGATCACGAAACATGTTACAAGGGACAAACTTTATGTTGCCCCTGTTTTTACTTCCATGGACTGCACAATATATTTCCTGTTAGTTTGCTCCACAAGAGTTGCAGCCCAAACCGGGAGACTTCAACTTAAACATTGAAACTTAACAGATATCAACTCATTATATGAACATGGTGAGTGCTAATAGTACTGACTGTTACGAAGAAAACCATCTGAATCAACAGCCGTTCAGAGGGGAAATCAGTCCTAGACAATGTAATATGAGTGCTATGAAAAGGCTGGTTTTTAATCCATTATCTAAAAAATGAGTGCTACTCCTATGAGTAAAGAGTTCATGACCCTCTCGAGCATATTATTTTCGTGGCAAATCTGTTTGCATCCATGGTTTTAGCCAGTGGACATCACATCTTGCAAACATGCTAGCCAAGTATTCGATCTCCGTCGTCACATTATTGGCTGTCAAGCACATCTGGAAAGAATGATAAATTATCCTAGTGCTAAAATTTTTGCAGATGGGTAAGCAATGCCGACAACAGGAACAGGTCACTCGAAGTCGGGCTGGCCAGTGGACGTGAGGCACCGATGCCACATTCTGCTGTTAGGGTTGATGCGTTTTGGTGCGGTGATGACCTCCGTGATGGGGAGGTAGACATAGTGAGTGTTGCAGATGCAGGAGGCGATGCCACTGAACCCAGCAAACGCACCATGGACCTGTAATGGCATCAGGTAAATTCAAAGTGAACAAACTATACAACATTGACAGAATCTTGGGTTCTACTTCCGGAATGAAAAAAGTTATATGATGAAGTCCCTGCCGAGAAAAGAGGCTTACAGCATTTTGTCCAAGTACAGTGCACAAAATTGCATCAGATGCCTTTGCACGGCATGCTCGGACCATGTATGTTGGGTCGATGTATTTCACATTAGCAGGAACACCAATGTCCTTGAAATGCATCTTAATCTGTCAAGTACAAAGCCACATCACTTAAGAATACCATTATATGACTGAAGACTTCCAAAAAAGACCAGTACAAATTTTAAAATCAGACATCCACTGTCTAGCAACCCAAATGAGCCGGTAGTACTAATAACCCCGATGTACAGAAAAGGAAAATAAGGCTAGAAGGAATCAAATTAAAATGCTCATGATAACAAAAAATACCAGAGCACAGCCAAAAAAGATATAAAATCCATACTACAGGAGTTTTGTCAGAAACAGACCTTCTGCTGCATGTGAACACTGATGTCACTAAATATCATATTTCCTGATGCATCGGTGGCACCAGATTTTTGCAATAAATCCTGAAAGGAGAATTGATAGTTAAACCATGGCCCCTATAACTTGCATGTCCGCTGAACACAAGAAACACAGGTAGCCAGAGGTCACAAAAGGATTATGAACCTAAACTTACCTGTCCTGCCGCCTCAGCAACACAAACTACACAGAATCCTTTTGTATGTAACAAATGTTCAAGGTGACGTAAAACCCCACGTTCTCCATCCAGCTTGAATACGACCTTTATTCATATTGTATTCTTCTGTTGGTACATCTATACAGCAGAAAAATGTTTGTTCAGACAAGAGAAGAATCTGCATACCTCAGGGATTAAACAGACATCAACCTGCCCACTTGAAAGGGAGGCATGCATTGCAATAAAGCCACTGCTTCTTCCCATCAATTTGACCAAACCAATACCATGGTACGCACTGCGTGCCTAAAAACAGTAGTGCTTGTCAAATCAAGGCAACATTATGAACAAGCGGGTCTTTCATTTAACCATTCATCTCTAAAATTGTTGATTACTTGATTGTAGAACAGCATACAAGCATCATCAGCCTACCTCTATATAGGCAGAATTGATGGCTCGTTGGGCTTCTTCCACAGCTGTATCAAAACCAAATGTCTTATCCATCAAAAGTATGTCATTATCAATGGTTTTTGGAACTGCTACAACTGAAACTTTCAACTTTCTCTTACGGCACTGCAATTGTCCAGGAAAATAAATTGATTTATTCCTTATTGATGAACATAATAAAAACAGCAAGATGAATACATAACAAATATATGCACTTAGTTTTAATTTGTACAAAAGGAACATATGGAAAGATTCAACAAAAAATCGTGGATGGTAGGATAACCTTAAACAAGATTGTGCTATCAGAAGGATAAGTATTAAGAAACAGAGACCCTTAATATGTCAAATGAATAAAAAGGCAAGAATGATACTTATAATGAATAAATGAAAAGACCGATAGAGATTAAGGACCTCTTCATGGATAGCATTTGCCCCTGCATGGGTACCGTTTCCACCAAGTACAAAAAGCATGTCAATTCGTCTTGCCTAGAATAGCAGTAGTCACTTCAGAATAGAGGAATAACTAGTATAGAACTAAAACTCATAATTTGGATTATTTACCTGTATACTGTCAACAATCTCACTAGTTTTAGCTCCACCACGTGAAACTCCAAGAAAACTTCCACCAGCAAGATTTATGTTCTCCACCAGACCACGTGAAAGCTGGATAATGTTACCGAAATGAAACTTGAGCATCATGAACAGAAAGTTTCTGAAACCAATGTACAAGGGCAAGCATTCTCACCGGCATTTCTTTTTAGGCCTTTTTCAAAAAAGCCACGATAACCAAATGGAATTCCGACAATATTCTTAACCCCATAGGTCTCTAGGGTGAATACTATCTGCAAATGCAAAAAGCTTGCTAAGTCACAAAAATAACACTTCTGTTTCTTGCTAGAAAAATAGAGAATAGATGGGGATATTTTCTGAGTAAACACTGTTGATACATCATTGAAATTTCAGATGAGAATTACAATGTTGTTGTTTCATCATAAATTTTAGTGCACATTTCACTTTGCAGTTCATATTAAACATATCATGGGCTCACGCATGAAATTCAATAGACATTTTGAAGTTCAGTTTATCTTTACCTACGCAAAACAATTATAAGATAATCACACATTCGAACCCTTACTTTAAAATGAAATTTGATTTAACCTAATATATTGCCACGAATAAGGACGATCCATGCATCAAAAGTACTGAAGTCAAAATGGGAGGAAACTGCAGTTAACTTTTCTGGAAAATGAGGACCTGTCTGATGACATCATTCAAACCAGGGCAGAGCCCTCCACAAGTAACTATAGCAGCTTGTACTTCCTCTGGCTCATAATATATCTCCTTGCGAGGTCCAGCTCAATGAACCCTATAGAAAGTGTATATATCACTGTCTCACTCTTTTAACACTCTAATCTAATATGTTAAATAAAAAAAACTTAAAAGGCTGAAGCTGCATAAAAACACATTCAAAGAAAATCACATATTTATTCTAAAGAATACTATAAAATTGTAAAATAGAAGATATTATTACCATTGTTCCACCCAGGTACAATCAGGATCAATGCACTCTGCTCCAGCAGAAGTAGGGGAAGCATATTTTATCACCTAAAGAAGCAAAATATATAAAGTTCAGAGTATACCCTGAGAATCAAACATTTCACAACTTTGAATACTGATGTACAGAAAAAGGCTTCAATTGATCACATGAACATAACTTACTAGAACGCTTTGCCATACGTACTTAGAGAATATTTGTTGCTTTTTTTAAAAAAAAAAAGTTCATTCTTGCATGGAAGATGTTAACATATAAAGCAACACCCATTTGTAACAGAGGGAGTAAAGAATTGCATGTTTTAGGACTTTGTCCTTTTCCTAACCTAGCCTAGCCAGGATGATGGATGTATGGATCCCTTTCCTACTTTGAGTTTGGGTAATTGGTTCCTTGCTTTTGAGGGAAAGCCAAAATTGCCTTTCCTACGAGTTTGGGCAAAGGATTCTAACATATCCTTAACCGTACCCAGGTTCACAATAGCTCTGGGCTGTCAGATAGAAGATGCCATTTAGTCATCTTAAGTTCAACTCTTTCGTTCAATTAATCATGCAAACCATGTCTGTGGAAATGTACTAACCTTCAAAAGTGCCCGATCATCATTGTTGACATAACCATTCCACTTATCCATGTGAGTGCCATTATCATCACCTATAGGAGTTCTGGTAGTAGCTGGGGTATATAAGAAAATGGTGTTTTACATATTTATTAGATTAGCAAAAAGACAGTAAGCAACGCTAAACGAGAGATAAATGAAACCTGTTTTTCTTGAGTGAAAATGTAGTTGGCCTTGGTTTCAAATCATACATATCAGTAATACTAGGCAAGCTGAAGCGTCTGTCCCAGTCTTCCTGAAACTTCTGCTTCCATGAAGGATCGTTAAAATCTAATTCCACTTTTGAGGAATTAGCTTTAACTCTCAGCTGAGCAGTTCTTTTTATGTTGTTATTTTTGTATTGCTTGACTTTTGAATGGGATGAACCATATAAGAACTGATCTGTTGTTGAATGCAGACATTGATGCCGCTGCGTGCTACAGAAACTGCTGCTTGTTTTCAAAGCAACAGCCATCCCAAACAGATGTCTTATCAAGTTGAAAGTTGTGACCCCCTAGTTTTCTGCATAAGAATTTCAATAAGTTATGAAGGCATCCATCTTCAACTGGAGAAAGGTAAGTACAGCTTTAATTGGGAAAACAGAACTGGAGACTAAAACACTTCTGGTGAATGGAAGTGGTCTCAGCTTTAAGCTGGCTCGTTAGGAAAAGGCTCAACTGTTAAGAACTTAAGGTCACTACCTACCAAATCCTTGCACTTATAAAACATGCCAATCAACATGCAAAGCAGTACAGAATCAGTTTCGGTCATGCCAGCGATAGTTTGCGCTTGAGACAGCGTCCCAAAATCATACTTCATCCTATCAGCACAAGCACCAACAAGGCAACAATTGTGGCATGCACGAAGGGGTCAGTCCAGGATCAGGAGGTCACTTCAGCATTGCCTTGCAAACCAATAAGAAGGCAGTCCAGAGCTCATAGCTCCTGCTTGTGCAGGGTCCAGAAAAGGGTCACAATAAAAAGCAAACGCCTCATGAACCCGGCCACATCTGACATGTGAGATACCTACTCCCTCCGGTACTATAATTCTTGACGTTTTGGACAAGACTTGGGTCAAACATTGGAAACATAAATTACAAAGAATTTTAAATTGGTTAAGTTTGAAAATGTGAAAACTATATGAATAGATTTGTCTCAAAAAACTCTTTCGTAAAAGTATACATAGGCCACTTTTAATAAAAGCTTACAAAAAAAATAGAAGTCGAAGTTGCATTTTCAAGACCGTGTCGTTTTCCAAAGCGTAAAGAATTATGGGATTGGAGGGAGTATGCAACGGAGCATTGCATGCCACGGCATCCTTGACGGTCATTTTGTCAAACAGGTAGTGGTCCTTGAAGTTCAAGAAGGCATGATGAGGGAGTTGTCGGAGCAGCTCTTTGTGGGCACCTTATCAGACAGGCAGAGGGCATCACAGAAGTGGGGCAGGGAAGCAGCAAAAGTGTGAGAATTGAGGACAGCATTGATGGGCGCAAAGAAGCATGGAGCATGGCTGGAGTTGAGGAGGAATTGGTGGAGATGCCAGCAGGTGACAATGAGCGGAGGAGCTGGATGCAGAAGCGGACGTCGATGGTGACGGCCAGGAGCCCTCACATTACGCCCAGTGTGGGAGAAGAAAGGGAGCCACAGAATTCTGGAGCAACTGGCATACTACGCCCAATCTGCATTTAAACACTGTTAGTCATACTGCAGATAAAGTCAACATTACGCAGAAGCAGAACATCCCCAGTAGCGCGTCTCAATCGCGTTCAATTAGCGCACTGACGGACTGACCACAGCGATTGATTAAGACGCTGACCAACTAACAAGCCGAGCAAGCAAAAGCTTCACACCACGGAACTTAACAACCATCCTATTATGCCGCGTGCGGACGCGCATCGCAGATAGACCTTGAACCAGCCGGCTCCCAAATCACAGTCAGGAACAACGACCCCTACGCGACTACACGAGCACCGCACCCGTCCAGCAGGCGCCGCCACCCACACACGCGGCAACCAAGAGGAGAAGCAAAGTGCAGATCAGAAGAAGCCTACCAACGCGAAGCGCGAACAGCTAGCGCCGGAAGCGGGAGCGGGATCGCCGCAATGCGGCGGGAGAGGGGAAGGGACGAGACGGAGACGGGGGCAGCGCACTTACCTGCCTGCCTGCTGCGAAGCCGATGGCGACAGGTGAGACGCGGAGGAGAAAGGGCTAGGGCTTTACGACGCCCCCCTGTACTTTCTGGCGACCTTTTCCCTCTCCTTCGTGCTCGGTGGTTGGCGGAAAAAATGGTGTCTGTGGAGTGGGCTGGTGCCCGGTGCCGATGACTGCCGTCTCACTCCTCAGTCCTCGCTAGATCAGGATCCTCCGCAGTCAGTACGGCCAGCAGTCGCTCGAGCAGTCGGATTGCTCGACAGATTGCTCGACGTTGGATCTCGCAGCTAAGATCGGACGGCTCGGCACGGCAGCCTCGCTTGGCCCGACTGTAACTCACGTAACATTTTATAATGAAATGGTTTTCTCATTTCAAAATAAAAACAACATTCTAATGCTTAAAAATTTATATATTTTTAGTGGAAGTAAGAAAAATATATATAACCATACAAACTATATTTTTTAGTGATAAGGTTGGGTTAGAAAAAGAGAAAGTTATATTAAAAAAATAAAAAACTATATTAAGAAGTGAAAAAGTAGCGTTGGGAAGAGAAAAAATGATTGGTAAGCGACATAGGTGTGTTAGGATGAGTGAAATATGTGTTGTTAGGAGAGAAAAGTGAATATGAGTCCAAACACACTTTTTTTATTTAACAATATAATTATCTCTCTTACCAACACACATTTCTCACTTCCAATTAGTTTTCTCTTTTCCCATCACATCTTTCTCATTTTTCAATATATTTTTCTCTCTTTCCAACATACATTTTTTGCTTTCCAATCAATTTTCTCTCTTCCCAATATAATTTTATCTTTTCCAATACATCTTTCTTGTTACCCATCACTTTTATCTCTTCCAAATATAATTTTCTCACTTCTCAATATAATATTTTTTCCAACAGATCTTTCTCGGTTCTCAATCACTTTCCTCTCTTACCGATACATATTTGTCTCATCTCAATACACTTTTCTCACTTACCGATCACTTTTTTCTTTTCCCAACACAACTTTCTCACTTTCTAATATATTTTTTCTTTTCCTAACACAACCTTATCATTTTTAAATATATTTTTTATAATTTGTATGGTTATATATATTTTTCTTACTTTCACTAAAAAAAGTATATAAATTTTTAAGCATCAAATGTTATTTTTATTTTTGAAATGAGAAAACCATTTCATTATAAAATGTTACGTGAGTTTGCACGCCTAACGAGCTGCCGTGCCGAGCTGTTCGATCTTAGCTGCGAGATCCGACGTCGAGCAACCCGACTGCTCGAGCGACTGCTAGCCGTACTGACTGCGGAGGATCCTGATCCCTCGCTAGGGGGTACATCCGCGCTCGAGAATTCGAGATGCGATGCCATGGGGTCAGTTGACCACCAGAGTGACGTAGGCTCCAATGTGGTTGGTTGGTGGGTGACTTACCGAGGGAAGCTGTCGTATACGTCCGGCATGATTTTTAAGGCACCTTTTGGAAATTTCACAAAAATTTCTAAGAAATTTTACAAAAATCAATTTAATTTCAGAGAAAAAACGAAAGAATTAAAAAAAATTCTCCATTCCAAACGAGACCTGAACCAGACTGGACTCCTGATTCGTTGGGCGCGTTCGAGGCAGATTTTTACAGCGGCGCGTTATACTGTACACAGTTCTTGCTACAGTAAAAACAAGGTGCGCTGCAGCAACCGCAGCCGTATTCTAGGCATTCGAACGCGTCCGTTCTTGCCGCAAAATTAAAGAACTTGTGAAGAGCCAGTCATCTGGACCGAGCCAAATGGGCTGACACGATGCTTGATTAGTTTGGCTCGGCCCGAACACAGCACACCACGGTGCGCATGCGGGTCGGGCCGGCCTAATGCGATCGTGCCTGCGCTGATGGGCGACTTGATTAAGACGCCTCAATTAGGCACGCCCAGATCACGTAGTCCGACAGGCTCAGCTCAGCACGACATCGTTCGGTAGGTCCGCGGGATTTTTATTTGATTTTAAAGTTAAATATATGTAATTTAAATTATTTATGTTTAAAATTTAATATTTTAAATACTATATAATGAATTTTTTGAAACTTTTCAAGGGAAAAATAAAATTTCTATATTTTCTAGTGTTTGGACCGACTCGGTGAAAGAATCAGGAATACTGAAAAGGAGGTTGAATCAGTCAGTGGATTTATATAACTTAATTTTTTCTATAAATTTAAACTATAAAACTTATCACAACAAGATCAACCTAAGTAATTTTTGTAGTACAATACCCCTAACAATGCAACAATGCTAGTGAAATAAAAAAAAGCAAACAGTAACATTATAGCCATCAAGAGGAATTAAAAAGCAACCTATAACTTTACTCAACGAGAATAAAATACGAAAAATAAATAAAGAGTTAAGAGAATGTTCAGTGGTTTTTTTCGAATCCTTGTTGAATCACTCCTGTCGAAGTACTGGTCTCTCCCGCCATTCTTTGAACGATGCTCCTTAGCGTACGCTTCACTTTCGGAGTGAAATCACCGGTGATCATAGCTGTAACGAGCAATACCCTCTCGCAAGAGCAAACCTTCAAAGCTCGGAGGGGATCCGAAATCGCTCGCAAACTTGGTGTCGTTTTTCACAATCTTCTTGAAAGCTCAAACACTGACTCCTACCCGGTCTAAACTGTTAAACCAAAAGTAATAAGCAAATATCACTCCTCTCACCCCACAAGCTTTAGAAGTATATGAATGCTCTTATTCACTCTTCTACTGGCACCAAAGATTTTCAATCTTGAGTTGTGATCTCTCTTTGGTGTCCTTTGACCTCTTACAAGATTTCGCCAACAATTCAGACCTTAAGCACACTGAAAAATATTCCTCTCCATAGTTTAAATAGGCTCAAAGCTCAAAAACAATCGTTATAACGTGATGTTATAAAGCTGACTGTTTTTCCCAATCACCGGACTCTTCCATGACTCTTCACACCGGACTGTTCGGCGCACCATCAAACTTTCTGGTGACTCAATCTTTGAGCAGACCAGAGAAACACCCTATCTGAAATCTATTCTATATGACACATTCTCTTGAAATTCTGTGAGCTTCAACCGTTCCATTGTATTACACCCACGGTGTACTCAAATGTATCTACTAGATTTGATTGTGCTTGTGTATCAAATCTAATATACCCTTGTAACATTAAAAATGTGCGTGATTCGTAAACTCGGTCCTTCATTTCTAAACAGGTCATAATTAAAATCTGATTATTTTAAGACAGGTCCAACCCAATCGAATTATTTATTTTAATGATACATAATGAGCTCTAAAAATTCAGCTCAATTGAAAGAAGACACATTCAATATTTGGATTCATTCGACCCATTTTCGAACCTAGCCACGGCTAGTATATGCTGCATCACCAGACTCGAATGGAGTCCCAAGCTCATCAACTCCATGAAAGACATCTATGTATATGCAATGAAGCTTGTTTTTAGATAGTTTCTACAATAATGTTCTATTCATCAGCCTTTGTTGAGCTCCTTGTGACCAGTGGACACAATTGACGTGAGCAGTGAACTGTTAACCGCACCATCATTAGCGCCTCTAACCTTTTTAAAAAAAAAAATTTGCTCCCATGGCTACCCCTCAAATTTGGTCAAACTCTGTCACTGCAGAGGAACACTATGAACACATCAGGTGGCATTGGATAAGCCATACATTAAACTAGATGATTTCCCGGTGCATTGCTCCAAGCATTTAAGAATGATTAGAAAATGGTACGAAAATAATCTGAAGAGAGGGGGGGGGGGGGGAGTTGAAGCTACCTTGTTCTCGGGCTTGGCCTTGAGGCAGCGGAAGATGGAGTTCTAGTCGGTGAAGGCCTGATTAGAAGTGAATGTATAATATGCTAAGCCAATCTAGTGCCAACTTAAATTTATGACAGGAATGTATTTCAAATATTAGTGTACACATTAAAGAGCGCAAGGTATGAGTTGCTAAGAAATAGGTCCACATTCCTTATAACAATAACCTAGTACTAGGGATACATGGGAAAAGAAACAGCGCGGGAAGTAATTAATGAAATGCACATTCTGATTAAAGTATCAGCTAAAAGAAACAGATGGAAAAATATTCTCTAAGCATGCAAATCTACAGGCTAGGGTTAGATCGAACGGTAACATATGTAAAAAATAGAAGAACTCCAACACAATAGAAGGGATCTAGTGCATACCAGTCCACCGGCGATGGCATGGCCGCTATCCACCACATACCAAGTTGGGGATTTAAGAAATTGACTGTTGTTCAGCGTAGCAGAAATTGACTATGAAAACAGAGTGGTTAAAATGGTCAGGAATAAACAGTGTAGATTATTTTCCCTCAAAAGAAAATAAATAACATAGATCTTACTTGTTTTTGCTGGTTGACCAATCTTTGACACATCCCAAATCTGCTGAACAAAAGAAACTTTACCATTAACTGTAAATAAAATGACAAAAAGGATGTGTCCTTTGGACCAAATTGACAAACCTTCACAGACGGCTCAGAAAATCCACCCAAAACCAACGATCCACCATGTGATGTCGAGGAGCAGTTCAATGCGCATTCCAGATGATAACATTCATACAAAACTGTGCAAAAAGAATTATAAACACTAAGCAAAAACTGAACAGCACAACATTTCAGACAGAAACCTGCGAACTATTTAATCACATATAAAACTATGTAAGTGAAGGACAGGAAATTTACAGTGCTACCATGGCCGACGGATCAGCGTGCGAGTGCGGAGGCGAGGCCGCGGCACCGGCAGTAGGTCTCAGCCCAGATGTGCCGCACGGGGCTGTGCACGATGGCGATCCTGTCCGGCTGCATCATCATCCCCCGAGGTGCTGCTGAAGCGTCGGCGTGCAGAGCGGCATCACGGAGTCATCCTGCAGCCTCTTCCCTTGGAACGGCAGCACACCATGGAGATCCTGCAGCAGCAAGGCCAAGGCGTCCTAATCGGGTCAACGGCATAAGGAAGAGGAGGCGGCTAGGGCAAACCGGGGGGGGGGGACGCACCTTGGATGCATGGTGGGAGGATGATGAGGGAATCGGAGGAGGAAGCACTTTGTGGGGGCT
>BCLF01000132.1:376283-445476 GCA_001602275.1 Zoysia japonica
TTATTGACTCCACAACGTATTTAGCGGCTGGACAGTGCATTTCATTTGTGCGGGACAGGAAGTCTCTTTTGGTGTCGCGTCCAGAAGCCAAAATGTTTCCACGCATTTATAGAGTTGTCAATCAGTATATCTTCATAACAAAAACTGGCAGCTCTGCATATCTTTGGTGTAATCTCTACTTGGTTATAATAGCATCAGCTAGGATCATTTAATGTCTCATTTAGGTACATCATCATATATCTCGAGGAGCTAAATGGTTACTAATTCTCACGTTTAAACTAAAAACAAGAACAAATGAAAACGGAAAAGTTTCTGCTGCTGTGTTAATTCTCATGAAACCAATGCGGCCAAACTTGAAAACTGTGGTTCACCTGCTTCCATTGACTGGGAGATAAACACCTTCTGCTGCCAGCCAAATATTTTCGGCTCGCTTCTCTCGGACACCACATACCTACAGAAGAGGAATATTAAAACTCAAAACCGAATGACTTCCTTATTATTTCAAATAATCGTGTATATCAATTATCAAGTCAGGACGACTTGCAGGAAAATGAAATCATGTGACTTAATCATGCATAACCTAGGCAACAGTTTGATAGTATTGAAATCATTTACAATGCTGGCAGCCTAATCTTGTTGTCTTACAAAGACGTGTAATGGTTTGTAAACCTAACAACCACACACTGACACACCCTTTTACTGGAAAATTATCGCATGAAGTCAAGAACATTATTCAAAACTGAGTGAAGTGAATACTCTAGCCTCTAGGACCAGCACATTCATGATAGTTGTTGAGAACCTAGTAAACATGTATTTACATTCAAAGCATAAAATTTCTCACCTCTTGCTGCCCACCACCAAGGCGATTGTACTTCTTGTTGTGACTGTGAAGATAACCTCCAGTGTCAACGTGTTTGAGTCTTACTTTTTGGTCCCTTTTCCATAATTTTCCAGTTCCTTCAATTTCTACCCTGAATAACCAAAATGAAGACCTAAAGCTAAGGAAAAGCAACAAATAGCACGACATACATCCATGTTACACGTGTATGTGATCATACCTCCAGTAGTCACCGGTATCTGACTGATCATCCCCACCAAAACAACTAATCTGTATGTAGACATCTGAGATTTTAGAGGACATCTTTAATTGGAACTGATTCTAGGCTGTTAGCTGCTATATTAGACAACAGGAGTGAGAGAAAGCGGATTTCACACAGTCTTGTTATGAGACTTAATTATGTACATGCTCATGCTATCATTGTTGAAATACCATGGCAACTGTTTCATCACAATAACACAAGTGAAAAATATTTTGCAGCAGGCAGTATGCACGGAATGCTTAGGAAGAAGACAGACCATAGACAGTGCAAAGATATGTAATACAGTGCATTTTTAAATTTCCAGAACACAAAGAAACTTGGCTAGTCGTCGTTCTATGAACAAATGTGCGGAGAAGGATAGGCATGGCACAGATGTACAGTCTTGCCAATTGCGTCCTGGGTCCTAGTACGTTCAAATCAGCCTCCTTGAAAAAATAAGCAAGCAAAGAAATTCCCTTACCCAGAACTTACAACGTGTGGGAACTTTCAGCATTGGGTAACCCATTTGTTTTGTAAAGGTGCAAACTATTCCTAAAAAGTGCAGAAGAGATTTGGAAGCACGATTGATGTTTGCCTGAAATAATGCCACTTAACTACGCCAAGAAAGTATTACAATAGGCTATCTAATACTATGTCAACTACATTGTCCAGGTTTATTAGACAAAGTTAGATGGTTGACCAGGATATTTCATCAAATATGGGTAGTGCAGGGCATCTGCACATCATATAGTCTCTCTCTCCTATCATTTGTCCTAATCAGACGCTGATTGCCACAGAGTCATATGATCTCATTTTTAAAGAACTAGTCCACAAAAGATTGAGAAGAAATATAATTTTATTATTCAATCTCAATTAAGTTTATAGTATACACAATTGAGATCAAACTAACCTCGAGGTTACCGGATAATGGTGAAGCGTGCAAGTGACTGTGCAACCACCTCCGTGTCCTCATGTGTTGCAACTTGATGATGCTACCAGTTTCAATGGAATCACCTTGTTTAGCTGAGGAATCTGGAGTAGGCTTTACTATCTGCATTCAAAGAGTTAGCCTATCAACTCAGGTTGGGTACTGACTACTGAGAAATAAGCACCATCAAATCCTACTCACTGTTGAGCTGGCACTTAAATGAAAATTATATCAATCATTAAAACTGCAACAGAAAATTATTTTTTAAATAGCAAGATCATGCAAACACCTAGCAGGTATATCGTGTTTCCAAACTCCAAAGCAATACGACAGTGTTGCTATTCTTGATATAAATTAGTTCACTCTTAAAAATGTGGAGATTGTACAACAGGCAATGTCCTGAATTCAAATTGAAGTGGCAAGCTTATTCCATTCTCATCATGACTGCATTAATGAATTTAAGAAATGTTATTTTCATTCTCATCCTGACACTGTTGCTATTCCATTTATCGGTACCTTCTGAAAGATAAAGGATGGCGTCAAATTCAATGCATAAACATAGATATATGGGGGGCCTGCAAGGCCTCCCTCAGGATTCAGTTCAGGACAATTCAAATCAGTAGGCACGCTGGTTAAACAATAGAGGTTCGACTGATTGAGACGAGGCCGATGCGCACCCAGTAGCTATTTGAGTCGTCTCCTTCAGGGAAACCTGTGACGGACTGCTGACCGCTGCCGGAGCCATACGGCACGTCGTGCGAGTGCAGCCGGTGCTTCGTCGTCTCGTGCATCAGCTTCACCACGCTGCCGTACGTCACCTGCGAACGCGCGCGCAGATTCAGATCGCACACAACCCCTTGGTGAAAACATCTCAAAGCGGATCTCGAGATCCGTACGGGACGCTCACCTCGGTGCCCTCCGCCTCAACGGGGGCCGCGACGCCCCTGTCAACGCCGGCCCCGGCGCCGACCAGAAGCGCCACGGCGAGCGCGAGCAGGGACGCGGCCATCGCGACGGCGAACGCGCGCCGCGATCGTCGCGACGAGGACGGGGCGGAGGCGGCGGCCGGCGGTGCCGTGGCCCCTGGCGGTGAGCGCTCGCGGAGTCGCTGGGCTGGTCTCTCCTCTCGCGCGTGCGCGGCGTAGAGGGAGGATCTCGCGGGCGGGCTGGGGAAACTTGTGAATTGGGTGGGGGCAGAAGACTTGAGGCTCCGGCGCCCGGCCGGTCGTTGCTTCCGTGGAGACTGGAGAAGAAGAGTCTGCTAGTGGGGTCCGTCGCTTCGGGCCACGTGATCGAGCCAGTCGAGGACCGCCGCGTGTCGTTTACGTCGTCATTGCATGAGTTCGAAGCCGGAGGCCCGGAGAGTGAACGGTGTGTGCCGCGACCCGCGAGCGAGAGAAACGTACATTTGGGCCAGACAGCACATTGTTTCGGCCCAGCCTAGCCCACCAGTGCAGGCTGAATTATATTAGGCCGCCTGAATTTGCACGGAGACGGCCTGGATACGAAAATGAAAGCGAAGACGGCCCACTATCCGGCTTGGTTCTTTTTTGTTCTTGAGAGGCAGAGAGCCCTCCATCCGGCATAGAAAAAAGGGGGGAAAAATGATAGGATAGATGGGATACGAAGGCTTGTCCTGTACTAGTGCGCCAGGACGGAATGCGTGCGAATACCACGGCGACCACAGATTCACGACGAAGAACATAGTTTCTACTTGAGTTGGAGGTCCGAGGTTCCGCAGCACATCAATTGGGCAGACACGGACAGATAGTTACACACGCACACACGTGGAGACTCGGCACCGCGCAGAGCCCACCAGAAGTTCAAGATCACGGAGAGGACCGAGCGCCCAATTCCTACGTGCCGTGTCCACCGAATATGTTGCACTAACACATGATCACCGCACTGCCTTTCGAAAACAGTGGCGTTCTGTTTCCGCGGCAGCCGCCAACACCGCCGAACCTGTCAGTCAGTTGAGTAAATAAAAACTCAGCGCACGGAGGTGCGGACCAACTCAGCCGGCTAATTGTCACAATGGTCCATCTGCAAAAACACTGTCGTCGTCGCACGTAAACCATCGATTTAACCGAATGAATAGCGTATGGGTTGAACCGCACATGCCTGCGCGGGTCCGTCCGTGCGTCGCGCATCAGCGGCCGCCGGTGGACGACCAGCCGGCCGCTGCGCGAAATCATTTGACGCTTCCGGTGAGGCGTCGGTCGCTCCACCAACCTCGCTGCCGGGGTGCCAGTGACAAACCGGGGGGCACCTGCATGCTGGGGCCGGCGGACGGCTGTGATGCCATTCGCCTTCGATGGCGGGGGAGAGTTATCGGCGGCGTGTCACGCTCCGGTGGTTCGGTACCAGTGGGTGGCTGTGCTTCGCTGCCCCGCGCACGTCACGACGGATCGGTTCCGGCGGGCCGAGCTAGCTCGACAGAGCGTCGACGATCGGGTGGCGAGCGGAGTTCCGAGCCCCGGGCGCGCGGACGTGGATGCCGCGGCCGCGATGGCGCGGTGGTCCGGCCCTGGTCCAGTACTCCGCCACACGTTTCGGACTGCATGCGCGACGATGCTGATGTCCAGGCCGTGGTTGGTTCGTGCGTCTGGCGCGAACCTGTGGTCTGCGCCTCTGCGGCGGAGCACTTCGGTTGCTACAACGAGTACCGTTGCAGTGGGAGCATGGATTAGACCGGCGCGATGCACCTTTTGTTCGCGAAAAGAAAAAAAACAGAGACCGGCGTGATGCAGAGTCCTTGCCCCGTGATTTGCTTGCTCCGGATTCTATCTCAGTGTGTTGAACACCATGTGCAGTTAGATTCTTTTTGGAACGGAGGAATTTTAAAAAAACTCTTTTTGAAATAATTTTTTTTCAATTCCTATGTTTCTCCTGCGAGTTTTAACTTTCCAATGTTCCAAAGCGGGCATTAAAAATTAACTATTTTTATTCTTAGACACCTGTGTTATACATGCGGGCATTAAAAATTAAAAATCAAGTTGTCAAAGACAAACAACTATGCGGTGTCTAGTGAGTTCTGAACGCCACGCACCCGCAAAGGTACGGAACACAACCGTACTCCGCGCCCCATTCCGGTAGTGCCTCGCTACCGAGCCATTGAAAAAAAGCTAATTTGATATATGTTATTATAATTTTATAAATTTTAAAATATATCATCGATGTGTTAATGTCATATAAAACTCTGTAAGTGAATGATACATAGATAAATAACATATTATAATTTTTATAAAATTATAATAATATATATTAAATTAATATATAAAATTGTAATGATATGTATCAGTGAAAAAAAACCGAATGAAATAAAGAAACGGAAAGAAAACCGGAGACGAAAACCTCGTCCCACTCCGTCCTCTTCCTCCTCCAGCTCCCGCATCGGCTCGCTCCGCCTCCCTTCCCCGTCCCCTTCCCCCCCGCTTTGGTGGGTCCGCTCGCCCACGCGTGTCCGCGCGTTATTTAACCACGCACCCCTCCTCCCCGCTCCGCCACTCGCGCTCCCATCACGCCCAACCGCTCCATCCCTCTCGCCCCTCTCTCACTGCCAGTCCTCTGCTCTGTCTCCACTCCAGTAGTCCAGTGGAAGCAGAGGCCAGCTTAGCGACAGGGAGCTGTACGCCGCGCGCTTGTCCCTTCCGCGTCCACCACACGTTCGTCGGTAGGCCTCGCGCTCGCTCGCGCGCGCGGTGGGAGGCGGCCATGGCGCTCGCGGGGACCGGGGTGTTCGCGGAGATCATTGACGGGGAGGTGTACAGGTACTACGCGGACGGGGAGTGGCGCAGCTCGGCCTCCGGCAAGTCCGTCGCCATCGTCAACCCCACCACCCGCCAGACGCAGTACCGGGTGCAAGGTGCGGGCATAATTTGCTCCGGTTCTGCTTCCTTTTGTCTTCTTTTCCCCCGTTTTGTCCGGCTCCGATGTCCTCGGGGTGCTAGCGGCCTAGTGCTAGCGTAGTGACTTGTTCCCTGTTCCGTGGGAGGGTGTTGACGGGAACGCACCAAGCCTGTTGAATTCTGTAGATGTTCAATTGTCCACAAGTTTCAATGCTGCGGTAGTGGCGTGAATCGCAACGGGGTTGAGTTCACGATTTGCTGGTGATTCGGGTCTTCTCTGTCTCCAGCATGCACGCAGGAGGAGGTGAACAAGGTGATGGAGGCGGCCAAGGCAGCGCAGAAGGCGTGGGCTCGGACGCCGCTGTGGAAGCGCGCAGAGCTCCTCCACAAGGCGGCTGCGATCCTCAAGGAGCACAAGGCTCCGATCGCCGAGTGCCTTGTCAAGGAGATCGCGAAGCCGGCCAAGGATGCTGTTTCTGAGGTAATTACTGGTTCGGCTTCCTTGAGTTTTGCTCCGATTATTCGATGGACACTGACAGACAAAGTTGTCTCGTTGGGATCTTAGGTTGTGCGGTCTGGGGATTTGATATCGTACACTGCTGAGGAGGGTGTCCGTATACTGGGGGAGGGTAAGCTGTTGGTTTCAGATAGCTTTCCTGGTAATGAACGGAACAAGTACTGCCTGAGCTCTAAGGTATAGCTGCATTTTTAACTTAAATAAACTCCTCTGCTTTCCCTATGATGTTGTTTGTGCCTTATGTTGGTGACTGACGGAAGCTAGCTGAATGCTGTGTTCTTGATTGATGGACCTGGTTATCCTGACTGATAAGAGAATAGAATAAGTGGGATGGCGGCATCTGTTGAAATCAAGTTTTAATTTATACGATCTGTACAACTGTGCAGGCTCCTGTAAACTATGCAGCTCATCGACACAGAGAGTATTACTGAATATTCTGTTGATGCCATTAGCATATTACTTGCTTATTCCTATTAGTCCATTTTGCCACCCCGTGCCTGATGTGACTTTGATATTTCTCTCTGACTCTCTATCCCTGGTCTATTCTGGAATCAGTTCGAGTTGGCCATAATTGACAAATCTACGAGGTTGGTTAGAATCACAACAACTTGAATGAAATCTAGAATAAAGCTAGACGGCTAGATATTGTATATCTAGCTGGAATTTTGGTGACTTACAAATGACTAGTTAATTTTTGAAATATAAACCCTTCGTTGAGTTATTTTAATACGCCGTACTGTTGGATTTCTACTTTTTAAGCTTCACAGAAGTACGACAACATAGGCCGTGCTGCTATTGTGAGATGTTAGTTACTTTACTATTTCAGATACTTAGTTTCAATTTCTTCGTGTTTCAGAACTCAATACTTTCTGTTGGGCAGACTATTGCTTGTAGGTGGAAAAGTTTTTAGTCATGGTTGTTGAAATGTGTTTTTAAACACCAAACATTCAGCTATGACGGGTTACAACAATAAACAATGTTGCTTTTAGGGAAACAGCAAACAATGTATTCGTCAAGCAGCATTCATGTCTGTTAGAATATAGCACCCAGTAAATCATTCTTGGTTCAAACTTTTTTGTCCGGGGATAAGCTGTAAATATTATAGCTGATAAGTTGCCTATCTGTTCTTCTATGAACTATATTGAATTTGCCTAGATTAATATACTTTATTGTGTTTGTGATGTATTATCCTATTCATGTAGATACCCCTTGGAGTAGTGTTGGCAATCCCACCGTTCAACTATCCTGTCAACCTAGCAGTTTCTAAGATTGGTCCAGCACTAATTGCTGGCAATGCTCTTGTGCTCAAGCCTCCAACTCAGGTATATGATTCTTTTGGTTAATCATTAACTCCTTTATTGAAAGCTAATGTTTTTTAAAGTAAAACACGCTTATAAAAAAGTACTATTGTTCAAAAGGGTGCTGTGGCTGCGCTTCATATGGTACACTGCTTCCACCTGGCTGGTTTCCCGAAAGGTTTGATCAGCTGCGTGACTGGGAGAGGTTCTGAGATAGGTGATTTTCTTACAATGCATCCTGGAGTTAACTGCATAAGGTAATAATCAGCTGCTTCTCTTAACATCTTCAGTTCCAATGGACAAAACCTGATCAATTTTCTTGCTTCATAGTTTTACAGGAGGCGACACTGGTATAGCCATTTCAAAGAAGGCTGGAATGATACCTCTTCAAATGGAGCTTGGAGGGAAGGATGCTTGCATTGTGTTAGAGGATGCAGATCTTGATTTAGTCGCTGCAAATATAGTAAAGGGTGCCTTCTCTTACAGGTAATTCATGACAGTTTCGAATTTCATAGGACAGGAACACATTTGTGCACTGTTTCATGGACACCTGGATTTAGCTAAAGCTGTTTAAAACCAATTCTTCGAAGAGTACAAGCAACAAATCAATAAAAGCCTTTTTAGCTAAATGAACATGACTATGGTATCCAACTTGATGTCATGTAGACAAGGTTGTGGCGTCATATGCTTTTCCTTGCTTCCATGCTGCTATCAATATGTCATATACGCTGTGTGCGGACTCGAAAAATGGATGCCTTTTTCTATAAAAAAAAAATGTCATATGCTTTTCCTTGCTATACATGCATTTCCATGGTTTCCATACTCATCTTATTTTGTTCCTGAGTACATGCAAGTATGTTTACTGTGAAATAACACTCCTCTCTTGAGTACTCCTTAAATTTATACTGAACAATATATGTTATGCCCAACACAGTGGCCAGAGGTGTACGGCTGTCAAAGTCGTTCTGATAATGGAATCAGTGGCTGATGCCGTTGTACAGAAGGTCAACACCAAGTTGGCAAAACTGAAAGTTGGCCCACCTGAGGACAACTCTGATATCACCCCAGTTGTAACGGAATCCTCAGCCAATTTTATTGAGGGTCTAGTGATGGACGCTAAGGAGAAAGGAGCAACCTTTTGCCAGGAGTACAGGAGAGAAGGCAACCTCATCTGGCCGTTACTGTTGGATCATGTCCGCCCTGACATGAGGATTGCGTGGGAGGAGCCGTTTGGCCCTGTCCTGCCTGTGATTCGGATCAACTCTGTCGAAGAAGGCATCCACCATTGCAATGCTAGCAATTTCGGCCTTCAGGTTTCCTCTCTCTGCTTTCCCTTTGGCTGCAATGGATCCCATCATTCCAGTTTCTTCAACTCATTTTTTTACACCACCCATTTCAGGGATGCGTTTTCACAAGAGACATCAACAAAGCAATCATGATTAGTGACGCCATGGAGACTGGAACTGTGCAGATTAACTCTGCACCAGCCCGAGGACCTGACCATTTCCCCTTTCAGGTAAACGCTCTGAAAGGTTTATTTCTTGTTACCATCAGTTTGCTCTGAGATTTTTAGTTTCATCTATGTGTTTCTAAATTCTAATTCAACGTTTCCTCCAACTGCAGGGTCTAAAGGACAGTGGCATTGGATCCCAGGGGATTACTAACAGCATAAACATGATGACGAAGGTGAAGAGCACTGTCATAAACTTGCCATCACCGTCCTACACAATGGGCTGAAATGTTCACTTAGCAGAGGGGACATATGTTCAGTAGTCTCATGAGCACGTTGTAGAGAATTAACATGTTTCATAGCCACGTGAGATTAGCACGCTATTTTCATTTCAGTTCCGGCTGTACCAGATATTTTGCAGTAAAGAATAAAGTGTGTTGCAAATATTATGCCTCCTTTGGATTGGACGATTTTTTTTTATTTCTTACATTTTTTTTGTAAAATTGAACTAATTTCTATAAAATTCTTACGTTTCAAAAGAACCCTTACTCTTGATGAGATTATCTGATTCACTTTTGGCTATCACATGATGTAATTGCATCGACGAAACTTTCTTGTTAGCAGCAAATGATGGCCTCGCAATGAAGGTAAAAAGCTGTGCAAGTTCAACTGAAAATAAGCGTTTTATGTCGCATCGTTGACATAGATGCTGAAGGAAGAAAAGGTAGAATAATTAAAATAACCATAAATAAAAAAATCGGTAGAAACTGCAGCCTTGGAAGCATCAGCTTGAAGCCTTGAACAAAGGAGGTCCGAAGCAGATGTACGACGTGCCAAATCGCAGCAACATGCGCGTCTCTATTTAATGATGAGGCAAATTAGATTCATACT
Organism: Zoysia japonica; assembly: GCA_001602275.1. Classification (NCBI taxonomy): domain Eukaryota; kingdom Viridiplantae; phylum Streptophyta; class Magnoliopsida; order Poales; family Poaceae; genus Zoysia; species Zoysia japonica. Next base: position 386,295 of record BCLF01000132.1, read on the forward strand.
ATTACAGTTTTGCAAACTTTAAAATATATCATCCATTTGTCAATGACAGATGAGACAAAAATGACACGTAAACCTAAATAGCATATTTCAAATTTTATAAAATTATAATGGCATATATCAAATTAATCCTTAACGATGATATACAAATGTACTGGGGTATACATATGTGTTGCAGAATTATATAGTCCTATAACAAGGCATCAAGTAGAGAAAATACTATCTTCTTTTGACAGCCTTTTTGAGACCTGTGCCATTATCTAAAAAAAAATTGAGACCTGTGCCACAATTGAGGACACTCATTTTTGATCAAAATTTCATGATGTTCATCGTAGCTGTTAGGAATTGTCTTCTCTCTAAGTCGTCGTGATTTTGTTTGTTTGCCTATATAACAATACTCTCAACTAGTCAACAGCAATCATGCGTAATCTGGCATGAACTTCCGAAGGAATTTGATTGGTCCAGATTCCTCAGGTGCGAGCTCATCAAATGGAACGTAGTATCTCTCCTTGTCATACACATGGCATCTAGTTAATATTGTCTTCATCAACCGCCAATTCCAGTTGGCTTCATTGACATACTGCAAATAGAATGTACCCAGAGAGCAGAAATAAGACCAATGTGTAAATTATTCAAGAGACGTACCAGATTATGAGAAACAGAAAGCACCTTGCCCCAGTTTTGTTTGATGGAATCATAGGCAGCACGAAGGTTATAACTTGGAATTCTTGGAGAAATGTGGTGCGGGACATGCACATTTATGTCATGGCAAAGAATCTCTATCCTGTAAAAATCATATAAAGATCAATTTTAGGAAGCAAGATGAGATCAATTAGATTAGCAACACCCAGTTCAGCAATTTACAAGCTCTCATAAAAAGTATGAACAAGATGTGCAGTATAGCAAAATCACATGTTGGCAAAGTTTCTCCGATTTGGAAGGCAAGATGAAACAGCAAATTATAATATGTGCTGTTTTTTTTTTGACACAAACGATCCCTGTAATTTAGTTGGCAACACTTTTGAGCTTCAAGGTATATTAGCATACTGTATATAAATGAATGGAAACCTTTTCTAAGGTATTGACATCCTTATTTCTAAAGGAGTCACCTATGTCCTGTACTAGATAATATTGTTCTTAGTGTGAATGCAGGATAGTTGAAAAACATACCATGGAGGATAGTTACAGTGAACTGTGCCATTTAATTGAGCCTGAGCAGCATTCCACTCTTCTGACGATTTGAATGGTATATGCGGAGCTGTGTGATGCACCATTGTAAAAGTACTCATCTGAACAGAATCATGGGGGAAAAGTCAATTTTCAGAGTACAAAGTATTAGATAATGCAAACGTTCTATAGCTTCAAACAAACATTACTATCCTTTTAGCTATGCATATCTTGCCCTGTCAAGCAGCTAAACATACGAGTAGGATATTAAAATATGTTCTGGTTTACTGCTGAGTCCAATACATGTTCTGATCAATTACATGTATTCACAGGTTCCTGGCAAAATCATGGGGGCTAGAACCAATCTCCTACAGTATCCTCATTCGCCTCTAAACCTTTGGCAAATTCATTGGCAAGAGATTTACACAAAAGGCCATCTATTTCTAAACTACATGACAGACTATAAGTCAAGGATTAATTTAAAATGGCAGCTGGGTGCACATAGCTCCCGCTTGCGCAGGGTCCAGAGAAGGATCCGACCACTTTGGGTCTTTTGTACGCACCCTTTCCCTGCATTTCTACAAGAGACTGTTTTCAGGACTCGAAACCTGTGACTTCATGAGCACAAGTCAACGGTTAGTTTCGAAGCAAAAAATCACCAAATAAAAATAAAGCCTTAACTTAAACACTATAAAACAGTATAATAGAGCACATGGCATGCCAATAATTACCAGGTATTTGGACACTATGTACTCCCTCTATTGTCATTTATTGATGCTAAGGCAATCTAGTTAGTGCAATGTTACACTAACTTGGTTGTCCCAACATCAAGAAATTAAATTCAGAGGTAGTAGATTCAGTACGTCATGGGGATGAGAAATAAGAAATGTTACCCAAAAGTGATAAACTATCCATGGCATAAACCAGAACTTAAACCATCCAACGAGTCCTGATTTGAGAATGATCAGTGGCCATCCAATTGCTATGAATGCGAACACACAAGCTAAGCTTATCTTGACCCTTGGAACTTCATTTGCTCTGAACTTTTTCAGATCAAAGTGCCAAATCAACCTGACAGATAGGTGACAAAAATTAAATAATTAGTATTTTCCATAATCAGTTGAAGAGAACGGCTTCATCAAAATAATGGGCCTGTATTATGAAAATAGGTGAGAAAATACCAGTGAGCAATAGACATCCATGGCCTGATAGGGCCATATCCAAAAATAATTGCCTTCCTTAGAAAGGGTGATGTTTCAATTTCCTTTTGCCAAATAGGTTGCCATGCAGTATCTTCTATTAACCTGGAGAGTATGCCGAAGGTAAACATTACAAATTTCCTTTTGCAGAATATATCTTATCTGTGCAATGTAAAGAACAAGTAACATGCTAGAGAATGGATGAGATGCTACCTACAATGTTGCTCATTCAAAAATCGGTGGAAGTAAATGAAGCTGATATAACCACTCAGTGGAAGTTGCAAAAGTGAAATAAAAAATTGCTTTCATTTGAAGAACAGTAAGGGCAGCCAAGTGTACGTAGCTCTCGCTTGCGTAGGGTTTGGGGAAGGGTCCGACCACTTTGGGTTCCATTTGAATTACAATAATAAAATTAAAACAGGTAATAGAATGATGAATGAGTATGAGTCGGGCATGGTGAATTCTTATTACATGAGATAGCAACGTTACTACTTGAACCCTAAAGAGTATTTCATGGAAATCATTATTCGGGGAGGTCTTGACATACATGTTTGTCTTGGCGTGGTGTTGGTCATGCTTGAATCTCCACGGTTCATAAGGATATATCAATGGCATGAAAGCTAAAGTTCCAACAATATCTTCCACCAGCTTATTCCTTGAAAATGATTTGTGGGCACAATCATGGCCTATGACAAAAAACTTCACAAAAGCATAAATTAGAATGTGTGGAAACCACATAGATAAAAACACGCATACATGATGGCATATGCACATGCAAGCATAAAGAGCGCGGGGAGAGCTAACCCCAGTCACTGCTGTGCCAGTCCATGCCCAGGCCAAGGGAAGAAGATACCAAGGAGCTTTTGCAATAAAAAATAGACCCAGCGCATAAGAAGTAACTGATATTAATACTGATGTCCAAGCTTTTACATCATTGATTTCAAATACCTAGCAAGAGCAAAGTTCTGTGTAAGAATTCATACACATGAAACATCAAAAGATTCAAAAAGCATGTTGGTGCTGGCATTTGGTACCTCCTTAGGTAGAGTATCCATGACATCTTTAAGAGTAATGTTATCAGGTAGGTGTTCTCCAATTTGTATGAATCCATAATCTTCAGACATTTGTTTCATTTTCTCTTCGTCATCTAATATCGGTGGAGGAACAGGCAGTACTGCTGCTTGCAAGCCTCCGCTTTTCTTCAGCGATAAAAATTGGTGATAATCTTTTCTATTATATACTTCCCTCCCCACAAAATAATTACCTGGTCAAACAACAGAACGTCACATCCATCATCTCAATTAGATAAACTAGAATGAGCCAAGCAATCACCAGTTATCTCTTTTTATGATACAGTTTATCAGCATTAGATTTAACACTTCATCATGTTTTGAGGTAATACCAGCAAAAATCACATTCAAATATACGAATACACACTAGCACAGCCTAGCGTTGTCAGCCAACTGCAATCTATTGTAGTCGTAAACTGTTATTGCAAGGCATTGTCATTTATTAGTATCCAAAACAAAACTATCACCTGCAACCTAAATAGCGAAACAGGAACCAACAGGCAACTAGCTGCCTGCTCAGCACACCCAAAGGCCTACATTTCGACGAGAAACACAACCCACGAGTTCACTACTAGACGATACCAGTCACCATTGCCCATATTTACCAAATTACAGAAGTAGAACCGTACCTGCCGCAGCTCCATCGACTGCTCTCCGCGGCAGCAAGCTCTTGACCGTCACCTGAACAGCAGCAATCAATTCCAATTAAGCATTTCACAGGAGCTAGAGCGAACGTATGGCGGGCATTGCCGCGGTGGACAGGCGCGCGTACACGAGAGAAGGCGGGGCGTCGCGGCCGCAGGGAGGGGAGCTGCAGCACTGGGCCAGTGGAGACGCCGCTCGCCGTCGCCATCCTCTCTCGTGGCGACGAGGAGTGGGGAGGGGGTGGCACTGGCGACGGTTTGGGTGGACGGGACGGGGTGGGGAGTGGGATTCTGAGCGACTGGCGCTGAGGTCTAGAGGCTGAGGCGCCAGCGCGCGAGCACCGGGCCGCAGCGACGGACGGATGGGATTGGTCGGGGCTGCGGCGCGGCGGCTGCAGCGGGCCCGCGGCCGCGCCCACGGCCACGGTGGCTGCGTCAAACTTGTGAACGGGAACGCCGCGCCGGCCGCACGGAGGAAACGGACAGGCGCGTGGTGGGTGGGTCGCCGTTGGGCGAGGTTTGTCGGTCGCGGGCCCGGGGCAGGGACTTCATTCGTGGGCTGCCATGATGGGCCGGCCTTCAAGTTGTGGCCCGGAGTGAAGGCACACGCTGGCTGATCATACTATCAGCACGCCCAGCCTCGGGCCCTCAGCCTAGCGCGGCAATGGACAGGTTATACTCCTCATGACGGGACGAGAACGGGCCGCCAGCGAACGCATCAGGAAGCCGAGAGTAGTAGACGAAGTCCGCCACGTGGGTGCGCATATAAAAGCGTCACACTCACACCAGCCCGACTGAGTGTCACCCGCTGCCGCGGGGGCTTCGCGGGTCGGTGGCCCATGAATCCGTAACCATTTGACACAAACCTAATCCATCTGCGCCATGTGCCATGTCACGGTTTTTGATAATCGGATGCGGATCCGGCTAGCGTGTCAGCCTGTGCCCCGTTGTTCCTGAGCAAAATAGATGCATGGTCCCGATTGCAAGAGCTTAATCCTTCGCTAAACCGGTAGAGTGCGTTCCGTAGTTTTAATACAAGGCTTGGAAACCTGCCATCCAAACCGGCTTGTGAGTTATGGCCCATTTGACAAAGTTCTCAGCTTCTAATTCTCAAATAGAATTAGAAAAGCTCTGATAAAATATTGTTTTTCTGAAATATTCTTAAGTAATTTTTGGTTGATTATGTGAAATAATTCTCTAAAATGAATTATAACTCTAGGAGCTGACAGTAGATTCTTTTTATTCTGCGGAGTGATATTCTTAAGTTTATCTTGAAGAATAAAAAAAATCAATTTCAGTTAAAGAATCACTTCACAACAGTGTTAAAAGTAAATCCAGAGAATCAAAAACTAGAAGCTCTGCCAAAAAAATCTCTTAGCGTAGGCATCTTATTTCAACACACATTCAAACAACATATCTAAGCACACTTTCATAATATTTTCAGGCAGTGCACCGTTTTGGCTGGCGCACCCTACTCCCCGTGAGGACGGCGACGGCGAGCGCGGCGTCTCCACCGGCCCAGTACTGTGTTCGCACAGGCAACGGAACAAAGCCTCGCGGCGCCCACATATCGTCGCCCGGACGTCCACCTGGCGCTGAGGCTTCTCGGCTCGGCCGTGCCCTCATCCAAGCCGTCGACAGCCGTGACACCTATCGCCGGACATGCGGTGAGGGCTACCGCGCGGTGGGCTGTCGCCGTCGATCGGCGCCGCGAGCGACAGGAACACGCTGCCTAGCACGGGCACCGGGCTAGTACTAGTACCAGCTAATGCTAGCGGAGGTACGTGTTGCATCGCTTGCCGGTGGATTCGTACCAGTACCTTGCTGCTCCAGGATGCATGTGGCGTGCCACTGCGGTGCACGGCGACAGCGTTCGCTCGCGTTCGGCGCTGCTCGCGGGCCAAGCTGTTTTGTGCCATGATGAGTCTGCGTGCCTTCTCCGGGCCGCGGGGCCGGTGCCCAGAGGCCCGTGTCCATGGTTCGTGCCGACACGTCTCACATCGACGACACCACCATTGATCAGCGTCATGCCATCACTCATCAGCTTGACACGAAGCTCTCGTCGCGTTTTCCACCTGAATAGCATGGACGAACATGAGTTTTAAGACCACTACTGCTTCGTACGTATAGCTGATCCTGATTGTGGGCAATCGACGGGTGTTGCTCTGGGGGCGTTTCCATGAAAAGCTTGGATCTGCTTTGGATCAACCGGCGATGAAAGTCCAGGTTGGATTATAGTTAGGCTGCTACACCATCCATAAAATCGTGCAATACGCACCGGCGTCGTAAGTTTTGACATCGTTCTCATGCGGAGGACGGGCATGGACATGGGCATGATTTTTTTCTGGCTTTCAAATTTCATCAGGATCTGTTTCTTCTACGAGAGAGATTCTGCGCAACAACCTGAATGAAGCTTTACGTAGACTGTCGAGCGTGTACGTGTAGACTCTACTCGCATGAGTTCATCATCAGATATTTCTTGCGGGCTGGGGATCAAACAATGGGCTGGTAGCCTGGTAGGCTCTAGCAATGGGCTGGTAGCCTGGTAGGCAGAAGCGAGGATGGATACGGAACGGGATCGTCTACGGAGCGACGGACGAACGCCCAGGCCGTTGCCGTCCGTTCTGCATCGGACCATCGCGGATTCGTCAAGAAGTCCCGACTGCGGCCCAGCCACGATGTGGCGGAGGAAAAATAAATAAATTTCTTCTTAAACATTCAAAAAAACTAAAAGCTTTTATTAATTATTTAAAACTTCAAATTTATTATCAACCATTAAAATTAACTTTTACATTATTAAGGAATATTCTCATTAAATATTCAAAATATTAAGGAATTAATCTTTAAAAATTTAAGAAAGTTCTCTCAATTTTCTAAAGTTTGGCAAAGTTGTTTCGTTAAGTTCGTCAAACTATTTTAACTTTTACTAATAATATTTAAAATATTACATAATTTCTAATATAAAAATATACTTTTTATGAAAGCTCATTTTTTGATAAATTCAAAAAATATAATTTTATATGATAAAACATTGTTAATTATATATTATTAGTGGTCAAAATGATAATAGTTTGACTTTGACTAAACTTAAAAATGCTTATATTTTAAAACAGAGAAAGTATTCCCTGAGTTTCTTGAAATTTTAAAAAAAATGCGGACTAACACAACAACTTTAAAAAACTTTGGGAACTAACGTAACCACTTTGAGAATAACCTAACCACTCAAAAGCCACCTACACGAAAAGCTTAACAAGACGAACAACTTTGAAAAACTTTAAGAATTTCAAGTAACTTTCTTAAATTTTTAAAGATTAACCATTCAAAAAAATTAAAACTAAGAATATTCCTAAATGTTTCTAAATATTTACTGAGAGTACCTTAATAAAAAAAGAAAATTAATATTAATGATTGATAGTTTTTAAGAACTAGTGTAACAACTTTAGAAATTTTTGAAAACTAACATAATAATTTTAGAAAACTTAGATAATAACTCAAAACGTACCTACTACACGAAAAGCTCGATAAAATGAACCTAACAGAACAATTTTGATGGAACTTGAATTTTTTTTAAAAAATTTATATTCCTTAATATTTTTGAATATTTACTGAGAATATTCTTTAATAAGAAAAAAGTTAGTATTAGTAGTTGATAGTATATTTGAAATAGTTAATAAAAGCTTTAATTTTTTTTAATGTTTAAGAAGGAATTTACTTTTTTCCTCCGCCGCATCGTGGCTGGCAGCAGCCGAGACTTCTCGATAAAGCCGCGATGGTCCGATGCAGAACGGACGGCAACCGCCGACCGTTCGTCCGTCTGACGCTCGCTAGACGATCCCGTTCCGATGGATACCCTTTCCGCCGTCCCTGGGGCGGTCTCGCGCAACCGTTTATCCGTTCGCGTCACCGGCCGCGGTTTTCGGTGTGCCACGCGAGTCGCAAACCGGATTGCGGCAACGGCACCAGAGATCGCGATGAGAGCCGCGGCTGCGGGGGTTGTTCCCGTGCCGCTCGTCGTTAGCAACAGCGATCCAATCCGAGCGGTCCGAGCGTCCCGCGTCAGGCGGTCCCGCCCTTCAATCATAGAGCGCGCGGCGCACGGCGCACGGCGCATCCCCCCAACCATAGGCCATCAACCCCACCTGCGCGCCCCTATCCCTCCGATCTGCATCGACCGGCGCAGATCCCGCGCGTAGCCGCGGTGTGCCAACCGCCTACGGCTCTACACCGCCTAGGGCGGCCCCTAGCTACCCCCTTCCTTCCTTGGCCGCCGCCCACACCGCACGATATAAGCCTGGCGCCGCGGCGCGGAACCGATCTCAGACCCGGCTCCTCTCGCCGTGTAGCCACCGCCACGCCTGGTTCTTCGCACCGGCCGATCCGCCACTCCCTCGCCTCGCCGCGTCCCCGGGAATGCGGAACGATGAGGCGGCGCTCAGGCACTGACGTCGCCGGCCAGCGCCAGCTGCGCGGCGGCCGCACCTGCCACCGCAAGCACGTCGAGGACGGGTAGAGAGATCGGTCCGATCCGTTCGTCCTCGTCGTCGTAGGAGTCTCGGTAGGATAGTAGTAGTAGTTTTCTAGATACACTCGGGTCGTTCTGTTTGATTGGAAGAATCATGGATGGTGGTGGCGATGGATCGCGCACGGGTTCCGCGGTGGCGCCGGAGGTGTGCGAGAAGGGGGTGCTGCAGGGGAGATACGAGCTCGGGCGCGTGCTGGGCCGCGGCACGTTCGGGCGGGTGCACGCGGCGCGGGACCTGCGGGCCGGCCGCGGCGTGGCGGTGAAGGTGCTGTCCAAGGACAAGGTGGTGCGCGCCGGGATGATGGAGCAGATCAAGCGTGAGATCGCGGTCATGAAGCGCGTCTCCCACCCCAACATCGTCGAGCTCCACGAGGTGATGGCCACGCGCACCAAGATCTACCTCGCGCTCGAGCTCGTCCGCGGCGGGGAGCTATTCGCGCGGGTCGCGCGCACCGGGCGCCTCAGGGAGGACGTCGCGCGCCGGTACTTCCGCCAGCTCATCTCCGCCGTCGACTTCTGCCACGCGCGCGGCGTGTTCCACCGCGACCTCAAGCCGGAGAACCTGCTCATCGACGAGGCCGGCAACCTCAAGGTCGTCGACTTCGGCCTCAGCGCGCTCGTCGACCACGCGCGCGCGGACGGGCTACTCCACACGCTCTGCGGCACGCCGGGGTACGCCGCGCCGGAGTTGTTCCGGTACAAGGGATACGACGGCGCCAAGGCAGATATCTGGTCGTGCGGCGTCATCCTCTACGTGCTCCTCGCCGGCTCGCTCCCGTTCCCGGATGATAACATCGCGGCCATGTTTAAGAAGATGAGCCGCGGCGACTACCGCTGCCCGCCGTGGCTGTCCACGGACGCGCGCAGGCTCATCCCCAGGCTGCTCGACCCCAACCCCGACACCCGGATCACCGTAGCCCAGCTCGTCAACATGCCGTGGTTCTGCAGGCAGTCCATCGCGAAGCCCGTCGCGGCGGCCGCGGAGCCGCCGGCAGGCCCGGCACCCGCGGCGAAGGACGGCGACGACAAGGACGAGCCGGAGACGCTGAACGCGTTCCAGCTGATATCCCTGTCCGCGGGGTTCGACCTCTCGCCGCTGTTCGAGGGGTACTCCGCGCGAGGCGCGCGGGAGGGCGGCATGCGGTTCGCGACGCGGGAGCCGGCGAGCGGCGTCGTCTCCCGCCTCGAGGAGGTGGCGGCCCGCGGCGGCGGGCGGATGCGCGTGACCAAGAGCGGCGCCCGCGGCGTGCGGTTCGAGGGCGCGGAGGAGCGCTGCGGGACCAAGGGCCGCCTCGCCGTGGCCGCCGACATCTTCAGCGTGGCGCCGTCCGTGCTCGTCGTCGACGTCAAGAAGGATGCCGGCGACACGCTCGAGTACCGCTCGTTCTGCAGCGAGGAGCTCCGGCCTGCCCTCGAGGACATCGTCTGGGGCGCGGAGCCCCAGCCGGCCGCCCCCGCCGTCGTGTGACGTTGCTCGTCATGGATCCTAGTGTAGTCGTGCATTGTTTAGTCAGTGTCCATTCCATTTTTACACCAGGTGATTGCGTCGTAGTCGACGCCGTTCGTGATTCGACAACGACTTGTGCCGCTTGGAAATCGCATAATTGAGTTGTTTTTAGATGGTTATGATATGTTCTCCGCTTGAATCTGAATATTCCCCTTCGTATCAAGGCCGTCATGATTGCATCATCTATGTTCTAAATTTCGCTCTCCACATCAAATATTTTGGCAACGATTTGGTTTTGCAAAGGTTAGCTAGAACCTGTCACAGTTGTTCAGAGATCAACCAGACCTCCACGGCAAAACTCTTGAGATGCAGATATGCTACTCGTCCCAGTATAACGAGACAATCCCATTTGGACCAGCTGTCGAAAGATCAAGAGATCTAGCGCAGAACGCCATTGGGATTGCGACCTCAAATTTTGCTGGCGCAGAGCGCGATTTGAAAAGAAAGGGAAAAAAAAAGAATTCTTTGAATGCAGAATTTTCATAAAAATTATATAGAAATTTATAAAAATTAGTTTAATTTTAAAAAAAACGGTAAAAAACAGAAAAAAAAAAAATCTTCCCGTCCAAAGAGGCCGAAACGTGTGGTGCGACGGCGATGTCGGATAGGCACCGTATCACGGCTGATAGCCGAGGCGATGTCTGGTCTCTTTCCCTATGGCTCAACTGCGGCGACCGTCCATCGCGCTCGGCGCTCGCGGAGCAGGAGATTTCGCACCGGGAGGAGAATTTTGATCGAGCAGTTCACGTTTGCTGGCAGCTGTGGGCGGCACGCCGTTGAAAAAGCTGCTGGTTGGATCCTAAATATTCCGGCGTTCCCCTGCGAAATGTTCGTCCCTGGCTACGTTTCCTTCCGAGAAACGGGAGCAGCGCGTGACGCTGAACGGCGCCAAGTGTTCTCTGTCCCGGGATGGCGTCCCGCAGGAACCTAATTACTGGGGCTGATGCTGCACTATCGGCATGTTCGTGTCAGTTTGGAACTAGTACACAAGTACAATGATTGTCAATTAAGCAGTCCAAATCACTGTTTGATGTTCGGAGAGTGGGGGTTCCTGAGCTTCATCATGCTCGAAGGAACGAACAGCAGACCCTTGGGTAGTTTGGGCCGGCAGACAGCCTCCTCCCGTCCACGATTCTCCTCCGCTGATAGGGATGCGCTTTAGAAAACCTGGATTATTGAGGAGAGGTGTGACATGATTTCCGGACATGGTTAATCGGATCGGAATCTCTGCATGGACTACCTCTGTCCATGTGGCTGCCCGGCCAACTCGATTGCGTCAAGAAACCCTCTCCTGTCCTGTACCACTGTGACGATAGCCACGTCCCTGGAGAGCAGAACAGACGTCGAACCTGTTGACAGACAAGGAAGACACCGTAAACACAATCATGTCGCTAAGAAATTCTGAAAGCAAACACAATACTCGTACTGTAGATCGATGCATGCGTGTGGATCACACTGATGGAATCTCCATCCGTTTTCTAACAATAATACCGAGCTTGATCCTTAAACGCTCGCCTAATGGTGGGATCTTCTCCCGTCGCCTGACTCACCTTTCGCCGCATCTTCTCGTCATTCCTGTCATCACCCTCTATTATCGCCAATATTGTCCCGTAAGAACCGGCCCAATTATTGTCCTCGGGTCCACGTGTCGTCGCCTTATCCGATCCGCGGAGCCTTCCGCCAACCGCGCGACGTGACGTTTGACGTGACGACGACGACGACGGCTCCAAGCTTGCCGGTCACGCGTTGGTCGATCGGGCGGGGATTATTTGGGGACGGAATCGCAGGCGGTGGTGGTGGTGGTGGCAGGGATCAGGCAGGAGCAGGACCAGGACGACGTCACGGTCCGTCTCGTGAATGGATGGGGCTGGGAGGATGAGGCGAGGACAGTTGACATGGTGGCCTGGTTGGTGGCGCCTATGGTTTCTGGCCGAAGCGCGGCGTGGTGCGGGCCACGATTGGGGCTAACTATGGTTTGTGATAGACTACAGCAGCGAATGACAAATGTTACAACCAGTAACTGCGTAACTAGGATTTTATGAAGGGATGTCAAAAAATAAATTTACAACTGTACAAATAAAAATAACAATAAATATAATAACAGTGTCAGTCACTAAAGACTAAAGAAGAAAAAAAACTGAGCAAAGTAAAGAGCATTTGTCTTTCCCATTCGAAATGGCCGAAAAACTACCTTATACTATCAAACTTTAAAAAACATTAAAGTATAAAAAAAGTCTAACTCGTAAATGCATCGTAATCTCAGACTCGTAAGAGAGAGAAATATTTCAAAAAAAACTAAATTCTATCACTACAACCTATACTTTTGTCAAGTATTTCGCCATTCAAAATTAAATGCTTCATGTATTTCGCTTAAAGATTTTAACAGAACTAAGTGTATTTGGTGCCAAAAATTACGGCGGAGTAACAACATCTGAATAAAAAAAGATATTAAGTAAAACGGCTAATAGATACCTAAACCGAATACGTAAACATTAATTTAGATACTTAGGTGAAAAATAGCAGTCTAACATAGACCTATATCAATATCTAAAATTTAATTATTGTCATTCCTATCAAACTGATACACATATATAGTAATATTTTGAAATTATCTTATATATATTTACTATTTAGATATCTGTTAAATTAAAACTTTAACTGATATATGTATTAAAATTAATTTGAGCTAAAAATTTTAGTTACGCCGCGGCATACTGGTGCTACCTTCACGTAAAGGAATTGTTGTTAGCTCTAGTCAGTGTAGCTAATTGTGGCCCAGCCACTTGGTCATGTATCTGGCCCAACTTTAGTCGCTGAGGTTACAATTCGGCCTGGACGTCTGGAACCAAACGCCGCTTGCGCAGCCTAGCTAATTGAACAAAGATAATTATCAAATTAAGTTGAAGTTTGAAGTTAATGATGTTAATATTTTAAAATAGAGGGAGTACGTCTTAAAGAAAATATTTTATTTAATACACACAAGATGTTGCAAAAAAAAAAAGGAAATAAGATTGTCATGCTTCAGAAAAAAAAACAATTTTCTCAAGTATCCCCTTCGTTATTAAATTGTCTAACATGAGTTGAACCTACATACTTTTTCGAGTGATGAGATACTTAGCCAATGCAGACAAGGTAAACCACGCATAAACATGCTAATTAGTAGTGCGTAAATATTTTTAAACAGTTTTTATGAAAAATCTGTATCACCTTTTTGTAAATTTACAATTAATAAATGAGTACCAAAATAGTAGATTGGACATATTTCACTATATTGCAACATCGTTGTCAGTCCTTATTCTTATTACATTATCCATAGCTCTATCAATAATGGAAATGGAAATTATTACTAAGTAAAAAAGGCATGAAATAATATATATTTAAAACTTTATTTTTAGCACAATGAATGTATTTTTAAACATGCCACCAAAAAAACATTCAAGCATGACATTATCGTATAAACATCATCATTTTTTCCTCTGGTTTAACTATTTAATTTATTATAAATTGTTTCAGCTTGGTATTTGATGAAAACGGCTTGAAGTAAAAAATTTAATGTTACTACGGACAATTTTATTCCCTTATACATGTGTACCAGGGGAAATGTCATTTTTAACCATGCTAGTAGAACATTAGTTTGCAGTAAGGTAGTCCAACTTGTTGTTTTTTGCGTGAAAAAATCACCCTTAAAAAATACTTACAAAACATAAAATATAGTAACTTAACTCACAGGCATGTATCATCTATCTTTCCTCTTGTGAGGAAAACTTTGCTATACTTAATCCTAGTCATTCATCATGGACGCAACCAGTGGCGGAGCTCAGCACAAAGGTAAGAGGTGGCCAGCAGAGAGAATATTAGCATTTGATTGAGATTTAAGAAGTAAAAATTAAAATTTTATCTCTAAAATCATCTTTTTCCTATCAAATGATGGGAATTAGGAGGGGCCATGGCCCCCTCTGGCCCTAGAGAGGCTAAGCCAGTGGACGCAACGGTAATGACACATGTATGTCCTGTCCAGTTATCTACTCTTTTGAATAGATTAAAGCAGATCTATCTAGAAATAATCTTAAATTATAGAGCATTGATTACACAATGAGTGGCTAAGATTTAGTATGGCAAAAAGTTTTCCATACAAATAGAACGGTAGGGGATACGAGTTCCATTGGCATATGTAGCTACACATGGGCTGTTCCTTGGCCCACCTTCATGTGGTGGGCTTCTGAATGACTAATTCGCCATTGTCGTGAGCAGTCAATATTTTTTAGCTGGACTAAGTTATAAAGATTTGGTAGGCCGGCCGAGATGGTGCTATAGTGATGGCTCCTTTTGAATCTATCTTTATATCTGCATGTACATTAAAGCGGATTTTTTGACGTGCGGCTCGCAGCTGCCGAAGTTTTTTTTTTTCAGGGGGGCCCAGTGAACAGCAGAAGGCACGGAGGCCGGGGGAGCTCCGGGCCCCCGCATTTCGCATTAATCCGCATGTACATCAATGTCACGTAGCCGAATACACAAGGTATCGGTGTCGACAATTCATTGGATTGTATTATAAAAATAATAAAAATAATACGTATCCAATACCTCCACCCACGAAGACGCTAGATGTGTCCAAGCAACAGATCCACGATGGTTTGTGACTCCAAACAGGGACCTATGACGATATATCGACCCATCTAGTGATGAGTAACTGCGGATGGATGAGTACGAAAGAGCATCTCGAAATATACTTCTTTTATCTCGAGAACCCTATTCTTCCTATCTTAAAGGTTAAAAAAAAAATGTATCAAGATATTGCGCGCCCCAACACCGGGGTTGAATCATCTCTAACCCTAGAAGTCGTATGTGATGAGATGAAAAGCAGGAAAAGGGTGGGCGCACATTGGACCATCGTTACTCCTCTTGTTCTATATAATGTGGTACAACCCCAGCCGAGAAAATCCACAGGGCAAACAGATCTGAGCCCCCAGCACCCCCACCCCTTCTTCTCCACGTCCGGCGGACCTAGCTAGCTTCCACCCGGTCTATCGATCGGCTCCAGCATGAACTTTCCTCTTGCATGGTTTGTTAGGGACTGGTTTTCACGGTGGTGGTGTCCGGCGGTGGTTTCCATGGCTGACTGACAGAAGAGAGTGAGCACATAGCGGGCAGACTGCATCGATCTAAACCTTTGCGACCTGGACGGCACACGAACGATGATGCAGATGCTGCTACGTGCTCACGTCTCTCTCTGTCAGTCCTCGTCCGGCCTCGCCCTGCCACACCGCTCGCCGTGGACTCTCTCTCTCCCTCTCCCTCTCTCTCTCTCTAGCGTTCTTTCAGACTTGATATGGGTTTGCAGGGACGCGGTGATGGCGAGATAAGGCCAGTTTGGGCTTCGGGTCTCGTCCTTATCTGGTGGCCGCCTTGCCGTACGTCTCGTCGCCCGAGAAGGCGTTTGAGCGGTGGTGCAGTTGGACCCGTACTTTGGAGCAAGGTACGTGTCCAGTAGCCCGTGCTCCTGCTGCGCCTGTGTTGTTCTTTCGTTCTTTCTTTCCCTTTGCAGGTTTTGGGTCTCGGTCTCCCATGGTCGAGGAACGGGGACAACGCCTCGGGGAAGGAGACGCCGGCCCGCGCGCGTGGAGGATTGATTAACTGATCTCGCCCATGGCGCGGCTTTCCACGCTTGGCTGTAACTGAAATCTTGCAGTACTGTGCACCTGCCGATTTTCTCTCGATCTTTAGATTCCACAATACCAACACCACCGTCAAGATCTGATAATTACAAGAGCAGAATCGCAAGATCTCTTCGTAGTACGTATGGCTTCTCACGAACTGTGTCTTGTTCCTCTTCCTTTTCTCTTCCGATCTGAAGTTTTCTCTTTGTAGATGTATCATCGATTCATCATCTCATGTGTTGTTGCAGCCTTGCAGCTGCAGGTAGGTTTCAGAGAGGACGCCCATGGTGGCGGCGAAGCGTGGAGCTAGATCTGCCTGCCGAGAACGGGAAAGGAACGTCGGTGCGTCTGCCATCCAGATCTGGCAACTGCTGTACTTGCGTACGTACATGTACTTGCAGATCTCGTGACATATGCTCTACATGATCGAGTTTATCGCCCTTTAGCTCAGTACCTGCAGTTTCTTTGTGCTAATTTGAAAGATCCAAAGATATGCGGAGCTTCAAATCTTGGTTGTCATATGGCAGTGCTAACTGCTAAATCTCTTCAGATCAGCCATATATCATCACGTTTTTATTATCTTTAATGTTGCATACTGAATTGATAGTACTACAATAATGTTTTAAAGCATAAATGACACTACAAAATTATGCAGCATCTTCTTTTTTTCGAACGGTGACAACTCAAACAAATTGGTCAAGTTTCCTCATAATGTTGCGTACTGCATCGATTGGCTTTTTAGAAATTTCCTACCTAATTCTTTGCAGATCTTGACTCTGAACAGCTTTGCTGGCATGAAATATCCTGCCATAATTAGCTCCCTTTCCATGCTGCGACCATTTACAGGACCAGTTCGTTTTTCCAGAAAAAATAATAGTAGAAGACATTTCATATGGTTTTAATTTTATGTGGTCCTGTATGTTGAATCTGGAGTTTCCAGGAAAATTTGTTCTTCTGGAATTTAAATTTGCATCTATTTACAGTTTGAGAGAATAGTTGTAAGGTCTGCAGGCGTAATGTTTCCTTTCTTATTCGCAACACTTTATAAACTTTCTCCAAACAATAATTTTACCTTACTGTCATTTGCTGTATTGAATGCTCCCAACTAAATTGATTTCCCAAGAGGGTTCTTAATTTTTTTTATTATTATACAGAGATTACAAGCCCAATACTCTCCATGCATGTCTTACTATCATCGCCAGTCTTCAGAGTACGCATGATATAGGTATTTGGTTCGATTACTTTTGCTGTATTCCAAGATAACTCAGCAACCTACCTTAAACCAAACAATTTAAATCGCAATACCTGGATTTGGGAACAAACATATTAGTTATTTCTTGATGTTGGACTCTCCATGTTTCAAATATTTGCAGAATCATGTTTTTCGGCATTGTCATATGAGACTATTGACCATGCATCACATTAACTCATCGTCATATGGATTTTTATTAGTGCATGCTGAGCTCTGCATGGATACGTGTTCGATGCAGTGCCAAACATTTTCCGGCCAGTATATCGCCATATGGATGTCTACCTTAAGCTTATCCATATAGCCCGAGCTGAACAGACACATCTTTATTCAGCACTGTTTCTGGGCACGTGTTGTCAATCTTTGGACAAGTGGAGATGAAACTCTGAATGCATGAGAACGGGCCAGGAGTCTCTTTTGCTGGTCCCTAGATATGAAACGTGCATTCTCAAACAATGCTCGATCTAAAAGTATGCTTGCTCTTATGCATATGGAAGATATCTGTTGTCCAAACGAATATATTTGTTCCGTTATAAGTACTACTATCTGTTAACAAAATATCGGCAATTAACTTAATCTGGTTATTGATAGATGATTAAGATATATACTCTTTGTTGTCATATACTTCCAACGTTCTTTAATTGTTGTCGCCGTTGATTTTTAACTTCAACTTTGATCATTCGTTTTATTAAAAAATAAAGTCAAATGTATAAAATTATAAAGTGTGATTAAAATACCTTTAATAATAAAGTAAATTATAAAAAAATATAATATTCATCAAATGTTTTTAATAAGACGAATAGTCAAAGTTGAAGTTATTAGTCAATGAAGACAACAATTAAAAAACAGAGGGAGTACTTAAAAATTGCATTATATGTTCACCAGGATTGTTATTTGCAAGTATGCTGAGATTGCTTAGTGGGTCACTGCGTGATAATAATAACCCCAGCTAATGCTTGCTCGATGCCCTGATGAAACGGCCGTACGCCCCGGTTGGACACCGGGGTCATATACATGTATAGCAAGGTTCTAGTATTTGCAAATGGTTAGCAAGGGCCGTAAAGTTAACATTTGATTAGGCATATAATAATTCATGTAATCTTCTTCTCCTCTATGAAGTTTGATATTTCAGATTTTCTCTCTTTTAATTAATGATCTTACCATCGATTTATTAAATTATTTTTATTATTTTTATCATTGCATTAAAACTATTGATAGCACTGTTAACTTTCTGAGGTTTGGGTGCATGCTATGGTAATTAATTTCATTCGCATCACACTCAAAAAGCAGTGGATACATAATCTCATAATTTTCTTTCGCGATTAGGAAGTAATGTAAAGCTAGCGGAGATCTTGATTTGATGTGTGCGTAGGTTGCAACATACATTTTGAATATTTGGCAACTCGATGCGACTCGTTCTTTGTCAGAGACTTGCACAGTAGTATACTGTACACAGTAGGTCCCCTCTCGAGAGATTCTTTGCTCAAATATTTCTCCAAAGGCGCCCTAACTCTGATCAGGACCACGGACGTATGTAGCAATCCATTTATTTGATAAATCGGTACCTAGTTAACTCCTGTATTTTTTGAAAACTTAACCAGCGCGTGCTGGTGATGCTAACCTTTCCGACTTCGATCAGTCTCTCGCATGCATGTCGTACTTGAGCAGATGATCAGGACCACAGAAGCATGCATACGATACGTTATGTTTTGCCGTTAATTATGTGGTTTTCGAGATTGCATATATAGCCAACACATGACATTGTTCTATCCAATGAAGGCCACTCAGACTGCTTGCAGAGTTCTTGCTCTCTTTTTTTATTTTTATTGGGGACCTATTTGGAATGCAAGAATCGGTTCAATTTCATAGTAAAAATGTAAGAATTGCAAAGATTTCAGCGTTCCAAATGGAGCTGCGTCAGGTAGGAGTTTTTCAGTAAAAATCCAAATTCTGCAGTTCCTCTAAGATCACCTGTTATGCGTCCAGTATAATCTTGACAGTCCATTCTGTTGTTCTAAGGGCATGCATAGATGTTTCTCTGAGTACTTTCACAGGAAGAAGTTTTGTATAAATTATAACCTACTAGCTCATCTCAGAAGCCAGGAGTCAGAACTCACGCCATACTTTCGGTATTCATGCCAGTTTTTATATGCGTCGACCGAGTCCATATTTTACTGTCAGTTTCAGATTTTTTGGTACAACAATGAACGTACTCCTGCTTCTGATTACCACTGGTTAATCTGACGAACATCCTCCTGCACGAAACCTCGCGTCTTCTTGTTACTGGCGCACATCGATCGTCACTGTACCAGCCGACAGAATGATGCGACGTGGTATATTGTTGGACTAATACTACACATACCTTTCTGGAGGGGAACTGTAACTCGTTAGTGTCATCATTTTCATTTTGTGGTGATGTGTAACCATTTGTCGCAGTATACAATTATTTTATGGCGGTACATAATTAATTTTGTGGAGACATGTAATTATTCTGTACATGTTGACAAAAAATAGTTATATAAACTTTTACATTTCACTGTTCTATATAGTTCATGATAAATCCGAGTTTCATTATCTCAGAGGGGACTTCAGACATTCACAGTTCCTGCCCACCAGCTAGGTGTTTAAATCCAGAGACTTCAAACAGCTTAGCTTCTCACACCAAAATATTTCATACAAAAATATATTCAGATCAGCTAGTAAAATTTTCAAAAAATCACCTTTTGGAAAAGCTCCAACACCCCAATCAGGACTTTGGTAAGCTAAGTGCGAAATGATACCTCCCTCACAAAAAAAAAAAGCGAAATGATACCGGTGCGAAAAGTTTGCGAAAATCACTGTGGTCCCATGGGCCAAGCGCGTAGCGCGTTGCCGCGTTGGTAAACCATGAGGCATTGCGAAAAGCCCGCGCCTGCCCATCGCTCCATCACCTTCCGGCCCATGTTGGCGGGCTTGGACGATTTACCGTGAGATTTACATCTCTTTGAAGGCCCACTAAACTATGGGCCGGCCCACTCTATCCTTACCTCCTCCGCAAGGGAACCCGCAAACAAATCCCCCACCCCTACACCGACGATGATGTCCACCGCCGCCGCCGACGACGTCGACGACCACCACGCCGACGGATCCATCATGCCGGACGTCCTCGCCAAGGGCCGCGAGGCCTGCTACAAGGTAACCCCACGCTCCCTAAACCCTAGCCCGCTCTCTTCTCTGTCTCCTCTTCCTGCTGCTGACGGGATCGCGCTCCTCCCTTCTGCAAGGCGCGAGACGCCTTCTACGCATGCGTGGAGAAGCACGCGGACAAGAAGCCCACCGAGATCGCCACCATAGGGCTGCTCTACCCGGCCGACTGCAAGAAGTCCCGCGCCAACTTCGTCAACAACTGCCGCCCAACCTGGGTACTCACTCTGCTCGCCGCCGTCACCGCGTACATGATTTGCTCGTTTCTCGGTTTCCCGTGACTCTTTTACTTTGGTTTTGGTTTGGCAGGTGAAGCACTTCGACCGGCAGCACTGCGCCAAGAAGCGGGTGCAAAGGCTGCTCGACGGCGACGAGGACCGCCGGGGCCCCATCTCTCTCCCCCAGCCCTACACCTTCAAGCAATAGGTAGCCCTTCTGCGGTTCTGGTCTTGGTATTGAGCTCAATTGGATCAATACTACTATGGTTTCCGATGCAATAGTATTGCTTTCAGAATCTTTTAGATGTATGCATGTCTGATGTGTAGCAGTACCTTGCTCGGAACGTGAATTTTTAAGAACGAATCTGTATGTGACTTTATCAAGCCCTACTATAAAATGTGAATTGCAATGTCTTCTGAGAACGCTGTGTGTCACTTCCATTGAATAGAATAAAAATGGCCTTTTTTTTGGGGGACAGAAGATAAAATGGTTGAGACATTCTGCATATGTAATGTCTTTCATGCTTTGATTTGGATTACATTTCGTCATCCTGATTGCTGATTTGCTAGGTGTTGGTTACCTTTTAGAGGATATATCTAGAGCAGCATGAAATTTGCATGCTGGCATGAGTTTTATAGGATCTTTGTGTTTTTCATTGTCATCTTAGCAAAGTTCTTTTAATTTCGTCTGGGACATTTCTGTTCTGCAATCCACAAATATCTGAAGTATGGCCATGTGGTTCTGAAGTTCCTAGTGGTGATATTGTGATTTCTTGTGTCTCTTCTGTAGAAAAATAAGGCAGTTACCAACCTTCCCTTAACATGACAGTGACCAAAATTGCTCTGTTTATTGAACTGGAGCATCCATTGTTGTCAAATTAACACCTCCTAGCCCATATGGATTAGCGCCAGTTAGTTTTAACAAGTTCTTCCAAGTTCTTTTTTGATTTGTTATACCTTCTTTGCACTTTTTCAATTGTAGCAGCAGCCCTCTTTGATACCTGTCAAACTTTCATTTTTGTGTACCTGGAGTCCTGCATTGTTAGGATCGAGGATTCTATTGAGCTTTTTATGTCCTTCTCCTGCTAATTCGTCCATGCGAGGGAGTATATCTTTTGCCCATTCTCCATAACCAACATACCAGTTTGGTGCTTGGCCTCAATGCCCTTGCCCTATACGTATGTGAAAAGGGTGACTAAGTGTCTTATTTTTTCTCATTGGACACTTTTATGTAGTTCACTCTGTGGTTGAAATTGATACGTGAAAAATATTCCATAGGAATTATCATAGAAACCAAAATTTTGACACTGAATTGCCAAATGATCCGTTCGTTTTCAGTATGAGATGAATATGTTCTATATTGCAATAACAGGATATCTAAAAGACCATTTGATGTTTCCCTTTTAATCCATGAAGCAAAGAGATTGGAAAACAGTACCTTGTCCTATTAAATTTACCACTTTTCCTTGATGGATGCTCTATAATGATTTCTTGTTTATATGGCATTGTAATGTTATAGATAGATTTATCATCATTTAGTGTGACTAATAATAAAGGCAGTGAAGATGTGCCAACTAGAAGTTTTCTAATTTTGGTACTGATACAGATTATGCAAAATTCTCAGTATTCAGGCAAATGATTAAGAGGCTTCATGCAGGAAGCCAAACTACTAACTAAACTACAGCTTTCACCTTCATTGTCCAACCTGTGCTTTCTTTGCCTCAGGCAATTAACCGAGCTGGCTCAGCTCGGCTTGTACGAAAACCGATTTGAAATGGTAGCGTTGCTCGGCTTGATACGAGCTCGAGCTAGCTTGTTTAGCTCGCGAGCTTGTCATGTGAAACACAGCTAGGAAGCATCTCAAATATTTATAAAAAAAATGTTAAGTTGCAATAAATAATTCAGAAAAGGCTATAGTGATAACTAAACCGTAACAGTCTTCAACTTCTCATCACTTGATCCCAAAAGGTCATCAAATTTGTCTATTGCCAGCCGCCACGATCCTCAAGTGCAAAAGATAAGTCACTTCCTGGTGCACCTATAAAAACTTTTTCCTGCAATGTTAATTTTCAGATTGATTTCATGAGTATACAATTGGATTGTTGTTGTGCGTTAGGCCTTGTGGAATTCGTCTGGCTCGCAAGCAGCTTGCAAGCTAGCTCGGCTCGGCTTGTGTATGAAGCGAACTGAAACATAAGCTTGGCTTGCTTGAAAATATGTCGAGCTGAGCTGAGTCAGGAGCGAGCTGACCTAGCTTGTGAGCTTCGAGCTTAACGTCCAGGCCCACCCACAACGCAGTTCGCATGTCTAATGTTTGCAGCTCTGTATATGGCCCCTAATAACTTGCGCATCCAGTCCACATTGTGTAGTTTTGCTTCAGCATCCTATTCAATTTCCTACATATATCACATAACAGAATAATTTATCCCTTGTCTTCGATTGAACTAAACATGATGACTTAATTTTTTTTATAAAAATGAGCCAACCAGTTATGTGCATGATGAAACATTAAGCTAAACTATGAAAACACTGGATATTGGCAACCAGGAGCATCTTAGATAACACAGCCAATGTGAATGGTTTATTCACTCAGGGAAAAGGTCAATGGTGAACTGGAGCAGAATTTATTAGCATCCAGCACAGTTGCTGTGCCTAGAGACTCGCCTCATTTTGCCAATAGCAACTGCCTAATGAATATCAACTGAGGGACAATCTTGCATCAAAATATCCCGTATTTTCAAATTAGAAAAATGATCACAATTCTGAACTTCATCATTGATCTTGCAGTACAAACCTCTTTTTTGTAGTAAGATGACCACTCGAGATGCGGCAAGAAGATCAAGTACCCACTTTTCATACAGAAATTGTCCAGTTTGAAATGGTTATTGCCTCTGTTCTTGTTTTAAGGTCACAATCTTTACATTTACTTTCCACGTTTCTTCGTCGTTCAGCAACCTGTTGGCTTGTGTCTTGTGTGCATCTCTTTTGCCTAGTCTGTGTGCTCAAACAGGTAAAATGCAAGTTGGTGATGACCTGTTGATGTAATTATAATGTATTGTATTAGATTGTGACGCTATGTACAGTTTGTTGTTTAATGTGGGTAACGATGGACATCACTCCGTTTGGGATTAGAATTAATGATTGATTGGTTCTTCTAGCTTCTCTGCGATCATTACTTAGTTCGAGGAAGTCAAAAGAGAAAGTTGGTAGTAATAATGTTCTGCTCCAGATCCTTATATTTTACTCCACTCTGTTCACCAACTCATCTTGTTTTAGCTTAACAGCTCCAGATTCTTGTGTAATGTTCCTTTCTTGCCTCCTTTTCTTTCGAGTCCATTTGATTTTTCTTATTTGATGACACCTGAGTCTTGGTAGCTGTCAACTGTCATTGTTCCTTGTGAATTGTGACGATCTTGGAATTTGTTGTGAAATTATTGTTTTGATCAAGAAAAAATTACAGAATACTGCTCGCAAGCTACTCTTCATCACCAAGCATTTTATAAGGGCCTTGTTGTAGTGATTCCCTCTAATTGTACATATGCTTGTACTGTATTTGCATGTTTGTCAAGTCGGAAACAGGATTTTGTCGCTCTCTTATTTATGTAAGAGCTTTGGAACCGGTCTGTGCAGAAGTTTAAATGGGAGAGAATTTATTATTTGGCTTAAAAAAGTTACGGCTTCCTTCTTAACCATTTTCGATTTGAACTTTCTTATATGGTAAAAAATTTATTTTTGTTTCCTTTTTTAACCTTTTCGTTAGTTTTGACCCTAACTGTGTCAAATGAAGCACAAAATGGCCATTTTACCTTTAATTTCGTATTTGTTTCATTTCGAGTCTAATTTTTTCATATTTTGTATGTTTTGATTTTGGTATTACACATAAATTTTAAATATTTTTTGTAAAATTATCATATTATCAAACAATGAAAAAAGATAAATAATGCTCAAAATAAAATAAATATAACCTAAGGGTAAAATGGTCATTTTATCTTTCACTTAACCCCGTTAGAAGGTGAAATTGATGGACAGGCCAAATAATAAATCTAAAATGAATTTTTTTTATATAGAAAAGCCGTGATTTTTTTAGGCGAAACAAAGAATTATCTCTTTAAATGGTAGCTAGTGCCACATATTTCAATTCTTTTAAAGGATTGGTATCACTATGTGTCTAACGTCTAGAAACTGTCATTGTTTCTTGAGCATTGAGATTATCCCGTGTCATGTTTTGAATATACAAAGCCTCTGATGTGATCTTTTTGCCCAAGGTTTCGTCATTCGATTTGATAGCACTATGTTAGAAGAAACCACGGAACATTTCAGGGCAGCTGCTCAGCAATTCAAAACCTTTGGCAACAAGTATTACACAATTCATCAGTCCTTAAACATCAACCGTATTTATTCGGTCGCTACAGTACAAACGAACATGACGTTGCAACTCTCTTACAACAGGATCACAAGGAACAAACACTACTACTTGGTTTACAGGGGCAGTATGAACGAACGCTGGCACATGCTTCCTGTTCTTTTTTGTGATCTCTGCCTCACGCTTGGATGGTGACTCCGCTCTGCAGGTCAGCCGCGCGGGCCTCCTCCGGCGCCGTCTGCTCGCCGAGCACCGGCAGGTGGCCCTTCTCCTGGAGGTTCTTGACCGTGTCGTACAGCGACTGGCTCACCGGCCGGAACTCGAGCCCCAGGTCCCGGAGCTTCTGGTTCGACATCTTGTACGGCTGCTTCCGCGGGTTCACCTCGTCAGAGCACCTGCACCAGACGCTCGTAGAATCAGAGAGCTGGATAGTAGTAGAATCAGCTGTACACACCAGAGGACCAACCCAACAATAACAGTCTAGTCAGTGTGAACTCTAGGTGCGTCATGTGATGCCTTCACCTTGCGTCCAAAGCATATTTGGATGGAGTCTAGAAATAAACTACGTTAACCATGCTTGTTTGGTTGAAGCACTGAGGCGCGTGGAGAGCGTAATTTCTACATGCTTGCATCACGGTTAATTAGTCCTAGTTGACATGGTGATCGAAGAAGGGGAAAATGATTAGAGGAGAGCGAGATTATTCCATTCGCTTTCTCATCATGTGGTAGATCGAGATGTGGCCAAAGAGAACAAACTCCGGAGCATGATGGGCATCTGGCTTGCAAAATCCACGCTACCTTTTCTTTTTCTCATCTATTTTTTTTTTATTCGGCGAATTAAGACTCGCTAATTTCTCCGACTCTGATGCTACACATCTCTACCACTCTGACAGCTACTCCCTTCATCTCTCATAAATTTTGGGTTCAGTGCCATATAAATTTGACTAATAGTTTATACAGATTTGATTAGCGATATAAGTTTTTTAGTTTTAATTATTTCACAAGAATTATTTTATAATATTTATTTTTATATTATAAAGTTTATTAAATTTATAAAAAAAAGTTATCGATCAAAGTGGCTGGAACCCCAACATAAAGTTTTTTAGGATGGTGAGAGTGAAAAGTATATACTCCCTCCGTTTTTTAATTGTTATCACTGTTGACTTTCAATTCTAACTTTGACTGAAATTTTACTAAATATAATATTTTTTGTTATAATTTTATTTATCATTAAAGTTATTTGAATCACAATTTAAAATTTTACATATTTGAGTTAACTTTTGAATAAAACGAATAGCGAAAGTTGAAGTTAGAAGTCAAAACGTGAGTGAAACTATGAGAGAATAGTACCCGTCAAGGCACCTCACTGTCCACACCACACTGCATCAACGTAGATCAGGGACCAATTAAGCACACGCAGAGATTCTTCTATACCAATGGTTTGGTTCTCGCGGCGTGCAGAGATTCTACCAACTCACCAACTTCCTCAACAGCGACGTCGCGAGCACTCTATCGCCTACTGACGCAGTGCGTTCGATTTCCTGACGCACACAAGGCAACCGTTTCTCTCGTACGTGTCCAAGGAGTGGACACACCAACTGCACGATCGTAACAGATGCATTAACAAAATCAAGCACGCCTAATTAAACTGTTTCTTTAAACGGATTTTAATTTTAAACTCGTTCGGAGAATGATAATAATACATGGTTGTGGTGGTTTAGCAACGATGCGTACGGACACCTGCCGATTTGGTAGATGGAACAGCGGAACAGGATACGGACCTGGTTGGGACGGGGTACTCGGGGAAGAGCTTGGCGAGGATGCGAACGACGTCCTCGCGGTGGAGCACGCGCTCGGCGCAGAGGTACCGGCCGGCGGCGGCGGCGCACTCGAAGACGCGGACATGCGCGGCGGCGACGTCGCGGACGTCGACGTACGCCTGCACGGCGTTGGCGAACGTGCGGGCCGAGCCGTCCAGGTACTTGAGCACGTGCGCGATGCTGGCGTTCACCGTCGGCTGCAGCAGCGGCCCGACCACCAGCACCGGGTTCACCACCACCAGGTCCACGCCGCGCTGCCGGGCGGCTTCCCACGCCGCCTGCTCCGCCACCGCCTTGCCGTAGCAGTACCAGTTCTGGAGTATACCATATCATTCACTGCCATGGTTAGTTGCCGAGTGGTACGAAGTAAGTTTGGAAAGGTGCGAGAGAAGACACAACCTGACGCACGTTCGAGACTGAGCAGGTAAACCGTTTGTGAAAGGCCGTGTCACGCTGACGGACTTATTACGCAACGATCGCTATTTTTTTCTCATGGATGTTTGAATTCATTTATGGACTCGAAAGAAAAAACAGGCAACTACTTATAGACATGCATTCATTGAGCATTTGTACTACTATGACCCACGAGACACGGACCGTCCAAAAACGACGACACGCCCATCACTTCTGTCCTCGTCTCCGGCGCCGGCGGCGCATTACTTCTGGCGGAGCTGAAAGTTTCCATGCGTGGCGCACACGAGTCGGGACCTGTGACTTCGATAGGGCCATTGACGTCGACGTCTTGGCGGAGCACACATGCATAGGAGTATGCTGGTAAATTGATGCAGCTAAGTAACAAATCTATATATAGGTTCAAATTTTGGTGGCCATATTTTAAAATTTCGGTTCGAATTTTCGTATTCATGTTCAAGAAAAGGTAAAAGGTGGCTGTGATCGAACTGCACCATCTCGGTGTGGCATCACGTCACACGTCAGTATACATAAAAAGAGGTAAACGAGATAGTGATTTGCAGTGCATGATTATGATTATATTCAAGTAAATTAAACAGCAGGCAGCTACCGGCCACGTAACGTACTAATCAGAACAAATTAACACAGTCCTACTCGTCCAAGAAAGTACGCAAGAAGAATATGAGGCCATCTAAGTTTTGTGTGTCCTTAGTTCTAGTACGTGTATGCAAAAGGGCAGAGCTAGTTTTCCAGTATTAGAAATGGAGTTCAGAAGGTATATATGGTCATGCATATATGCAACGTACATACTATGTGTCTACCTCGGTTTGGCTGCTGGCTCCATGCAGGAGTTTCGCGTACGTTACAGGGCTCTACAGGCGCCTGTGTAACTCCTACAGGTTGTTCTTAAACTGGGTACTAAAGGCGATTCAGATCTAGTGCTCTCGTCAGATGGAGACCAAAGATGATCGAGCACTTGTTTCGGCTACCCCAAAAGCCGAACCCTTTTAAGGTTAGTTGGTAGTGATAATAAGTGATAATTCAACCCTATCATGATCACACAAGCAACTTTTGTTCTCGCTCTCTCTGTGTGTCTCCCGGGTGCGTAGAAAACAATGGAGTATGGTGCAGTGAAAGAAACAAAAGAAACCAAGCACGCACCCTGGTCTTCTTGCAGAACTCGAGGTCGCTCCAGCACGACTCGTCGACGACGACGTCGGGCCCGCGGTTGGGGTCCATGGTGACGGCGCCGATGGAGGACGTGAACACCACCCGGCGGACCGTGCCGGCCGCCGTCGCCGCGTTGATCACGAACTCCGTGCCGCGCACCGCCGGCTCCACCATTTGCTCCTGCATGAACGTACGCATGCAGAGAGCTCGCGTCATGGTGAACGTACTACTGTTTATGTCTGGCTAGCTAGGCCGCGCCGCGCGCGCCGGCCGGCCGTGGTTGTGGTGTAGTGTAGTACTACTCACGGGGTCGTCGGTGACGGGGGACGCGGTGTGGAACACGCCCTGGCAGCCCTGCACCGCGCGGCAGATGGCCTCGTAGTCGAGGAGGTCCGCCTTGCAGAGGATCAGCCGCTCGGCGGCGCCGTCCAGCGCCTTGAGGTGCGCGTTCTTCGGGTCATCTGCCACCATCAGCAAACCAAATTTAATCAGTACGTACTAAGCTTCCTTCGTTTAATTCTAAGCACGTTCAGTTCCTAACTTCCTATCAAGAACAAATTAAGAGAAGCTAGTTGGCATGAGTCCGTGCATGCATGCCTGGGTTCCTGACGGTGCCCTTGACAGTGTATCCTTTCTCCAGCAGCATCTTGACCAGCCACGACGCGATGTACCCGGCGGCGCCGGTGACGCACACGGTCTGCCCGTTCCCCGGCTGCACCGCCGCGGCGCCGGCGGAGGCGACGTCGACGACCGTCATCTTCTTGTCAACAAGCAACAGCTAGCAAGGATCCGTCGTCGATGGTAACCACCTGTTCTCTCTCCCCCTAACTAGCTTGCTGCGCCTTTTCGTCGTCACGGGCCGGAGCTCTAAAAACGGCGTGTCGTAGCCCCGACGACGACGCGGAAAGGCGACTCGAGGAAGAAGAACTACGCCGGTGAGTTGTTTTTTAGGGTCTCCTAAGAACAGAGGAGCTAGCGAGCGCTAGCTAGCGAGTTGGTGCGTTGGGTAGGATTCTTCCTGAGAGGGGCGGTGGTGGTGGAGTCGCGCGGAATTTATAATCCAAGCCCGAGGCCGGCGACGAGGTGCTGCTGCGGCAATGCGTGTCTCTGTGTGTGTGTGTGTGACAGAGAGATAGTAGCTGAGAGACAGCGAGATCGGTGGTCCCTCGCCGAGATCGCGACCGCGGGTTAGGTGAGGCAGCGTTCTATATACCGTCGTCGTCGACGACATACGTATGTCAGCCGCGCGTACGTTGCCGGCTAGCTCGATCGTATACTGTACTCCATGTCTCACGCCGCGTCGGCCGCGGAGCGAGGCGCCCGCTGGTCTAGCTAGACTCGCGCGGCTAGTAGTATCGGCCTAGCTCAGGGTTGAACCGCATGCTGATCTGCGGATTAGCGCGGGTAGTATCGGCCTCATGGTTGAACCGCTTGCTGGTCTGCGGATTAGCGCGGGTAGTATCGGCCTCATCGTTGAACCACCCTGGTCTGCGGATTAGCGCGGCTAAATACTACTACTACACCGACAAATAAATTTTACAAACTATGCACTTATTACTCACAGTAAAAAACTACTTATATTATATTAAATTCACTGTTTATAAAAATAGTTTATAATTACTTTATAAAATTTATTATAAATAAAGCATTATCGACATCATGGTTGTACGACGACTCGTTGAGCAGATAGAAACTACTTATATTATATTAAATCAATTATTTATAAAAATAGTTTATAATCAATTTATAAAATTTATTATAAATGGAGCATTATCGACATCATAGTCGTGCAAGAGGACTCGTTAAGCAACCTCGAGCTACACCTACGTTAAAAAAAGCTACAGAGGCCCACGTGACAGAACAAGGAGGTGAGAGCACAACGCTTCGTTCGTAAGAATTTCGTAGGACTGGTTCGTAGATGCAGCATTTCTCAGCAACCTCGGGATTGCAGCTTAAGCCGTCGACCATTAACTCCGAGCCTCCGAAACCGCTCGCCGCTTCCACGCGCTACACGGACAGTAGTTGGCTCGTGATGGTCGGTCAACCGGGAAAATGTCAGCAAAACCAGGACACATGGTGCTGTGGGATTAATTTTTTAAATTGTAGATTTTAAAATAGATCAAATAATTACGAACCATTTGTTTGCGTCGTTGATCCTGAGGTTTAAATTAATCTTTTAACTTGAAAAGTTAAAAATTATCTAATAATTATTAATTACTACTATATTATATAATTTTGAAAGTAATTAATGAGTTTTGGCAAGTATTGGTTATCAAGGATATGTTAGAAGATGATCTTATTTTTTTTTAGAAAAATCAATTGTTGAGATCAAATTCGTATTTTACATTTTATGAGGTGAACTAATAGTACTTGGTCTACTTTTAAAATGGTTCTTTTAAATATATATGGATATTAGGGATTCGTTAACAAAAAATCTTCTCCAATAGCTGAGATAAACAATAAATCTAAATGGAAAGATTCCGACTGAGCTACTAGTTTGCACGGCACATAATATGTCAAGTTCAATTACCTCTCGGAAACCATATTAGGAAGGCATGTCTTTGATCGTAAAAGCGAATAAAATTTGACTGTGACCTGCCACTAGCGCGGGGTTAATTCGGGAGAGGAGGATCTATCGACAGAGATGTTGAGCCGATTCCTCGGGTGGTGGATGTACGCTGGTGGATGCCGATGGCTTGAGTCGCTTGACGCCACCCCACCGCTGCCTTGCTAACCCTGGATTTTACGAAAGTATGCCCAATTTTTTTTTACAGTTGTATAAACAAAGATAACAACAAATATAATAACAGAGTCAGTCACTAAAGCTAGAGGAGAAGAAAAATCATCCTATACTATCAAACTTTCACCCCATACTATCAAACTTTAGTCAGCTTACTTAAGTCTAGAAAACATGCAGTTTAAAAAAAATCTAACTCGTAGATGGATCGTAAGCTCAGACTCATAAGAGAGAGAGAGAAATATTTCAAAAAAACACTAAATATTCTATTACTACAGACCAAAATTTCTATCTCTTTTATCAAGTATTTCACCATTTAAAATTAAATGTCTCATGTATTTCACTTGAAGATTTCAACAGAACTAAGTGTATTTGGTGTCAAAAATTACGGTGGAGCAACAATATCTGAATGAAAAAAGGTATTAGGTAAAACGGCTAATAGATACCTAAATCGAGTACGTAAACATTAATTTAGATATTTAGGTGAAAAATAACAATCTAATATAGACCTATATCAATATCTAAAATTTAATTATTGTCATCCCTATCAAATCTGATACATAATATTTTGAGATTATCTATGTATATTTACTATTTAAATATCTGTTAAAATTAAAACTTTAACTGACACATGCATTAGAATTAATTTGAGCTAAAAATTTTAAGTATGTCGTGGCATACCTGGCCCACCCGCTAATTATGCCAGTGTTGCTAACCGATGGAGTACGTCACTACATGTGCTGTGTGAACAAGGAAAGTTGTTTACCACAGTAGTAGCTAGGTATGGACAGGGAGTTGAGGTTATGTATCGATCTTCTGCTTCGTTCTACTTGGAAGGACAACTGACCAAATGGTACTAGTATTTATCTTTCACATTTCGAGTTGCTTACATGTAAACGATAGAACCCGTCCTTGAAAAGAAAATTTGAACCAACTACTCATATGTACAAGCTTGCGGGAAATTTCATCTTACTGATACGTTCAATGAGAAGATGAAAATGACAATGCACCTCACACAACAGTTCTAATACCATATAGTTTAATCAGGTAATGAGTTGGAACTTAGATCGAAAGTTAGTGCTTCATTCCCGTGTCAAATCAATATGGTCTTCTTGTGCCTGTTGACTGGTTATTTAAATTTTCTAATACATGATGTTTATATATGCAGTAACCTATAGCTGCCAAACTCTCTTGAAACACGCTTACGAAAGAAAAATAACTTTAATTGAGACACCCCACTGCATAGGTACATTTCAAACATAGGAAATTTATAAGAAAAACAATACAGTCAATGACAAGCTTAGCTAGGAAGTTTATGCAAGGGAAGCAGATGTGAAAGGTTGGCTTTGAATCTTTGGTTTTGCAAGCGATCGACTAGTAGAATTTATTCTGTTTTGTTTGATTGTGCCAAGTCTAGAAATCAGAGAAGGAAGAAAATGATATGTAGACCTGACAACATGGGGGTAACTTCTCCAATGGTCAATGTGTCTTGATGGATGGATGGATGGATCATATGGATGGATTCCATCATACCCGCTGCCACCTCCTGATTTGCGTGAAGAGTTGGTAATTAATTAATTTGTTATAATTACATCAACAATGATGCTTCCTACTGTAGTTTAATTATGTGTCTCTATTTAAAAAAAATCAAAGGCATATAAATTTGAGGAGTACTTTGACTGGCCTTCGTGTAGCGTCACTTGGGTTCACTTTTTCTTTAAAATTTGATCAACATAATAAGTCATATTAGTATCTTAATATGCAGTGTACCTCCATCCTAAAATAAGTTTACATTTGCATCCCGTAACATCTATCTTTGACCAATAATCTCTATAGATTCAATTAACTTCAGAAACATAAGAAGCCATACTTTAGAATTCACTATAAATATTTTTTAGAATATATATCTATATTATTAAAGTTAATTAAAGTATAGAAATATTTAGTCAAAGATAAGTTTGACCAAAGCTAGATGCAGTACACTAGCGAGAAGTACCTTAAATCATCTTTCTTTGCCTATTGTGATGTCACACCCAATGATCCGCCCAACCTCGTAGGAATAAAATACATCTCTGAGTGATGTCGCCTCAAGGAAATTAGTCTCTGCTGAGAGGCATTCGCAGAGTGTTGCACTCAGGGTTGTGGTTCCATGAGTGCTTTGGTAGTATCCGTGTGGGGAAGTGTCACTAAGAATATTCCATTTCGTGGTAATGGCTAAATGCACCTCCTCCCCCACCCCTCTTTCTCGTCGCTCGACATACAAACACAACATCCTCTAAACCCGTCGTCAGCCATGAAATGCCACGTCATGAAAGCCTTGAAACAACCTAACCCTAACTACCGAAGAAAAAGAAATTGTCGGTTATTGCTCAACTCTTGGAGTAGTTTTGATGCCCATAGTACAAAAAATGGGGAGATGGAAGCATCACAACTTCATTTTTTTTTGTTTGAAAAAGCACCTAACTTTCTCGGGTAGATTGTATCGATCCCATTCCAAGGTGTACTATATCTAACTTTTGGTTAATTATATAAATTAATTGTTCATGTTAAATATAACATATAATTGTCCGTACAGAGTTGTTATTCCAGGAGTTGTATACACTTCCAATATACTCCTAGTAGGGTCAAGCTTTTGGGAGGATTGTGGACCGGAAAGTACTCTTCATTTCCCGTAGAACAAGGCAGCACGTTGATTTACACTTATTCTTAGTGCTACCTAACCATTTAGATGACACCATATCATCAAAGCTGATTATTCTGACCGATAGAACCTATAAGAAGAAGGACGGTGTTTGTGGCAATGGGATTGCTGAATCTGTGAAGCAAATGACCATAGTGCGTGACCTCAACCGGACGTAACAGGAACGTGCTGGAGACTGAGTGGTGGCTATAGCCAAGTATGGTCGATGATCAACTCGGTGTAGTGGTAGGACAGGCACGCCGGACGAAAAGAGATGGACGATCCAGCACCACCCATGGTGCCATGCCGGACTGTCCGCGCGCGTGCGCCGTGGCCCATGACCGCGGCCGCCCGCCCATCATGAGGAAACGGAACCCGGCGGTCCCGGTCCGCTCCGTCCGCGTCCACCCGTCATCCATGCACCGGCGGCAGAACACGCGCCGCAAGCGGGGAGAGAGAACGGCGCGGCGCAAAAGAAAAGTGGCCGGTGGCGCGTCCCGCGCGTGAGCCGGCACTCACTCGCGCTCCCATTCCTCTCGGCGGGGCTGGCGGCGGTGGTGCGGCCTCGCGTCGCGATGACAGCACCAGGCGTGCCCAAGGGTCGGGCCCCGCGCGCGCGACGGGTGCCGTGTCGACCATGCTGGTCCGCGTTCCGCGGCCACGACTGCCACTATGCCTGGCCCTTGTCGAAGCTTGGCGCACGTGCATCCGCACCGAACCAATCCCCCCCCCCCCCCCCCCNNCCCCCCCCCCCCCCCCCCCCCCCCCCCCGGGGTACCGTCCCACCGACTGTTCTCTCCGTCCACTACTACCACTAGTACTAGACCGAGCATTCAGTACTGACACTGCTGAGGTCTGCAGCTGCGTGCGGGCTTCCACTCACTTACTTGCCCCTTCTATCTGGTCCTCCTGGCTGCTCGTAGATCGATCAGCATCAGAGACCGATCGAGCTTCCGCGAGGCGCCAGCCATCGTCCAACACCAACCGTCATCGGCGCGCGTGCGCATGCGTCTGTGTGTCTGCTTTTTTCTTGCACGTTCTAGCTAGGTTTTCACCCGTTCGTTTCTAGAAAACCTGGACCTGATCAGCACAACAGACCGGAACCTGTCAACGCAGGCAAAGGCTATCTAGAAAGAAAGACTGATTGATTGCTGACGCAACTCGATCGAAGTCTAGAAGAAATTACCGCAACACACGTCGCGCAGCGACTCGCGCTCACCGGAAACGCGATCGCCGTCAGGGCGGCGGCGTTCTCGATCGATCGCTTCCTTTTCCGGGCACCAACCAAGCAGCACTAAATACACAGACGATTCCATACGTACGTACTTTACCATGATCGATCGATGGACGCCATGACAGTGTCGGATCCTGCCGATTGATGGCGCGCGCGGTTGCTTGCTGCTCACTTCGTTCCGTCTCAGTGAAAAGCGGGTAACCCAGCTTGAGCTTGTACACCAACCGATTCACCCATGATTAATTAACGTTTCGTTTCCTCTCGCGCACGGTTGACACCGGCATGTCGGCGGTGGCGTCTCCGGCCGCCTTGCAAGGGCGGATGGTCCATGTACGTACGACGTCGACACTGGCGCACGCACGGCGACGGGGCGAGAAAGATCGATCGTCAGTTACGCACGGCTGCTACGTCCTTCTCCTCGATCTGTACTCAAAGCCAGGTTCAGCAAACGTGATGGAGTGAGACGACACACGCACTAGCTTGTTAAAATTTTCGTGTAGGTTTAGGTTTAAATTCCGGAAACACATTTTCGTGTTCTGCTGATGTATGCGGTACGTGGGAGCTGACGGCTCTTAGCACCGCACAAACTGCATAAAATGTAGGAGTACTGTACTACGACGAGAGTAGTTGAGAGTTTCAGTGCAGCCACCGTATGCAACTGCCCACAGGGTACGAGTGTTTGTACAAGGATCCCTTCCGTTCCATTCCATTCCATGGAACTGCGACACAAGGATCAATCAACCCATTATTATAGAGTCACCGGACAAGAAGGCTACTCGCGCGTCGTCAGTGATCCACTAACCCCGGACGGCCATCACCGCCGGTTCAATCGGGGAACAATGATGTGGCGCCGTGGCACTTCCCTATCCAGTCCACCCTACCTTTACTCCATACTATCGGCACCGAGTTCAGTCGAAGTGGTAGAGTGCCGTAGTGGTCCTAGTGGAGGCAACAGTCACGTACTCCCTCCGTTCTCATTGATGTCGCTGGTATTTTCAACATCAACTTTTATCATTCGTTTTATTTTAAAAAAATCAGTTCAAATATGTAAAATTTAAAATTGTAATTCAAATAATTTTCATGATAAATGAAATTATAACAAAATATAATATTTACTAAATTTTTTTAATATGACGAATGATTAAGTTGGAGTTAAAAGTCAACAGTGACCACAATTAAAAAACGGAGGGTGACTACAATTAAAAAACGGAGAGAGTATCTCAGATCTGTAGTACTCTCTCTATTTTTAAATTGATGTCACCGTTGATTTTTATAATCAACTTTAACTATTCGTCTTATCAAAAAATTTGCTCGAATGTGTAAAATTTTAAGTTGTGATTCAAATAACTCTAATGAAAAATCAAATTATATCAAAATATATGAAATCTATCAATTTTTTAATAAAATGAATTGTCAAAGTTGAATTGAAAAGTCAACGGTGACATCAATTAAAGAACAAAGAGAGTATCTGTTAGAAGATCTTAACATCTCTGCTTTTGCTCCTTGCTTTGCTGGTCCACTTCTCTTGTTCAGTTGTTTCAGCAAGGATGCTTTGGTTGAAGTAAGAGGATGGATGGGATCGTTCCGTCCATATTTTTAATGGATGGAAACATTTATGTTAATTATCAATAAAATAAGTTAATAATCATTAATCATGTTACTAATGCGCATGCTTAAACAACTTGGATGAGCCCATCCAACCTAAAAAGTCGAACGACTTCATTCAGCATCTACGAAGAATATTCTGTAAACTTGGATGACTTTATCCAGGTGAGCCAAATAGCTCAAAAAGCTGGATGAAATCGTCCCGTCCAAGTTCATCCATTGAATCAATCACATCCCAAAGCTTGTCCATGGATCAGTTGTTGGAGACGTGTGAGATGTCCGTCCATTGCTGGACATTTGGCCGGTAGTTTTGGGTCT
The DNA here is from genome assembly GCA_001602275.1 of Zoysia japonica. NCBI lineage: Eukaryota > Viridiplantae > Streptophyta > Magnoliopsida > Poales > Poaceae > Zoysia > Zoysia japonica. The sequence continues at coordinate 423,043 of BCLF01000132.1, forward strand.
TGTCTCGCACGAACTAAAGTCTAAAGGGAATTTTGCTGCACGTTCTTGAGAGAGAAATGATTGGTTGGTGAGCATGTTCGAACATTCTAGGCCGTTCTTCCCAAGCTGGAAATATCACGGGAACGGGTGTATCAATTCGGCACGGTTCGAGGGCGTTTGTCTGTCGGCGTTCACCCACCAATTCAGGGCAGAATTCACCCACCGATTCAGGGCAAAAGATCGAGCGCAACTGATCTGAGATGCAGACACTTGCGACGCACTATGCTTTGCTTAATTACCTGCTCATTATCAGCGTTACCCCTTGCTCCTTACGGTACCTGTGATTTGCTTCATGTTTACAGACCGTGCAGCTCGCTAACACAGTGGATTGTGTAGTTAAAGTTTTTCTCAGCTGAAATGTGCCATGTACGCTCAAAGAGTTGCCTAAACCTTGTAAATATCATATCAGCTGTAGTCGGTGTTTCAGGTGACGAGCCATTTTTGTAATGTGAAACTGAAGTCTGGTATTCTCTCCGACTTCGTATTAAAGCTGGCTTTATAGGAAAGCCAACTATGCTGGTCCTGAACAAGATTTGAATCTGTTTTGCCTTATGAAAGGAAAACTGATACTTCCTTCTATCAAACTTCTCTCCAGATTAAAGGCGGCTTATTGGGAAGCCTATTACGTGCCAGTCCAATCGTATTAGACATGTTTTAAAATAGATTCAAATAAATATAAACCTTTCATTTACATTAATCTGAAGGCTTAAATTGTTCTTTTACCTCCAATGAGTTAAAAGTTTTTTAATAGTTATTAATTACTGAATAATTTGAAAATATTGACAGGTAATGGTAATAAGGGCATGTTTTCTTATATAAATCAATGATTGAGATCAAATTTATGTCTTACCTCTTAGGAGGTGAAATAATATCATTTGGTATATTTTAAAAGAACTCTTGTATTACAAGTTGTGCAGTGCTTTCTTCATTTTTAAATTACTATGCTGGGACAATAAATCATAACAAAATATTACTCAAACTGTAATAATTAAGAAACAGGACTAGAAAAGAAATACATGATCGACTAGACGCCAACTTTCCCCGGTCATATTTTCAGTAGCGAACCAGTTTGCTGAATTTCTTGTCCGAGGATACATCTCTGTTTTTTTCTTGGGAGCAGGGTTAACAAAACCGTTTGATGCGGAAAAACCGGTCCAGGCCGATATTTCGGTTTTCGGGAAAACCGGTCTCAAAACCGGTCAAAATTCAAAATTTGAAATTTCGGTGTTCACCGGTTTTCAAACCGATAAACCGGCCGGTTTCTGGAGAAACTGTTACGGCAGTAAACCAGTCGATTTGGCTGAAAACCGGCCGGTTTCGGCGAAAAACCGGTCAACAAAATAAAAAACCGAAAAAATGTTGTAAAATAAGGAAAAAATAGAAAAAAATCCAGAAAATTTCGACATGACTTTTTCTAAATTCTTGCAATACATTTACACAATAGATACTTTATCAATGGATAATAAACACACAATTTGACAATATATACATACCAATGTAATCCATATTTCGTACATAAAGTCATATATAAAGTTCATACACAAAGTTGACACTTCACATTAGAATTGTATTTCAATCAAAATAAGCCCTGTCGCACTCGTCACTTTGACATTATTTGAATTCCTCTAGTGGCGAGCAACTCCGCTTTGAATTCATTCTAAGTTTGACCCGTTCAAGTGGAAGTTGTCTCTCATTGTGAGCGCAAGATGTGAAAAAATTCGAAATTCTGCCATTGGTACACCCATGTGGTCGTTGGTTGTGAGCTTGGATCATCCAAAGGATAATTGTAGTACTCAAGACTTTGTTTGTACGAGGTATCACTGTCTGTCCCCGAGTAGTAAGCACTATATTTATGCTGCCTACCCTCCATTGTGGTTCTTTGTAACTGTGGAGCCTCATGGTCTTGATTTTGTGTAGCATGGATGAAGTCTGTCTCACTTGAAAAAAAAGTTAAGTGTAAGAGAAAAGAGTTAAAATTGCTCATATGATACGAAGATATCATTACCTGTGAAATGATACGTAGTTGATGGTGACTGGGTGTCAGGAACCATGTCCGCATCGTCTGGTGCATCTCTAGAATCTGTTCGGGAGCTGCTGTCATTGGACTCCTGGTAAGGTGGGTTTCGTCTGACGTCTTCAGAATCTGTGGAGTCGTCGTTGGTCACTTCTGTACCTTTCCTTTTTTCTTCATCTTTACCTTTGCCTTTGCTCGTGCTCCTTTTCTTTTTAGCACCTGCCTTTTTTCTTTGACGCTGGTGCTTCCTCTTTCCTACGTAAGTGTCACCCATATTTTTTTCTGTCCATTCAGACTCGTTGCAGCACGAGACAACCGTAGCAACTGTCTACTAGCTTCATCAGTGCTCACTAGACGCGATGGCAGAGGAGTGTTACTCTCTGTGTCCTCTTCATCAAGAAGAGGATCAGTATTTGATCTTTCATGTTACATCTAATCTCTCATTGGATTAGAAAAATCATACAACGATAGGTCCATGAGACGATCAAAGAGATCAGCTTATGGTGGTTTATATGTAAATCCAGCATACCGCATCCGTATTCTGAGATTGTAGTTGACATACACTAATTTATGCAATTTAGCATGGGAGAGTCTGTTGCGCACTTTCGTGTGGACTAATGCGAATGTACTTCAATTACGCTCGCATCCGCTAGATGAAGTACACTGCGACACTAGACGCACAGAAATCCTCTGAAGATTTGGTGTGTCACCACTAAACATGTGTCACCATTGAGCAGGTGAAGTTTTCGTATCCATGGCCATCCTGCTCGCCAACTCAGTTGCGAATGCACCTTGTTTTCTTCTCTAAATTTCCGCCTCTTGCAACGCCTGAACACACGTATCGGTGGGTGCTATACGCGAAAATGCGTCTCGAAGATCATGCAACGTATTTGAACTGAACCCATACAAATAGTGCGCCCTTGGGTGCAACGCTCCAGCTGCACGTAATATAGCAATAATTATATACGTAATAATTCTTAGTGAAATGCATTAGTGGTTATATTGGTAAAAAATAATTTTATCTACATTGACAAATGTGTCATTACAAATATCATGCATCCGACGATTAATAACCTCCATGTACCTCTCGTAATCTCCATCATCATTGTGGAAAAGAGCTTGATATTCATTTTTTAATATATGGTACTTCATAAGAACTTCACTTAAGTTGCGCGTCTTATCTTGATCAGAAAATCGAAGAAATGCATACAATGGTTGCACTACATCCACCACATACTTCACTGTGTCTCACCATAACATGTTAGCTAGGCATGAGTGTGCATATATTCTCTTATCAGTGTTAGACCATCGACTTTCTAAGAAACTTTGAGAACCCATCCATGCCATAAACTTGTCCCTCCGACGATGCATACTCTCAAGAAACATATAGTTAGTGCCAAAACGAGTTGCATTCTATCTCACCAACTCACCACCAATAGCATTCGTCATCATAGAGTGTAGCTGATTATGATTGTATAACCAATGAGAAACTCTGCGAGCAGATTGTATCACAGCTTTGTGTTCTGAAAACTCACCAATGGTCTTTAGCATCAAGTTGGTTGTATATGCCACACACGGTTGTCAGACAATATGATTGTACTTGTTTCTTAGGTGCTTGCACGTTTTTTGTAGTTTGAACCATTATCTGTAATAATCTAGACAATATGCTCTGTACCAATATTAATACACACTTTGTTCATTTTCTGTAAATGAACATGACATAAATCAATATGACAGTGGTGCAAATTTATTGAATGATCTATAGAAGCAACATATAAATGTACCTTGAATATGAACTCTGCTGACTGGCTGTTTCCTGTAACATCAGAAGCGTTGTGGAAAAACATGACACTATTAGAGTAGATCATAAAATTTATCAAGCTCATCCCTGTAGGTCCAGTCCAAGAGTCGCACATGATAGTTACACCATGCGTCGGCCACTCTAGCTTGAATTTATCGAATTCCTTCTGAATATCTTCTTCGTTTTGATCAAAGTATGTTCTGTCTATTTTTCTGTCAGTTGGGCTAGGAACGCCCTCACCTGCAAACATAATAAATCGTGAACTAAATATGTGCAAACATACTGTGAACATAATGAAGAAAATGAAAGTTGCGTACCCCATCTTTGTGTCTCTTTGATTGCGCTGATGAAATACGGATTATCTGCCTTCCTACCAGCGATAGCTTCTGTGTGAAAGAATTTAGACCACGCCTTTCTAATTGCTGACTTTACTAGCTTGCTATTTGCCGTCTATGGATCAGTATCTATTCTGGTTTTAACTCGTTCCCTGGAACTTGACTTCTGTGACATTGATCTTCTCATCATGCCAAACAATCCTCCACCACCACCTTGAGAGGAAGCACTTGCACCTTAAGACGAACCACATGCACCTTGAGAGGAACCATCTGCACCCGAGGAAGCACCTACACCCGACGAACCAGCAACACATTGCTCGAATTGACCACCATACATACGCTGTCGCTGTCAGAATTCCTCCTCCTCTCTAGATAGCCGCATGTCAGCCTGCCGGTCTTCACATCCTCCACATTCACATTGCCCTGAGTTGCAACATCTTGCTGTCTCAGGGCCTGTCTAGCTCGCTCTTTCCTCCGCTCCGCGTTCCTATCAAGCTCCGATGGAAATAGTCCCGCACCTCGGCAGAAACGTGACAGAAACGTGAGCACAACCCACTACATTGCTGCCTCGATGTGACAAATGTTGCTTGAATCTCGTGGCACCACCTCCTCTCTTCATGCTTTTGTAATACTTGCAATGGAACTCGGGGTACACATTCTCTCTGTGTTCGCAAACTGAATCCGGTTGATCCGCCATACTACATTGAAGAAAACATTAAAACTAAGCAAATCACTCAACATTTAAAGAAAAAAAATAAAAAAAGACAGTACCTCACCTCCTCTGCTCGAAATCTGGGAAGATCAGCCGGCTTACCGCAAATTTTGACCGGCTAACCGAGCTAGCCGGTCGGCTAGCCGCTGGCCCGACTTTCTCGCGGCTAGCCGCTAAAGCCGGCCGGCTTGCCGCTCCAACCACTGCGCCCGCAGAGCTGACCGGCTTACCAGCGTTATCGCCCGGCTAGCCGCGCTCCGACAGCTGTTTTCGGCGGCGGAGGGGCGGACGGTCGCGGACGGCAAGAAGGAGTGGTCACGGACGCGAATGGACCTTCTGGAGCGGGGGAGAATAAGGTAAGTTTTTTACTTTTGTCTATTTACTTTTTCGAATTTTTTTGACACTTAAATCTTAAATTTTTTTCAAAATCCGTCAAATTTTTAAAATTTAAAAAAAATTCAAAACTAAAACCTGTAAACCGGCCAAACCGGTCCGATTTGACCGGTTTTGTGAACCTGCTCGGGAGGGTAGCCCTTCATTCTGTCACCCATCATCAGGTAATAGCCTCTTCGCTATTGTCGCAAAGAAGCAAGCCCGATCCGTGTTATCCAAGTGACCAAGCAGTGGTCATTTCTTTCTAACAAAAAAAAAAAACAGTGGCCATCGGCGACTTTCTTTCCCGACATACACAGGACCCTGTCGTCAACAATAGGCTTTGCGTAACTCTGTCCATTGCACGTCGTTCGCCGTGCGGAGCAGTGAGAGCACCAACCAGAAATTCTCGGCATGCTTCGTAGCCATTAAAATAAACCAATAACCCAGACCGAACGAACGGGAGCCTGACAGCGTAATACTAGCACGTTTGGGAGCTGCAGATAAGGGCGAAAATGAGCCGGAAAAAATAAACTAAAATTAAGTAAAAGCCGGATGGAATTTAATTTTTATTTATTTTTAAACTAAAATTTAATAAAAATCGAAAAAAATTGTGAACGAATCCGCGGACCAAACTATTTTATCACCCACAGCTGCAGATGATGAGGTGACCCAGCTAGTGACAGGCGCGGTTAGTGCTCCACTGCTCCCTGTGGTAGGCTTTGCTGGGAACTAAAGGTCGATTGATGGCTGTTGGTTCTATTTCTTTCGGGTTCAGTGAGCAGATTAAAAAAGGAGGTGTTCTGTGCGTCTTTACTTTCGGTGTTCGGCCCGACCGACGCTGAGAAAGAAGACCCTGCCATTCCTCTCCTTGGTCGGTGAAGTTCGCGCTTGGGCGGCGAAGGTCGGTAAAGAGAAGAGGGCCTTCGGTCGAGGTCGAGGGTGTGGCGGCGGTGATGGAGAATCTCGTCGCTGGCAGCGCACCCTCAAAGATCGGACTTAGGGTTTGGAATATAGGGTGGGATTCGGACGACGACCAATCTCGTGGTGTGTGCCCCGGCTCCCTCACCTTTTCTTTATATGGCGCTATGCGACAGGGGCCCACCAGCCACAAGGCTGGGCGCCTCCGATCAAGGCGCGATTCAGTTGGCCGTTGTGCCAACTGAAGACGAGATCAACTTCAGCTGGCCGTTAGGCCAACTGGATGAGATCAACCTACCATTCTCCTCTTTGATCTCAGTCTACACTTTAACTTTAAACTTTTTATACTTTCAATTTTACTCATTCTATCACAGATTAGTGCATAGAACATGTCTCATCGTTACGATCAATCGCCGATAGATTTAACAGTTGCAATACACCTTTCTGTTCTGAAATAGTCACTTATCTTTGGGCCATCTTTTCGTTCAGAAATCATAAGCTTTCCCTTAAACCCACGCCGGCTACATGTTCTCTAAACGAGTTGGGTGGTAATCATTTTGTAAGCGGATCCGCTAACATCTTTGCGGTATTTATATGCTCAAGACTTGACATGATCTTGAACTTTATCTTTCACAATATAATACTTTATGTCAATGTGTTTAGCACCACTTGACTTATTGTTGTGGGCATACGTTATTACTGGTTTGTTATCGCAGTACAACTTAAGTTGTCTATTGATGTCGTCAACCACTTTTAAACCGAGTATGAACTTCTTAAGCCAGTTCACCTGCCCCGTGGCCTCATAACATGCTACAAACTAGGTATACATTGTGGACGATGTAGTAACAGTTTGTTTTGAGCTTTTCCTTGATAATAGCTCCTCCTGCGAGAGTGAACACACATTTGGATGTAGATTTTCTATCATCTCCCGCATAATCAGAATCTGTGTGCCCCACTATATGGAGTGAATCTGATCTTTTGTATGTCATCATGAGCTCTTTTGTTCCTTACAAATAACTCAAGACTTTCTTTACCAATTTTCAGTGTTCTATTCCAGAATTCCTTTGGAATCTGCCAAGTAACCTGGTAACAAACGCTAAGTCAGGACGCGTACACACTTGATCATACTGCAAGCTTCCGACAGCTGAAGCATATGAAACCGCTTTCATTTGATCGATCTCATATTGGTTCCTGAGGCATTGAAAATCTCTATATCTATCGCCTTTGACCATAGGAGCAGGTGATAGACTATATTTATGCATACCGAATTTCTTTAAGACTTTTTCTATGTATGCCTTTTGTGACAGCCCCAATACCTCTTTATTTCAATCTCGATGAATTTCGATCCCTAGAACGAACGAAGCTTCACCAAGATCTTTCATATCAAAATTTGAGGATAAAAACTAGTTCGTTTTTAGTAGCAGACTGACATCATTACTAGCTAGTAAGATATCATCCACATACAGAATTATGAAGATAAACTTTCCATTCTAAAACTTTGCATAAACACAATTATCCTCTACATTCTCTTTAAACTCAAATTTTCTTATTGTACTATCAAACTTTAAGTACCACTGTCTTGAAATTTGTTTTAACACATAAATCGATTTCTTTAGGTATCATCCCATTCGTTCATTTTCTTTCACGATAAAATCTTTCGGTTGTACTATGTAAACATTTTTTTCAAAATTCCCATTGAGAAATGTCGTCTTTACATTCATCTGATGTAATTTTAAGTCATAATGTGATACTAAAGCTATTATGATTCTGAAGGAATCCTTATACGAGACTGAAGAAATGGTCTCATTGTAATCGATCTCTTCTCTTTGTGTAAAACCTTTTGCTACAAATCATGCTTTATATCTTTTTACATTCCGTTGGGAGTCAAGTTTTGTATTGTAGACCTATTTATAGCCTACTGTTTTGGCTCCTTTAAGAATTATTTTCAAGTTCTAGACTTTATTAGCTTCATGGACATCATTTCTTCTTCTATGGCCTCAAGCCATTTTGAAGAATGTTCACTTCTCATGGCTTCTTCAAATGAGGTGGGATCATCCTCCATTTGAAATTCCTCTGTATGATAAATTTCATAATCATCAGGAATAGCTGATCTTCTAACTCTTTGAGACCTCCTCAAGATCTCCTTATTTGGCACATTTTTTGTTTGAAGCTGTTGTTGCTCCCCCTCATGTGTGGCAATGGGTTATATAGGATTTTGAAGAACAGGTTCCTCATCCATATTCATTGTTGTCACAGAAGAAACAATAACAGGTGCTAGTACCATAGTGTCTTGCATTGTCGGTGCAGTGACAACAGGTAGTGAGAAAAATGGCTCTTGAATCAATGGAGTAGACGCATATGCCCGCTTCTCTTCAAGATCAATTACTCGAGCTACCTTGCTCCCCTTCAGCATCTCATCTTCTAAGAAGACAGTGTGTCTCGTTTTTACAAACTTTATATATTTCTCTCGACAGTAGAAACGAAAGCCTTTTAACCTTTTAGAGTAGCCAATAAAATAGCAACTTACTGTTTTAGATCAAGCTTCCTAATATTTGGGTCCTCAGCAGGGCTCTCCCATACACGTAAGTGTTTTAGTGAGGGAACTCTTCCTGTCTACAATTCGTACGGTGTTTTGGGCACCGACTTATTTGGTACTCTATTGAAAATATGAATGGCGGTTTTTAACGCCTCCATCCACAAACTCAATGGTAAAGTGGAATAACTTATCATGCTTCGCACCATATCTATCAGGGTACGGTTACGTCTTTCAGCTACTACATTTTGCTGAGGTTCGCCCGGTGTAGAATACTGAGTTACTATGCTATTCCTGTAAGAACCTTGCAAAAAGTACAGAAACTTGGCCATATAAGGTATGCCGACCGTAGTACTCCTCCCCACGGTCAGATCGGACTATCTTAATCTTTAAATCGTGTTGGTTTTCAACTTTAGCCTTAAATATTTTGAATTTATCCAAGGCTTCTGTTTTTTCTTTGATTGGATAAATATAGCCATAACGGGAGTAATCATTTATCAATGTTATGAACGATTCGTAACCATCGCACACTTTTCACAGGAAATGGACCACAAATGTCTGTGTGAATAATTTGTAGAATTTTTGTGCTTCTTTTGGCATCTTTTTTAATTTTCTTTGCATATTTTTCTTTAATGCATTCTCTACATTAATCTAAATCTGAGAACTCTCATGGAGAAAGAATATCATTCTTTACTAATCTTTCTATTCTCCCTCTCAAAATATGGCCTAAACGACAGTGCCATAATTTCGACGAAGCATCATGAGTTATCTTTCATTTTCTATTTACATTGGAAGACGAGGATTCACAAACTTTGTCGCACGCAACGTTACCATCATCGCATACAACATTCACATCATCACGTAGTGATAATAAGTAAAGCTCATTTTGTAAGATGGCAAGGCCAACACATTCTTTATTAAACATTATTTCGCACTTGTCATTTCTAAAATGACAATCATAACCATCATTGTCCAAACATGAAACACTAATCAAATTTTTTCTGTAAAGAGGGTACATAAAGAACATCTCTAAGTAAAAGCGAAGCCATCAGCTAGCTTTAATAAAAGATCACCAACGGCTTCAACATCTGCTTGGACTCCATTTGCAACTTTAACGCATCTTTCTTTTCTTTGCGTAGTCCTCGTCGAACGGAATCCCTACCAAGAGTTAGCAACATGAACAGTTGCTCCAGAGTCAATCCACCAAGTGGATTTTGAATATTGCACATATAGGAATTCATTTATAAAAGTAATAATGTTCTCATATTTCTTTGCCATGATCATCTTTAAGTAATCAAGACAGTTTTTCTTTGTAATGTTCTGTCTTATTGCAGTGAAGACACTGATCTTTCTCCACAGCAAACTTGTTCTTTTAAGGCTGATGTACCATGGGAGATTTTCCCTTATACTTTTTCTTATTTTATTTCACATAGTTGATAGAACCACCATGTGAAGCCTTTATTCTTTTCTCTTTTTGCACACACATAGCAATGAGCTTCTCTAAGTCATATTTCTCGGGCTGTATGTTTGTAGTTAACAACAAAAGTGTCGAACTCTTTTGGCAAAGAAGCAAAAATCAGATGGATAAGGAACTCATCTTTGATGCTCAGATCTATTGGTTTCAGCTTAGATGCCACGTTGTTCATCCTTAGTTTGTGCTCTGTTATGCCACTGCCACCACCAGAGTACCTTTCTGTCACAAGCTGCTTGATTAGCTGTGTTGCATATGTCTTTAAAGAATCAGTGAACTGATTCTTTATTTTGTCAAGGTACTCTGTGACAGTGTCACATTCTGAGATTGAGCCCATAATGACAGGCTCAATGGTGTTCTTTATCACAGCCATACATTTTTTGTTGGCTGTGACCCATTTTTTATGCTCAAGGTCATAGAACATCTTTAAAAGAGTATAGTCTCTCTGTCTAGTCTGTCAAGCAGCATCAGTTTTATTTTCTTTCCTCACTGGCTCCTCAGGCTCAGTGGGACATGCTATAGTGAGGACCTAGTCCACCTCAGTCAAGATAAACGCTAAATCTATCTTTTTCTTCCACTCTCCATAGTTATCACCTTTGAGAGTGAGGATCTCTTTGATACAACTCATCAAGTTGTATTCGCCTGAAAAAATAATTTAAGTAAAGTGAAAACATAATAACAAAATCATATGTCTTAATTCTAACGTTGGTCAAAATTAAGACATACAATTTGTCTATACATTAAAACTGTATCACCGTTGGGCAGAAATAGAAATAATGCATAAAAATTATCAATTAAAAAATTATAATACTGTTATTATCAACGTTGGTCAGAAAAATAACAATATCATAATTATCTGAAATTATATCTATTTTTTAAAATTAAATTCTCCCGTTGGTTCGAATTTAATAATGAAATAAATAAATTTAAATACGCAACGGAAAATAAAATTTTCTCTATTTTTCAGAAGCAATTATTGTACTTTTCTATTCTGTCAAAATTTGCTAATTTTTGCCTAATTATTTCTGTTAAAAAAATTAGCAAAACAATTAATTAAATTACTTCTGAAAAAGAAAAAAAAACGAAAACAAAAAATCCTTTGAATTTTGGCCGAAATCGCGCGCGGCCCACTGTGAACAATTGCGCGCACGGCCCAGCCCAACACGGCGCGAAAAACCGGCCGAGGCAACCAGGGCCTGGGCCGGGAATCCTATACCCCGCCTGGGCTCAATTCGATCCATCTCGACGTCGATTGCTCGCAACCGTGGGATCGTCGATCGACGGCGCTGCGGATGAGTCGGAGTATAAAAGCCGTCGCCGCGCCGTGCTCCCGGAAACACTAGCCATTCGCTCCCTCCCCGCTTTGTCTCGCGCTCGCCCTCTCTCTCCCAGCGCTCTGGCGAAACTTTGCTAGAGCACCGCCGTGTCGGCTAGGCGCCGCTGCAAGACCATGGCGCCGCCTCACGGCTCTTGCCGTGCGTGCGCTCCCTGAGGGGCGAGCGCGTCGCCGACAAGGGGTGGTGCTCGCGCGGCGCCTCTGTGGCCGGCGCTCGGGAAATCTGAGCGGCGACGCGGCCGTCAACGTTATGGTTAGGGTTAGGGATCCGGTGCCTTTTGGATCTGTTTTTTTTTTTGTCTCTTTCGATGTTCTCGATCTGCTCAAGAACCTGGCTCTGATGCCATTGTTGGTTCCATTTCTTTCGGGTTTAATGAGTAGATCAAGAAGGGGAGTGTTCTGTGGGTCTTTACCTTCGGTGTTCGGTCCGGTCGACGCTGATGAAGAAGACCTTGTCGTCTCTCTCCTTGGTCGGTGGAGTCTGCGCTCGAGCGGCGAAGGTCGGTGAAGAGAAGAGGGCCTTGAGTCGAGGTTGAGGTCGAGATCGAGGGTGTGACGGCGGTGATAGAGAATCTCGTTGTTAGCAGCGCAGCTTTAAAAGACTTAGGCTTTGGAATGTAGGGTGGGGTTCGGGCGACGAGCAATCTCGTGATGTGCGGTCTGGCTCTCTCACCCTTCTTTTATATAACGCTGTGCGACGGGGGCCTATCAGCCACAATAAATGCGCGATTCAATTGACCGTTGAGCCAACTGAAAACGAAATCTAACTCCAGCTGGCCGTTAGACCAACTGAATGAGATCAATCTAAGAGACAACAATGACGAGAGCGGTAACCGGATGAGATCAACCTAACAACAGCAAGGGCTGCTTAGGAAGGCAAGGACAGGAGATTTCAACCAAAAAAGATGGGGCAAGGACGGACAGGACGATGGAGATGGTACCCGTGGCTTTCGCTGTGCTAACTACCCTCATGTCGCCGGCGCTGTACTGGGGAAGCGCACAGGAGGCTCCAGGATCAGACGCGCGGCGGCGCAGTGCACTGGCCTTCCGAGCTGTTTGGTCTGTGACTTGGGGAATCGGGGCGTCAGGCCCAAACCAGATCGGGACGGTGATCAAGTGGCCCAAACCTAAATTCATGGGCTGCTAACCCATGCGTGCGCAACGTCAAGGAAAGTAGCCCAGTAGGGTGAATGGGCTGTCATCTACCCTTGCGGCGGTTCCTAAGGGCCGGGCCTCTCTTCAGTTTGTAGCCCGCCTGTGAGAGTATTCGACTTCGTGAGGGTGACGAATCCAAAACAAAGATTAACCCTTCCAAAGAGATCGGGATGACGAGATGAACAACTGCACATGGCACTATGAATTGCCCCGATTAGTTTTGGTTTATCCGGTTAGGTCGAGCGGTGCTTTCAGTAGTTTAGTCCGGTGGTAGAGGATGACAAGAATGTCACCTTGCCGGATAAGTAGCTCATCATCATCATCGATGATCGGGATCGATCTACGTATAAAGCTTCAGCTATCCTCTGCCATGTCAAAGTTATTTCCTTCTGGCTATAAGCACGTCTGTCAAGAGAAAAATATAAACCGAAGAACATGTATTTTTGAGTAAATTTCACAAAACTCAGAGGAGAAGCACGCAGTGAAAAACATGCTGCATGCATAGTAATGCATATTCCATTTTTTTTTTGCGGTCACTGCCATTGTAGCGAGCTGCGCGCATACCAGGACTTTCTCATCCATCTGTTCATGTCCATTTGACCATGCCTAGTGTCAATGTCAGTCTGACTTTCTCATCTCACCTGTCCAGTCAGCCGCTTACCCCATCTCACGTTCAACTCTAATTAAGGAAAGCGATGCTGAATCATCCTGTCCATACGACCATATCCCGGCGTTTTTTTTTTCCGGCGACGATAAATATCCGACCTGCACATATGAATTGCCTGCCAGCAACCTCTCTCTCTCTCTCTCTCTCAACAGCAATGGCGCGCGCCCTTCAAACGTTGTCGCTCCTCGGCACCGCGGCTCTGCTGCTGCTGCAGCTCCTGCCGCCGTGCACCGGGCTCAGCCTCGATGCGGTGCGGGAGTTCCTGACGCGCGAGGAGGACACCATTATCTTCAGCCTCATCGAGAGGGCGAGGTACCCGCTCAACCGGCCGGCCTACGACCCCGCCGCCTACCTTGCCGCCGGCCCCGGCCGCCGCCATAACGCCTCCTTCGCCGAGCTCTTCGTTCGCGAGTCCGAGGCCGTCCAATCCAAGGTGCGATTCTTCCTTCGCAGCCTACCTGCGCTTGACAATTCGTTCGTGTTCATGTTTGAGCTTGGAACTGAGGTGGCAGGGGGTTGCTGGTCTCGTTTCTTTCTTTCTTAGATCTTTTTCATGCTCTCATGACTCTGCCGGCATTCTCAGTTCCTAGGCCGTTATCCATTACTCTTTCTGTTTCTAATTGCTGGTGTTAGAACAAAAATTAGTTTACAAATAAAATAAATTTATTATCATAACAATAACAATTTTAAAAGGCAAATTCTACGGTAAATCTAAATGAATATGAAACGTTTATTTACACGAATCTCGAGAAAAAAATGATTTTTATTAATAACTAGTAAATATTTATATTGGAAGGAAATCATCAAACTGTAAAAAAGGTGCATGTGACAGTTAAGGAAACAAAATCCTTCAGTTTTGAAAATAAACATAATTGATATATTTGAATAGTTGCATGTGTGTTAAGTAAGTAAGTGCGCAGCTCGTTCAGTTTTCTCGTAATGTAACAGCCATCGGGCGTGCCTGTAGATGGAAAGAAAAGATACGGGCCGTGAGAAGCGGTCTGTTTGCCGGCTGCCCGTCGTATTTCGATTTGTATTTATTATTTTTCTTCTAGAAATCAGCAGTTCAGTTTGCTTCAGTATTTCACCTTCTAAGAGGTGAAAGACAAAGATGTGGTCTACTTTAGCAGGGCTCTTTTGAAAATGGAGGGAGAAAATAACTGTCGATTGAGTTGGTGCTGTTCATCATATTCTGACTTCAGCGTATCTAAATTCTGGTCAAACTTTGAAGGTCTTGGGGAAGGTGTTGACTGAAGCCATTTAATCCGTTCCCTTTTGCTGACTTTTTTCATGCGTACTGTATTTTTTTATGAGGGAGAAATAAAAGAAAGTCATAAGAGTAGCCTGCCAAAACGTTCTTTGTTCACATCAAGGAAAAATATAGGTAGATGCAATGAAACAAAGATTAAGATCGCAGTGCCGTAAAGAGGGGTGCAAATTGGGTATTCATTGAGTACTTGTAGGTCAATACCTAAGTAAATTTGTGTGATTAATTTGTGAAAGTGGAGTGAATTCTTAGTTTATTTGAGATAGATTTGGGGTCGTGGGTCAACCCACAAAATAGAAGACCTGCATCCCTAGACGTAAACCATATATTCAGTTCTGACGTCAATTTACCACTGCACAAATGCAACCCCCTGCCTCGCAATAAGCATCTAACATTGTGCGCATTACGGTCAAAGACTTAGAAGTTCACGTTGATTGAGCTTCACTTAACCCGACGTTCTGCTGAATTTTTCCACAGGCAGGAAGGTACCAAAGCCTACAAGAGATTCCGTTCTTCACGTACCGAGTTCCTTTCACATTGGCGCCTCCATACAACTTCACACGTGTAATCATCCAACTTTCATTGCTGAAATTTTGATGAATCACCAATCTAACTGCTTCTAAAACGATTTCACTGAACTAAGCCAATGATGTTGATGCGATGATTCCAGGATCTGCACCCCGCGGCCGCACTTGTAAACGTTAACGATGCCATCTGGAGCATGTACTTCAACAATCTGCTCCCTCTGCTGGCGAAGGATGGCGATGATGGCAACTACTCTGTGACTGTTGATTCAGACCTCGCGTGTCTGCAGGTAAACAAGCAGTGTTTCATGCTGCAGATTCATTGCAAGTGCTCAGTTCATCACACGCCATGAGGTTTACACTGGAAAAGGAAAATTGCAATCGGTTTTGCAGGCGCTGTCTCGAAGGATCAACTATGGCAGGTTTGTGGCAGAGACAAAGTTCAGAGGTGACCAGACGACCTACACAAGTTTGATTCAATCCAAGGTATCTCAAAGTTCTCTAGTAACATTTTGTTTTTTTTTTCCCGAAAGATCTGGAAGATCTAGTAACATATTGTTGATACTGGTGTATTGAGAATCAGGTGAAGGATACGTAGGAGTGTCAATCAGCTAACGGTATGTTTCTTGCAGGACACAGATGCTCTGATGAAACTGTTGACATCTGAAGCCCAGGAAGATGTGGTGAAAAGAAGGGTAGAGAAGAAGGCTGCGGTTTTTGGGCAGAGTATTACATTGGACGGACCAGTTGAAACTGTTGTCAGCGACAGCAATAAGGCCATGTTCAAAGTTGATCCTTCAGTAGTTTATAATCTGTATGACCAATGGGTGATTCCATTGACTAAACAAGTGGAGGTCGAATACCTTCTCCGTCGTCTAGATTGACATCATGTATGTATCCAGCTGACATATATGCAGACAAATGTCATCGATTGCTATCGCACAACAGCATACACAAACAAGAAACACACGTCTGGAGTATCATACAATTTATGATTTTGCATGTTACTATTATACTCCAACATTGAACAGCCCACCAAACAAAAGGATACGAACAGAGTATCATAACAAAAAAGGGATGTAAACCGGCATTGCATGTCCCACATTGGGCACCTCTGCAAAAGGTAAGTATAGGCTGTTTTCCCATGAACTACTAACAAGCCTACAAACTACAATTGACTACGCAATGTAGTTGACCACAAACGAAGGATTCCTACAGTTAGATCACAAAATGTCAGGGAATCGGATAAGCTGGACGCTTTCATCCTCACTACAGTTTTTAATTTCCATCAGCCCAAGCAACTAAGTAACAACTTTCAATAAGTCAGTTCTATGCACTGAGTTCTGCTACAGCGTGCTGTTTCTTCCCACCAACTAGTGAGTCCAGAACTGTGCTGTTGCCTTCTACATATTGGGCTTTTACATTCTGCCGGTGCCTTCTGCCTTGAAGCTGGCTGTCCAAGTCAGACTCAGAAGTACAGTTAGCCTGGCAGATGCTACAATTCCATCTTGGCGAAGGTCTCTTGATCTTGTCAGCAAGATGTGGCTCTTTCTTTTCATATGAATCAGCTTCCTGAAAACTATGGTTTCCTTCAATTTCTTCGTGTTCACCCTGTAAGGCTTCTACATTCTCTTGATGTCTCCTGCCTTTCAGATGGTTCTTCAGGTCTACCTTGCCTGAACACTTAACTTGGCAAATGCTGCAGTTCCACACATTGTTCTGCATGTCATGGTAAATCTCTGCTGTCGCTATCGTCTTGAGCCCAGCCATTCCTTCTGACCATTTCAAGTCTAATATGTTTGACAAGTGCCGTTGGCCAGCACAGCGCTCCTCGAAAGTGAGTTTGCTGGATGTATTCACGTGACAGAGAGCACAAGTCCACTGCCCAGATGATCTTTTCTTGTTTGGTGCTGAAGATTCAGCAACCCTTTTCCTCTTTACCCCAGAGAATGTCTTTTTAGGCCACCTAGACTGCTTAATATAATCAACATGTTTTCAGCGATACTTAAACCATGATGTTAGTGTTAACTGAAACTATTAATTGTCCATCGCCAAAATAAACAAAAAACTAATTTTTCTCCATGAACGTATTAGTGGATAGCAAAATGCAAGCATCTGAGGGAAATATAACACTGATTTAACAAAAACTTCACAGCTACGATAAAACTAAAAGCCATTATAACGCTAGAATAAAAGGTGAAAAGGGTCGTTATTCTCAAAGTGTAAGTATGGCGCAACATATGATTCAAGATCATTGATATAATTCATATTATGCGACTTAATCACATGATAAAATGCATTAAGAAAATCAATGGCGTGCCCGCAGAAATGTCAAAAATAGATTCAGCAAAAGAAGGCTGAAAATGAAACATAAACTGACATGGTTCAACTTCGATAACAAAAGTAATGTTTCCAGTCATGGTGACAGCTGAAATGTTGAACTCCTACCCAGTTTTCAAACAACCAAAAGAATAGGACACCATTTACAGCACAATGTATGTAAAGAACTTTTGACCATGACACATGGCAACAAATTTTAATTTCCAACACTGAATGCATCAGAACAGAGGAAATTAAAGTAGAGTATAAGCTCACCGAGATCAAGGCATTGTCCTTGTCTCCAGACCTACGCCATGGAGGCTGGTACCATTCTTCGATCCGTTCTTTAGCGGGCCTCCGCTTGGGCATCAGCGCTTGTTCCCGTGTCATCAGGGCATCGCCTACGCAAAGCTCTGATGATAAGGGAATGCATTGAAGCTGGCCGTCTTGCCGCACAGGGGATGCGTCAAAGCGGGGCGATGGGGTCCCGGAACAGGCGCACAGGGGACCAGCATTCTCCACCCTGAGCTTTCGTCAGACCTCGGGCCCCAACTCTCGCAGCTCCTCCACGATAAGCTTCTGGCGAACGCACTCCTTCAGGAGCTCCAAGCGGAGCTCGTCCAGCGTCATCTGCCCTGCATCTCATAGCCACCGCCGTTATTTTTCCCATCTCACTGCATTTTGCCCCAACAATTTGACATGATTACGAAATCCCTAGAGAACACTTCCTACAAATTACGACCGGGAATAGGAACTTGAAAATTTTCCATGATTTATTGGACAAATTATTGGAATTTACCCTTTACTAAAGACCTAAACCCTAAGCAAACAACGAGTAGGAATCGCAATCAGAGAGTGGACACAACAAAAATAACAAGCACGGTCGCGAAGAACTATTTCATTACCGTGCGAGGTAGATGGGTCGCGGAGGCCGTAGCCGGCGTCGATGCCGGAGGTGGCGGCGGCTCGGCGGCCTAATTCCATGGCTTTGGGGGGTCGCCTGACGATCGTTCGTCTGACGAGCGCGCCTTCGTGTGACGGACAGGGTTTAACTCGTAGCGGTTCGACGAAAACCGCTGGGAGCGGTTCGACGAAAACCGCGAAAACTGTTAAAACCATTCGGTTTTTTTTTTAAAATTTAATTTTTAAATTTTGAGACGGTTTGACAGATTCGAAAATGGTAAATCGAGCGATTTTTGCGGTAAACCGCTCGGTTTTTTTAAAAACCAGTAACAGCGAAAACCGAGCGGTTTTTCTTGAAAACCGAACGATTTTTACGGTAAACCGTTTGATTTATCTTAAAACGGAGAAATTAGTGAAAATTAAGAAATTATATTAAAAAATGCTAAAAAATTGGGCATAACCTATTTTAATTTCTTTTAATATCAACATTCACAACATACTTCATCCACAAATAAAAGACAGTTATTTATTTATAACAAATTCAAAGTTCGGAACACAATCAATCCATATATACATGTTGTTCATTCACAACAAATCCAAAATTTTCGAAGCACATTTTACTTGTGGATTGTACTTCAATCAAAATATACATTATTGCACTCTTCACTTGAGAGAAGTTGAATTTCTGTAGTAGCTAACAACTCCGCTTTGAATTTATTTTAAGATTGTCTCATCCAAGCAGCAGTTGTCTCTCATTGCGAGTATAACATGTTATAAAACTCTGGATTTTGCCATTTGTATACCCATATGGTAGGATGTTGTGTGCTACAATCACCGTATAGATAATTGTATTACTCATTACCTTGGCTGTACGAGGAATCACTGTCTAGCATAGAATAGTATGTGCCGTAGTAATGATGCCTCCCCCATCGATGTCCTTGGTGACTGTGAAGCACCATGGTCGTCATCCTGTGTAGCATGGGTATAGTCTGTCTCACCTGCAAAAGAAATGAAGTGTAAGATAAATGAGTCAAAATTGATCGTATGATGCGAAAAATTTGTTACCTGTAAAATGATGAGTTGTGACCGGTGATTATGACTCAGGAACCATACTGCCTGGTGGGTCTCCAGATATAGTCCGGGAGCTGCTATCATTTGATTCCTAGTAGACTGGGCTTCGTCTGGCGTCTCCAGAATCTGTGGAGTCGTCACTGTCTACATTTTTACCTTTCCCTTTGCTTCTTAACCTCATCTTTTTACCACTTTTTTCGATCTTGCACTTTGAACCTTTCTCTTGCCTATGTGAGTATCACCCACAATTTTGATCCACCCATTTAGATATTGTTGCAGCATGAGACAAGCGCAGCAACTGTCTACCAGCGTCATCATCTGTAACAAGATGGCTGGGTACAGGACTGTCAGTCTCGATGCCCTCTTCATCAAGAACAGGGTCAAAATTGGATCTCCCATGTTCTATCCATTCTCGAATAGTATTTGAAGAATCATACAACGACAGCTCCATGAGACGATCAAATGGATCGGCTTCTGGTGGCTTATATGTCCATAAAACATCACGCATACGGATCCGAAGGTTGTAGTTAACATACACCAGCTTATGCAATTTCTTATAAAATAATCTGTTACGCACCTTCGTGTGGATCAATGCAAATGTACTTCAGTTGCGCTCACAACTACTGGATGATGCACACTGTGAGACTATCCGTAATGCAAGCTGCTGGAGATGAGGTGTGTCACCTCCAAACGTGTTCCACCAAACTGCAGGAGAAGTATTTTTATCCACTGTCATTCTGTTGGCCAACTCAGTGCCGAATGAACCTTGTTTTCTTCTAAAAATTTCCGTCTCCTGCAGGGCATGCACACATAAGTCGGTTGATGCTATGCGTGTAAATGCCTCTCGAATATCGTTCATCATATTTCGACCCATCCCATAAGAATAGTGACTTCTTGGGTTCAAAGATCCAGCTACACATGTAACAATAGTTAGATATTGTTGCAGTAGAAACAAAAAATACAATAATGTTTTTTCGTAAGTACGTATTACCTGTATTCACAAAGGTATCATTGCAAATGTCCACCATCCTACGATTTATAATGTCTATATACCTCTACATCTCTCGCTCATCATTTCTATAAAAGGCTTCATACTCATTTTTACATAAATGATATCTGAGAAGTACTTCACTCAAGGTAAGACTCTTGTCTTGATTAACGAACCGAAGAAATACATACAAAGGTTGCACTGCATCTACTACATGTTTCATTGAATCCCATCATGATAAGCTTGCTAGACAGGAGTGAGCATGCCTTCTGTCCTCAGTATTAGCAAATATACTATTTAAAAATATCTCAGAACCCATCCATGCCATGAATTTTTCTCTCCGACGAAGCATACTCTCAAGAAACATATAGTTTGTGCCAAAACGTGTTGCATTCCATCTTATCAACTCACCACCAATAGCATTGGTCATCATAGAGTGCAACTGATTATGATTATACAACCAACGAGAAATGTTACGAGCCGACTGTATCATAGCTTTATGCTCTGGAAACTCACAAATAGCCTTTAACATCAGGTTGATTGTATGAGCCACACATGGTTGCCAGACAATATAAAGATACTTGTTTATTAGCAACTTGCATGCTTTTTTATAATTTGAACCATTGTTTGTAATAAACTGCACAATATTGTCTGCATCTACATCAATGCATACCTTATTCATTTCCTGCATAAGAATGTTTCATTGTTCAAAATATCATATGTACAAATAAAACAAATATTGCACAAGACCGTTTCATTATTCAAATATCATAGCTGCAAATAAAATAAATAGTGGTATAGAATAAATATATGTCTCGTACCTTGAATATAAAGTTCGCAGATTGGCTGTGCCCAGTAACATCACATGAGTTGTGAAAAAATATGACACAATTACAGTAGATCATAAAGTTTATCAAGCTCATCCCTGTAGAGCCAGTCCAAGAGTCACACATAATCGTGACACCGTACATCGGCCACTCCAACTTGAATTTATCGAATGCTTTCTTGATGTCTTGCTCGTTAGCATCAAGATACGTGTCATCTATTTTCCTCTCAGTTGGGCTAGGCATGCCCTCACCTGTAAATATCATGACACTAACAAAGTATGAACTATCAGCTTTTCTACCAGAGATGGCTTCTGTATGAAAATATTTTGACCATGTGCGTCCAATGGTCGACTTTGCTAGCTTGCTCTTCGCAGTCCATAAACCTGTATCGATCCTAGTTTGAATCCGTTCATTACCTAACATCTGTGATGCGAACCTCCTCATCATACCAAACAATCCAGACCCACTACCTCTCTGTGACAAACCAGAAGCACCTTACGATGAATCAGCACCAGCACCATCACTCTCGAACTGACCACCATACGAACGCTGACGCTGTCAGAATTTCTCCTCCTCTCTAGATAACCTCATGGCAGCCTGCATGTCCTTATCGTCCTCCTTATTGACATTTCCCCGATCTGCAACCTGGTGCTGTCTAAGGGTTTGTTTAGCTTGGTCCTTCCTCTGCTCGGCGGTTCTATCAAGCTCTCGGCGAAAATAGTTCCGCACGTCCGTGGGAACATGAGGACACCCAAGTACGCTGCTTCCATGATATGTCAAATGTTGCTTGAATCGTGTGGCACCACCCCCTCTCTTCACGGCCTTGCAATATTTACAACGAAACCCAAGATACACGTTGTCCCCGTGCTCCCAAACCGAATCGAACTGATCTGACATCTTACCGTCAACAATTCTTAAAAATGACCAACTATGTTCTAAATTTGCGAACAAATCGACCAATATTTGAAAAAAAACACAAAAACAACCATCTCACCTTCGCTGCCACGAAAACCCACTAGATCGGACAGCTTTCCGCGCTAATCGGGCGGCTTACCGCGTAAATCGCGCGGTTTACCGGTGGAGACGGCTAACCGTCCGAGCCGCGCGGCTAACCGCTCCAATCGGGCGGCTTGCAGAGCGACCGACGCGCGCGCGGCTAGCCGTGCTTACCGCGCGGCT
>BCLF01000132.1:446057-475008 GCA_001602275.1 Zoysia japonica
GCGGCTAGCCGCGTCTTCGACGCGGTTTCTGGCGTGCGGGCGGCAGACGCTCGGTCGCAGCGGGCGGACGGGAAAGGGGAGAGGATAGAATGGTTGTTGAGGTGGTGTTGAGGATAAGGTTTGGTTATATATTTTTCATCCAATTTTTTTCGAATTTTTTCGTCATCAAAATCACAATATTTTTAAAAACTGATTCAACCAATAAGTTGCATTTTTCATCTAGTTGTTTTATATATTTTTTGTTATGAAATCCACCTAATTTTTAAAATTCAAAAAAATTTGAATTCGAAAACCGCTAAACCGCTCAAACCAGACCGGAGCGGTTTGGGCGGCGGTAAGCCGCGGTTTTGCGAACCCTGGTGATGGACCGGTGTCGAGTGTGGACTCTGAGTCTGAGGGAGTATGGACTGGGTCCGGTTCGTGGTGAGCGCTCATCCGATTTCCATATTTTTAATGCGTCAATTGGTTAATGCCATCATAAAATTTGACGGTTTGCAAAGGTATCATTAAACTTTTGATAATAATGTCAGTGCCGTTATAATTTTAATAAAGCTATAAATATACCATTATAATTATGATGAAGTTGAAATAAGTCATTATAATAATATCAATATTCTTATAATTGATAGATTTAAAAATAGATCTAAATAAATGTGGACCATTCATTTACACTGATCTTGATGTAAAAGTTCTTCAATAATTATTAATTATTGCATTATTTAATATGAAAAGTAGTTAGTAAATTTTGACAATGATGATAATCAGATGTATATTTGGTTCTTATATAATCAACGGCTGAGATTGAATTCATATCTTAACTCTTAAAAAGTAAAACAATATCACTTGATTTATTTAAAAAAGACTCAATTCAAATTAATAGGGTTAATTCCTTATCAGCCATTGAAAAAAGTTTGGTTTCTTTATTAGCCACTACAAAGTTTGAATTTTCTTATAAACCATTCATTTTAACTTTTGTTCCTTGGTCATCGCTATAGTAACTCTTGTTCCTAAAATGCTCCTCATGTTGTAAGCCAAATACAAATTGTGAGCACCGTACTTTCTTCAAAAATTTTGTTTCTATTGTTTTAGTAATTTTGTTTTCATTCCTTCAGTAGTTTTCTCACATTATGCTGGTACATGTATACTGAACATTCAAGCACTTCGAATGGAATCCTTCACTTGACTAAGCATAAGCGAA
Organism: Zoysia japonica; assembly: GCA_001602275.1. Classification (NCBI taxonomy): domain Eukaryota; kingdom Viridiplantae; phylum Streptophyta; class Magnoliopsida; order Poales; family Poaceae; genus Zoysia; species Zoysia japonica. Next base: position 447,256 of record BCLF01000132.1, read on the forward strand.
AACGTCTTCCTTCCGCGCATGTACCAGAAAGAATGAACTAGATTTCAATATTAAATTTTGCAGGGCATCTCACTCATCCAAACAGCCTTAAAAAAACTGACAACAAAAAAGAAGGTAAATAATCTGCTTCCTATTTTCTTTCCAAATGATTCATCAAGAGGAAAAATGTACAATGGGAAAACCACGAGAGGGAACAAAATAAATTAGCCCTTGAAAATAAACTAGTATCACCTGTGAATGGAACTAGAGAACAGAGGAACCAAACAAGACGAGTCAGTGTGCACTGTGAGCAGCTTTCTGTACCAAGAACTAAACCCATGTCCAGCTGACGAACTTGCTGGAACCATGTTCTGCTATGTTATCGCCAGAGCGTCGCCGAGCCATGAACCGTGTACCGGGAGGTCAGGGAATATGTATGTTGATGCTATACGTGTAGCATGGTCTGTTACTTCATCTCTATACAGATTTTGTTTCAGTTTCTGAGCTTGAGTAATCAGATGCTGCTGTCAGAAAGTAGTATCGATTTCCTGATCAGTTTGTCAGTTCATCCTGAATCATCTCTCAGTTGCATCAGATGTGTGCGAATGCTGGACTCCTGTACCTGACAAAAAAATCATATCATTTACGAACCAAGCTTATAATCTACTAGATTTTTTCTTGTATTAGTGGTTCTGTTGCTGCTAAATGGGAAATTCAACATTTGGGTTCGGCCGGAGGAATGACAAATGGTCCAGAATTCCGGAATTTGTCAGGCTCCATGGTCCAGCCACAAGCCCCCAAGTAGGCAAGGAGCAAACAACTCCAAAACATTGACAGGGCAAGTCGCCATGGAGCACTATAATCTATGGACCGTTCTGATTTTCCATCCATCCAACGCAAATGACTGGATTACAGAAGAAAAAACTACCAAAGAGGACCGGATATCAGTATTTTTAACGTGAACTTCCTTCTGTAAAAGAAATTAATCAAATGTGAAATACTCCTAATGAACCAAGATAAATCTGTCTGCAGTTGGTTTGAATAGGACTAGGAGTCAAAAGTTATGACTAGATAGTAGTGATTCAAATTCACCTGCAATTCCGCGGCTGTAGCTAAGAGCCGTCTGCACTCATCAAGTGCCGCCTTTTCTTGCCTCGCCAAAACTGAAAGTTCACAAACCAAAGATGCCCTACCTTCGACCTGGTAAAGCATGTTTTCAACGTGAATAAGATCAGAGAGGACGTCCCATCATCCACATACAACGTTCTATTACTGTCTAACCTTTGATTTCAAGTAGCAAATCGAGGAACTCAAAGCTTGCATAACATCTACAGCTGAGCTGACAGCATTCTTCACTGCAACTACCTCTGCCTGTTCATACACAGTTAGTGTTAATATCTAAACAAAATAGGAAATCTTACGTTTAAATCGATATTTCAAATCAAGAAACAGTTTTTTCATCGAATAAAAGAAACTGTTTGTACAATACACACCTGTGCTCCTGATGTAACTGGAAGGCGTAGCGTACTTGCTTTCAGAGCCTCAATCGCCTCAGCTAATGTACTGTTGTTCTCTTCTTCTAGCTCCGGCCATTGCTTAAGATAAGGTATCTGAATCAATAAGGTGAACACTTATCAGAGAATTACTTTTGCAGGGCACCTGTTCGGAAAAGCAGAGAAGTATATTCTATTAATCCAAGTCCTTAAAAGATCATATGACCTTTCACTCCTAAACATACGAGGCTATGAAAATAGTTATCGAGTTGTGAACTTGCACCTGCTCCGTTACAATGTGATGCAGCTTCATCTCTTGCTGCAGGAACCGGACATCAATTCTTCTTGTGGTTAAAGCATCTTGCAACGTCGAGATACTATTGGAAACACTAAAAATAGTGCTCTGTATAACAGGAGAAAAAGTATCATCTCAGTCGAACATTGCAAAATGATGAAATATCGGGAAAAAACTTTCCTACCAAACCACTGACTACTAATGTAAAGAAATCACCAACATATCATGTGACACTAAAACTTTCTTGATGGATTACAAACCTAAGAGCATAGCTGCAACAAGATTGTTGGATGAAGTAAACAAGATTGTCAGAACAAGATGCGAGTTATACCTCAGCGCTGTATCTCCGGACTGACATCGTGGCTTCTGAAATCGTGTTCACAAAGCGCCATTGCAGGAACCTGTTATCCAGCAGACGTAGCTGGTGGATGTTCTCAGCCTGGCTTGCAGTTTTCTTCCCTTTCCGTGCATCGAGTATATAGTTAAACACAGGTTGTGCTGCAGAACCCGGTTGCGCAGCTGAAGAAGCACATTTTGATCGGCAAGATGCTGAAGGCCTTGTCCGTGACGGACTCGGACAGGCCTTGGAAGTCGGCGATGCAGCTGACACGGCCTTGCTCGTGGACGATGACCGGTGCAGAACTGGGACAGAAACGGCCCTGCTCCGCCGGCAAGCCGATCTAGAGCCGTCCGACGTGTGCGAGGAGGAGTCACTGTCTTCGTCAACTCTCCTGCCCCGGCGGATGGCCGCCCGCTTCACCATTTCGCTGGACGGACTCAAACACTTGCCCGTGCCTTCAGATGGACGAACCCTCATTGGAGACTGTCCTGCGGTACGATTCGACAACGAGACTGGCCGGCTCGCATTTCCAGAGGAAGGAGCGATGTTCGAGGAGGTGAGTCCACCAGCAGAGCCCCGGCCGCTCATCATTGCCGGCCACCGGTGCTGCTCAACGACCCGCTTGGTGGCGGGAGTGTCCGACGGCCGCGCGTTCTCGCATTGGTTGCCGACGCCGTTCCGACGAACCGGACTCCTGTTCCTTCCAGGCGGGGCGGCGTCTGCTAGCTGCACCTTGACCCTGGCCACCTCCGAAGGCAAGCCGCGGACCAGCCTGTCTATCTTCGTGGCAGGGGCCGGCAACGGCTCCGATCGTGGTCGAGGCGAAGGAGACGGGCTCCGCGCCGCCGACGTCCGCAAGCCGTCAGGTGTCTTTCCGCTCGTCGCACGGGGACCGCCGCGTGCCTCTGCGATAACCGCGTCTCGGGCCGGCGTGGCGGACCGTGCCGCAGTGGCGGCGGAGGGCTTCGGATGAGGAGATGACGGGTTGGATGAAGCCGCGGCAGGCCTTGCTCTGTCCGCCGACCGTGCTCTGTTGCACGACGCCGCGCCGTTGATTGATGCCGAGGCCCGCGCGGGGCTTGGGGACGTGCACCGCCTAGCCGCAGCCGGCGCCGGCGGGTCGACTGGCTTGAACCTGGAGGCGACCTCTCTCCTCCTTTGGCCACCCGGAGCAGCTGCATTGCCCTTCTCCGACGGCACAAGCGGCCGTCGCGGCGCGCCATTTTCGTCCGGAGTCGCCGCGGCAGCTTTCCTCCCCTCGCCCATTCCCAGCTTCACGTCGTCCATGAAGACGAAGAGCAGCCGCGCGCCACGGGAGGCGCCACCCGCATCGACGATGTGGCTCTCATCAAGCTACTCGTCGTGCCTCGCCCTTGGCGACGCCAAAACCGCGCGGATCTACAGCAAGACGACACCAACAAACAACCACCGGGTTGAGCGGAGATGGAAGCATCCAATTCCATTTTTTGGACACGAGACGAATGGAACGCGTTCCCCCGCACCGCACCACGTCGCGACATTGGATGCAGGGAAACGAACAGCCCGCCACCGGGCGATGGCGACAGTGACAGCAGCGCGCCAGGGCCATGCGTTGGGCTACGGGAATTCCTTCGGTTTGTTGCTCCTGCTGCTGCTGCGCCGGTCGCGTCGCTCTCGTCACGGGGATGCCGTGGGCGTCATGCTGTGGACAGGTCGGGAACGGTCCCCTGGGGGGAGAGAAGTCCGAGACAACGACACGGGGCTTGGAGCTTGGTCGGAGCCATGGTAAATTTGCATGATGTTCAGTGTGAAACACTTCCGGGCACCTCGGCGCCGACATGGACACATGCAGTAGCTTTCTAGCGCAGCACTGGAAACTGTGAGTGTTCCTCAAAAACAACGCTACCACTGCGAACTTACTCTCTTCATTTTTAAATTAATTGATGTCCTTAGTTGATTTTCAACATCAACTTTAACCATTCGTTTTATTCAAAAATTTAATTTAAATATATAAAATTTTAAGTTATGATTTAAATAATTTTAATGATAAAATATATAATTTTTATTAAAATTTTTAAATAAAATAAATGATTAAAGTTGATTTAAAAAGTCAACGGCGACATCAATTTAAAAACAAAGCGAGTACATTACACGCCCCTGTTAAGCTCAATGCGCATAAGAACGCTAATTCCAAAACCCGAAATTTACAAAACGATGAAGGAATTGACAGCACATAAAACCGTACCCCAGCGCGTAGACGAAGCCGATAAAACCGTGGAATGCATCTCCGGATCTCCGTCCAACTTCAAAGCTGCTTTGGATCAGCCAAGCAAGTGAGGAAGGAAGCTAACTAAAGATCACCGGAGTTCCCAGACCGCCACGCCGCGACACGCTGCGCGCGGTTTGGGATCTTACAAAGCGACCCGCTCCGCTCCGGCAATCAAATGATCCGCTGCGCCCAGCGCATCGGCGCCGAACCGCACGGAAAGGGACGCTTGACTTGGCCGCAAAGGATTCACCGTAATGGCGCCGTAGGGGCCGGTTACTGGTAACAGCTCGAGGGGAAGGCAAGTCCGAGGTAAGCTTGCGCTGGCCAGCTCCGTTCGCTCTGACAGTCCCCAGAGCGTCTCGTTTTGTTTCGTCTCTTTCGTTAGGGAAATTTGGCAGGGTTCTGTATTGAGCTTTTGGGTTACCTCGGCAGCGGTGTGCATCGGTGTTGGGTCGCAGTGTGTGTTGATGTTTGGGCTGTGCGGTGGGCTCTGCTTGTTTCAGCCGGATCGGTGCTCGCAGGGCAGGCACGCAGAAGCGCGCAACGGTTACGGCGCAGCAGAGGGCTGGACGGTCAGCCCGTGGTACCACTCGATTGGGCAAACGGGGCGCTCCTGCCAAGTCGCACCTGGCTCGCCGGTTGCGGTGCAGCCGTGCAGGGCCCTGGACGGTTGGTGGCGCATGGAAAAATTGAGCTGCAAGGCAGGTTTCGCAGGTCACCTCGTCCTGTCAGGCTGTCAACTGTGCGCAGTCACCTAAGATTGCAAAGGTACGTGTCGCTCCTAGTGTGCCACAAAGATAACTGAAATAGACTAGAATCACCGCGCACTGGGAATTCCATTGGATATTTTCCAGAACCTATAGATTTTCAAGCATAAAACAGAGGACGATTTGTACCAATGCATGCACAAAATTTTTTGTTAGTGGCCCAGAGAAAATTTCCGAGCGTAGTACAGAACAACACAAAGGAAGCATTTTTTTTGTACCGAAGGATCGTACCGCTCAGACAAGCTCGGTGTTAAACTCGACCTGCCTTAGAACCATGGCAAGCTCGAGTGCACGAGTACGACGACACCAATGTGTCTAGCTACCTCCGGGCGGCGGTTGGATACGTGCGTGGCCCAGGCGCGGCATGCACGCACGCACGCATGTGATCGATCGGCAGGACCGCGCCGGTCTGGTCCACGTACGAGCGAAGAAATCCGACCCATCCAGCGAACCCCGAGTTGCCCGCGCCCGCGTGGCACGGCGCCGGCCGGCGAGCGGGCAGCGTGTAGCGGCGACTCGTCGGCATCGAAGCGGATCGGTCTCGGTGCACGAGCGTGGAGCACCGCGCCTGGCCGTATGCGGGGGTGTGGCCCGCGCGGACCACAGGGGCCGATGGTTACGCGCTAGCGGACAGACGGGCACCGGTGAGTGCTTGGTTCCGTTAGCTTTGCGAGCGAGCGCGACGCCGGTGACCGGTGGCCTATCCGGTATGGAGCTCGCTACGGACGGAACGCAGTTACTTTCTCCTTCCGTACTCAAATATAAGTGTTAGATAAGTCGCATCGAGAGTGTTAGATCATGCAAATTGAAACGGATCAGATCGGTGAGGTCATCTTCGATCGGTCTAGAAATAGATAGATATCACGATTTTGCGGTGAAAGACGGTTATGTTTACGACAAACCTGTACTATAAAGTGGTAGATTACGCGTTTTCATAGTAAAGAATGACTAGTTTACGAGCAAACTAGCAAATGTCGTCGAATCTCCCGTCTGAGAGGACCCCGTCTGGGCGTGAGCGTCGCCGGACGTGCTTTAGGTCGGCCGGCACGCTTGAGGACCTCATTTATGACTTTGGAGATCGGTGAATGAACAGCACATAGGTTTGAAAAAAGTTTAAGTTTTGCAGAGGTAAAAAGTAAAGAGACAATTAATAGAATCGATTGAGCTACGTAGTCTTAATCCTCTTTATACAAAGGTGGAGTAGTTTTACCTCGTGAGCTACAGATCTTTTTATTAGAAAATAAATTAGTTCCGATTTAGTATAAAAACTATCAAAAATAGACTTCGAGTACCAGACACTCCGGCACATTGTCAGAGACTTCGGTGAGCAAAATACTGCGTCTAGAGAGGGCTTACCGAACACTTCGGTACTATACCGGACACTTCAGTACCGGAAACTCCGACACTTTGCCAGACACTCTAGTGGCGACTTAGAAGTTTTTTGTTAAGTCCGTAGTTTCCTCGTCCGGTGTCCAAATTAGGCATATACAACCGAACTTTGCATTCAAATCATAGAACTTAATAGTTCATAAAAATACTTATATATCGAACTTTGATCTTCCCCTAAAATATTAGGCAAGAAACACATGGGCAATGACTGAAAAGACTATCGAATACTATAATTGATCTTTACCAAGTCTTTAGAACAACGATAGCTGAATTATCTCAACATTGGTAACTCCAAGTATCGGTCATTACAATTAAGTTCTATTGATATTGTAACCGGATACTTGCCATCTCAAATATATAGCAACAATCATTGGCTGCATAAATGTCTAACAATGCCGAATTCATGATTATAGGACTTAGCATCTTGGATTTACCGATGTGAGTACAATGATACATCCTTCACATGACATATACAACCGAAATAAACTTTAAGAACGAGTACAAGTACCATACATATAGTCATTTCGGTCTTTGCACCTAAAGCAATTCAAGTAATGGTACGGTCATTTGAAAATAGCCCTTCATGGTATGCATAGTATTTGGATGCCAAAGGATTAAAGTAAGATAGCCCTTCATGATATGCATAGTATTTGAGTGCCAAAGGATTAAAGTAAATAAGTCAAGAATGATGAGAACAAATAGCATGAGGATGACTCCAATACATACGCATTTGTGACATAAACAATGAATCATGACGAAACAATGACTAATAGTTTACATACCTTAATGGCTTTTTAATCTTCTTATTTTCCACTATCTTTCTTATGCCCATCACTTAACTATCACTATTGTCATGTTCTTGCAACTTTTCTTTGAGAATCTATGCCATGCCCTTCTTTTTCAATTCTTTTGCACTAAGTTTTTTCAATTTATTTATTTGCCAATTTGAGAAACCGAGTGGACCTCTCGGTTGCGCCATCGTCTTGGGAATTGGCAACTGTAATTTGCTTTTGGACGTCTTTAACTTTTTTGGTTCAAATTTAGCATAAAAAATATTAACGCTTGGTTGCTTCAACTTTTACCATTAATAGCCGAAGTTTTCGAAGCACGAATCGGCTTTTCTTCACTTGGACTCACATCTGAACTTTTGTCCTTACGATTGTCCCTTTTGACACCATAGACTTGTCGAACCACCTTCCTCTTGTCTTGAGTCATTGACCGATTCTTTTTATCAAAACGGTCTTTCGAATATAGTTGTCTTCCGGTGGTTTGCTTTCTTGTAGTGTCATCATGTTGATGATATGATTGAGACTGCATCATTGGATAATACCACCACCATAATGCAAAAAAATGACAAGCTACAGTGTGAGATTCATATGGAGGTGGTACAGTCGGCGTAAAATGAAGATATAAATCTTTCGAATAAACTCTCTTTCTTTGTCGATTTGAATCATCATATTTGTGTTGTGAAGGCACTTTGATGGCTTTAGGCGATTTGGTTTATTGTCATTCTTTGCATCTATTTTTTCTTCATATTTAGCCAAAAGCTCTTCAAAAGTAAGCTTTCGTTTTCTACCCCTGTTTTGGCCTTGGAATCTAACTCCGTTAACCTTCTTCAAATTGGTTCCCGGATTTATGTTCTTTTTGTTGACCTTGCGAGAACCGAAATAAACTTGAGACTAATTTTTTCGGTTTTGCTGAATTTGGTAGATTTGAGATCAATTGCCCATGAGCAAGCTCGAAAACTTTATGTTGCCCCCCAGTGCACGATAGATCTTTTACAATCTTAGTAAAATCATGACATTTAATAATATCATTATGAATCTCACTGCCAACTGCACTCTATCGGAGGGCGTTAACTTATTTTTACTAAGATTCAACTCGTTGTTTTTAGATGAACCGGCCTGTGGCCGATTTGACGTGCTTTTGCTATCGAGACCAATTGAGGCCAATTGGTCATCGTTATGTGTTTCTCCAAAAACCAATCGTCCTCCATCAATGGACGATTGAACTTTTTGATAGAATATATTGCAATCCTTAGTACTATTCTCAAAAGAATTATGCCACTTGCAATATGCTCATTTTCCTACATCTTGTGGTGATGAAATAACTTTGTGATCTATGAGCCTAATAAAACTATTCTCAAGCAAGTTATCAAATAGATCATCACACAACGACAAATCAAAAGCTTACTTCATTTTTTTAACCGATTCTTTTGAGAAGACGGCTTTAAGACTAATCAAACGAATGTTTTAGATTTCTCATCTATCCATTCGGCTACGCATTTACTTGTGTCGCTTTTACTGGATGCTTTAGAATCTTTTACTACACTGGCATCAGTTTTTGCAACATCAGTTAATCTTGATTTTGTCCTTTTAAGACCCGAATGACCACAAGTAAACCATTTAGATAACAATTTAGGCAATGATGAGGTTGAAACTTTGAATGCTAAAACATTATTGTTATCGACCTTTCTAATTTTTATAATGCATGGACCGACACTATGTGAAGACTCTTTGTTGCTAACAAGTAAATTACCCTCCTCAATAGATCTCTTAGCATTATTTTCTATAGCAGTACTAATGTATGTATTAACTGAAAATTTATGATCTGATTGGGAATTAAACAAAATACTTGTAAAGCATACCTTATCAAATGTGTTGGAGAGACGTGGAACCTTGATATGAATTGAACTGTAATATGGCAACGCCTTTATCTTTCTTTCATCTCTGTCTCTATGCTCTCGTTTAGGCTCTTTGTTAACCGAATCTTGTTCAGTTATGGGTTGAGGTCAATGAATAATAGAATAATCACTTAACAAACATATGACATCTTTAGAAAAATTAAACATAGCTATTTTACATTTGATATCCTCATGTGTAGCTGTGTTTATTGCCTCAATCTCACTTGTAGCCGATAATTCATTAACAATCAGTTTTTTATCAAAACGGCTTTTGATTCTTGCGAGATGTTTTGCAACAACCGCATCCATTTTCTTCTCTATACTTAAAAAAGCATCTTGAGGAAACCTATGAGCCATTGTTGAGTTTTCACGCATTTGGCCATGATCATTATTTGCACTTAAAGTCGAATTAGTAGGTGAAGTATATGCAAGCGTAGCATGTGGAGGTATGTGAATGCTTGCTAAATTTTCATTAATTCGGCTACAATTTTCAGTAGCTTGAGGAGCCGAATTATGACCATTAAGATTTGAGTACAATGCTGAATTTATAGGTGTAACCTCCACTCTAGTAATTTGTGACATATCATATGGCACTTGAGAACAATTAGATGAAAGATATGAACTAGCATGGCCATATGTGTTATATATCGGCACATTATATGAAGCTATCATAGATGGTGCAATTGTTGTCGAAGCATTGAAAAAAAAACACTATATTGAACATTCATGAAACTATTAGTATGTGATATTTCATAAAAGTTGGCCAAACTCATCAAGTTGGTATGACTTTGATGAATGTCCATCGGCATATGAGACAACTCCATTGTCGATGTATAACTATGTGCATATCGAGTGTTGCTAGTATCACTAAAACTTGAAGCAAATGCGTTATGAAACAAGAGTGATGCATAACTAGGATCCATACGTGAATAATGGCTAAATGATGCACCATGCCCATCATTATGTCTAGCAACATCAATATAGGAATGTGTAGCATTTGCAAAACTATTAAGCATTGACATCTCATTTGCAAATTTTACCTCGATTTGATCGTAGCGGTATGGATAACTTGCCATGTGTTTGCCTCTATTCGACTTGATCAAACCGCAACAATAAGGTAGTCTTGATTCTTTCTTCTTTATTCTTGGCTCACACGATTAAAACCTTCAACAAAAATAAGAACAATCGCAAATAGATGCAATCAGCCAAAAGAGGCCAGACACGATGGTGATGACAAATCACAAAGATAGATCAATTAGAGAAAAGGCTAGGTTAGAAAAATTCGGTTACTACGATAAAAACAGAATAATCATCCCCAGCGGAGTCGCATAAAAGTGTGTTGACGCTTGGATCGGGTCAATGCACCGAAAGCACTGTCGTGCGGATCGCAACAGACCATATCGGCGAGGTCGTCTTCGATCGGTTCGGGAAGAGGTAGATATCACGATTTCGCTGTAAAAGGCAGTTAGGTTTACGGGTAAACCTGTAAAGTAGTAAACAACGCGCTTTCGTGGCGAAGAACGACTAGTTTAAGAGCAAACTGGCAAAGGCCGTTTAATCTCTCGCCCGAAAGGGACCTCGTCGGGGCGTGAGCGTTGCCGAACGTGCCCTATATTGGCCGGCAGGTCTTAGGACATCATCTATGGCCCTGAAAATCGGTGGATAAACAACATAGAGGGTTTAAAAAAGTATTAGGGTATGGAGAAGTAAAAAGTAAAGGGACAATTGATAGAATCGATTGGGTTACCTCAATCGGCCTTAGGCCTCTTTATATAGATGTAGAATGGTTTTACCCCGTGGAGCTACCGATCTTATTAATTAGAAAAAAAAATAGCTCTGATTTGGTATAAAAACTATCAAAACAGACTTTGGGTACTGGACAGGCCAGCATATTGCCGGAGACTCCGGTAGGCAAAATCCCGCATCCAGAGAGGGCTTACCGGATACTCCGGTACTGTAGTGTTCAGTACCGGATACTCCGGCACTTTGCCGGACACTCCGGTGACCACTCGGATATTTTTTTGTTAAGTCTGTAATTTTCTTGTCTGGTCTCTAAATTAGACGATACATATGTCCGTTTCGATCGTCTCGGCGAGGGCTACGTCATAAAGCATTAAAATTATGGATTTAACTTCATATTCATGTCCTTTTTAAGTACTTCTTTTCCTTGTTTAGTAGAATCTTCTTTCCTTGTTTAGTAGAATTTAGCCAAACTCTTTGAAAATATCTTTTATATCTTGAAAAACATGTTAGAAAATAATTCTTGCGAAATAATTATTATCGGATGGGATTTCGATATTTTTTTACCGTATTCGGTCTACTAAACCGGAGTGTTCGGTTCGAAAACCAGAACTTTCGATCTTTCCAAATGCAAATTTTGGATGTCAACAATAAGTATTTTTGAATTTGGTTAAAATCAAATTATATCAATTTTAACTAATTATATCTAGAAATTTAAATAATTTTTACATATTATAAAAGTATGTTTTATGAAGAATCTAGTAACATGATTCACATATGAAATTTTTATTATTAATAACTAAAGTTAAAAAGTTTGACTGAGTTATGAAAAATTATTATTACTATTTTTTATTAATAACTAAAGTTAAAAAAGTTTGACTCTAAGTTAACCTAGAGATGCTTATATTTAGAGACAGAGGTACTAACAATAGTTTGACATGTGGCGGGCAAGGTTGAAAAAGCTGATTGATATGCAGTAACGGATCGGGTCTGGTTTCACTGGTTCTTAAAACTAGTCGAAAACTGCTCTAAATTTAAAAATAAAAAATTGAATGATTCTTTTTGAGACGGTGCACACTTTTTTTTTGAGACAGAAATTTGAGTGAAATTTTGCCACCTCACTGGTTTTGAATTTTTAAATTCTAAAACGGAAATGGTTTCATCAGTTTAACCCTCAATTTTACCGGTTTTCTAATTTCTGATTTTTTTCAAAGTTTCAAATTTTTTGAATGGGCCTCAGTTTACCACGGCGTCAAGGCCTGAGGATAAGTGAAGTATGGGCTTTGGCAATTTGTGCGACGTTCAGTTTGGGCTGATTACTGTGTCGGGCCCAAGCCTAGAAAGGACAGTACGCCGTGGCCGCGGGGCGTTTGGTAGCACTAGTACGTCCGTCCAGATCGGAGCCAAGCCACTCCGGTTCCTCTCCCCGGAATCATCGTCGGCTCGTCGTGGCTGGCTCCGGCGATCCCTCCTCCTCCTCCCCGCCCCGCCGCGATCGGCCACTAGATGGGGAGCACCTCATCCATGCTCACCCAGTACGACATCGAGGAGGTCCAGGACCACTGCGACCACGCCTGTGAGTCGCTTAACCAACCGACGAGTAATCCCATTCCCTTGTTCGGTCTGCTGTGATCTGATCTGATTTCATACCATGCTTTGCGGCGATGGGAGGTAGTCTCGCAGCAGGAGATCGTGTCCCTGTACCACCGATTCTGCCAGCTCGACCGCAACGGCGGCGGCTTCGTCTCCGCCGACGAGTTCATGTCCGTCCCGGAATTCGCTGTCAACCCCCTCTCTCAGGTGAAACTTCTGACGCGCACTTCACTTGCCAGTCCCTTCCATTTCAGCTGTATTCTACCTGGGCCAAGGGTAGTGGTGGCCGCATATCATGTTACATCGCCATTTCGGCTGGTAGAAGATGTGAAATGTGTGGCAAGGGGATGCCGAATTCCACCTTAACAATGATGTGTTTCTATCAGAGGCTCCTGCGGATGCTCGATGGGCTGAACTTCAAGGAGTTTGTTGCGTTTTTGTCGGCATTTAGTCCCCACACAAGCCTGCAGCAAAAGATAGAATGTCAGTACTAGATTCTTCATGAATTTCTCCATTTGCTGCTCATCCACACATACTACTATGAAAGTTTCTTAGAATCCTTTTTAGGCCTGATTTTGTTCGTGTCTCTCTGTAGTTATTTTCAAGGTTTATGACACCGACTGCAATGGGAAGGTTGCATTTGATGACATCTTGAGCATCTTGCGAGACATGACGGGCTCGTTTATGACTGAGCAACAGAGGCAGGTTTGTGGTTTGGATTTCTGGTGCCTTTTGTTATGATACTTAATAAGAAAAAGGCATGGACCTTGTTAGCAAATAAACTGTTCATTGATTATATCTGCTGATTCAATATTTCGATATCCCAAATGGGAGCATCACAAGTTGTTGTGAGGCTCTGGTTAAATTGGCGTATCCTTTGGATGTGCTCTTTTATTTGAACTCTAGATGCTTTGTTAAAATATCTTCCTGTTTTCCTTTTTCAACTTTGTTTTTTTTTTAAACTATTCCTTCTTCAACTTGTCAGGCATGTAGGATGCCCACAGACATATGAATTTCTACATAAGCCCTTCTGAAAACTAATTTGCAAAAATGTAATGGCCTCCTGTTCTGTCCTGTCATCATTTACCATGATTTGCAATGTACTGTAGTATTATGTACTTATTTAGTGCCCGAGGATTCAAAACTTCCATAATGTCTTGTAGCTGTGAAAAAAGAAAATGGTTCTTCCAACTTGTCTAAGTGTTGTTTCATTGGTTCTGTTTTATTTTGGTTGCAATGGATACAATCCTTTTTTGTGTACTCATGTGAAAAATACCATTTTGTGCTGCACAGAAAGTTTTGATGCATGTGTTGGAGGAAGCTGGCTTTACAAAAGATTCACATTTCACTGTACCAGACTTTATGAAGGTAAGCTCTTCCTCCACAGTAGAGAATTTTGCTCGGTCGCAAAAGTATATCACCAGTCACAGCCTCCTTGGGGGCAGCAGAAAGTTACTTTGTGCATGTTGAAAGATAATAGTCAAGAATTATTACAGTTCAACTAATTTATCTATGATTGCATTAATGACAGTTCAAAGTTAAAACGTCATTAAAAAATAATCCACTTTTTGGTTTCTTTATTTTTACTGGAATCTAATTTCCACGTTAAACTTCTGTTTACATTGCATCTAAACATATCCTTAATCAAAGACCCTAAATTACATTGTGCTTTCTCTATATGGCATCGAATAGGGATCCAATATCAGCTAGCATTTGCACCTGTGTACTGACATGGCATGGCAGGTGAATCCATTGGTCATGTTCTCTCTCCTATCTTCTTCCTCGTCTCTTCCATCTGCCTCAACCAGACTGTATAGCAACACCTGTTACCCGCAATCACTTCGATAATCTTTCTACTCGGTATGCCTATCTGGGTGCCCTCCTTGAGAGCTGTGTTTCCATCTTTCCCTTTTTTTTTTTGGTTTTCACTGCCCTCCTTCCTTGCGTCCTGCAGTTCATCTACTACCCTCTTCACATATCAGATACTGGATCCTGACTACCAATTTTGTCAGTCTACAGTTTGCACAGCAGCCAGCTCGAGTGGAGTCATTGTAGAGAGAGTGCTATTTGGATTTTAGGAATTTGTGAGTTTTTGCTGCCAGATATCACAAGACTAATTTCCTAAAGTTATATGACATCATTGTGAAGTAAATGAAACAACCAAAATAGTCTTGTTTGTCAAGGCTGTTACATGTAAAATGCCTGTTGTGTTATAACCTAAAATATATGTACTCCCTCCGTCCCAATTTATAAGTTGTTTTGGGACTCGGCACATGAATTAAGTAAAGTGGAAAAGGTGGGATGTGTTGAAAACGAGGAGGAGAGAGATAGAAATAGAGAAATATTGGGAAAAGAGAAAGTATATCGGGAAGCAAGAACGACTTATATTTTGGGAAAATTGAAGTGTTCTAGAGTGACTTATAATTTGGGACGGAGGGAGTAGTAACTATTGTGATTTGCACCGTTAAATCAAGACTTTGTTTTGTCAAACTAGATGTTCTCTAGTTCTATTCTGAAATTATATCTTATCAGTGTGACTACTGCACATTCATATTAGTGGATCGCATGATTTTAGCCTTTAAGGACTGCTTTCTCTTGCTTGACGAACTGGCTTCTCATTTTCAGATTCTTGGAAATTCTGGTCTCAAGATGGAGGTTGAAGTTCCCGTTGACTAATAATGTATCATTATGTCATTGTCCAAATATTTATCCCCGCTTCTATTGGCTTGAGAGTATGTGTTATTTAGATCCTTGTACTTCAAACCATGATCAAAATTGTAATAAAAGAAACATATGTATTTGCTTAGTTAAAATTACTCCTGCATATACTCGCCGCTTCTTGTCTATGCCATATATTGTTTCATGCTCTTTCAGGTGCTGGTTGTTAGAGATGTATTTCCTATCTTTTAATACCCTATTGTATAAGGGGTTATGTGTGTATTGTGCCACCACTGGTACTATATTTATGTATCCCCTCCCTCCCCCCCCCCCCCCCCCCCCCCCCCCCCACCCCCCGCGCCCTCGTCGCTGCTGAGTTCTGGCTCCCACATTGTTATAATTTATCACAATAAGGTTCATTGAGATTAGGTTCCATTGGATGATATCTTGTTTAATAGGTTAGCGCTGTCTTATTGGTTCTTTAGATTATTAATTTGTATATACGTGTTGATTAAATTGCATCAGAGGAGAAAGTGTGTAAACATGTGTTCCATTTTAGACATATATTGTAGGCCTATTCTGTCCCATCTTCAATGTCTGCCATTCCTGTGATGCCATAGACAATGGAAAACATAATGGAACTCAATTCGGTAAATCTGAAAGATAACTTGAGTAAGGTTCCACCACGTCATTGAGTTGTTTTTACAGTTGTGGGTTTATTCGAAGGATGGAAAAAAAATCCAGATTACAGGTAGTTATTATCCCTCAGAACCTCCAGTTTCACATTCCAAAAATAAATCATACCTTCCTGTTGTTCTCTCTTTTAAAAGGAATCATTCACTGCTTTTATCCTATTAATAGATATTGTCCTGTTTACGGTTCTTACGCCCATGCAGGAGAGGATGGCAGAGCCATTGGAGTTTAGCTACCGAATCATCTTCAGTTCGTTGGTGTCAATCTTGGTGAGTTTGCTACAAAGTAATCCTAATATTTCATACATTTTTTAAGTTACATTCAATAATTAAATATGTTTAATAGAGGCAAACAACCATTTCCAGAATCTCTTAACACCAGTTGACACTTGAAAGGAGGGACACATTCTCCTGTGTAGCAATCAACTATGTTGGCATCCAAATTTTTTTTTCTAATTCCAGTTATTGTGCTTTCTTGCATTGATAAGGGCCCTTACAAGTCAATCAATTTAATGTATTTCATTCCAAATGTTATATTGTTTTGCATTTATATATTTTCGCATCTGACTCTTATGGGATGCTTATCATGTTCTAACATGTTATACTAGTTTTAATTCCATTTTTCTAAAAGTCCCAAACACATATGTAATCATCCAACCTTCCTTATCAATACTCTTAGCATTCATTTATGGTATATTGGTATTTTTAGATTGTATATGAATGTAGTTATGACCAAGTTATGGATGTTTATTACTGATTCTAATGTATTTAATTTTTTCTTATTTATCTATTGTATTCTTTTGTCATGGAGATGTACTTTTAATATCATTTTGATAATAAAACTCCGCAAAGTTTAGTTCCTAATTCCTATAGTTTTTTATTTCTTATAGCCACTACCATGCTAAAATTGCTTTTGAACTGATGCAAGTCTTGAATTTAAGTTTAGTAGGTGAAACCCAAATGCCTGGTTTTGGGATGCCAATTATACGCATACCCTAATGTCTGGGTTTGAGATTCCTTTTTGACAAATTAATGGACTCCTGGTAACATATGGATTAGTCTTCAAAATTCAAACATGGGATTAGTCAGCTCATACGTTTTTTTTTTTTGGGTAGGTTGCTGGTTGTTCATCTTTCAGAGCACTAAGTGAAGTTTTGTTAAACAGCATGGTTTGAACAGATGAATTCATACTTTCATTTTAAAGTTAATAACAAACATTGAATACCACGGCAGCCTACTGCCAAGATGGCAGAAAAGGATACTATTCAGCTGCATAAAGCAATTTTTGCCCAGTATATTATGATGAAGAAGTTATTCATGGAGCTTGAAGAAGAAAGAGAGGCTTCTGCAACCGCTGCAAGTGCGGCCTTGTCACTGATTCGAAAGCTTCAGAAAGAGAAGGACGCTGAGAGGATGGAAGCATGGCAGTACAAGAGAATAACCGAGGAAAAGATTAACCACACTGACGGAACACTAGAGATTCTGAAGGAAGTGATGGAGCAGAAGGAATTGGAGATCTCTTATCTGAGGAACCAGTTGCAAGTGTATAAACACAAGCTACTGGATGTTGGTATTAATGATTGGGACATTGCAGATGAGACAATAACTACTAATGTACCTTCATCTGAAAGCAAGAGTGTAGAGAATCCATGTCATACCATCAAAAGGAATTTCTCTCTGCCAACTTTGCAGTTGAATAAACTATTTGCTGATACAGGCATCAAACAAAATGATGGAGCAGTGCAATCAGCAAGGAGCAGGCTAGATAGTCACACATACAGTGTGAGTGATAATGAGTGGGAGCAAATTCCGAGAGATGGTAAGTCTTTAGAGCCCACGGAAAATTTGTCAACAGATGTTAATTGTAAGGAAAAAACCAGCAGTGGTATCTTACAGCATAACCAGCCACTGAATGAGTCCCCATGCTGTCCGTCCTCTGTGGTGAGTCATCAGACAGATGTATGCAATGAAAGAGTACTACAAGCCACTGAAGATGTGATGGATACACTGCAAAGTGATCAACAAAAAGATTTTTGTTTGGGCTCTGAACTGGATGGAACTGCAGTTCATCCTACACGTGATGTTTATGCAGTCCGAATTCCTGAAAGAATCAAGATGGAGACAGGCCCCTCGTGCACTGAAAGTGACATAGTGACAAAGGAATCAGAATCCTCTATCACAGTTGCTCCTAAAGAGCAAGGGTCCCATACTATATCCAGGTTTGGTGCAACAAGAAAAGTTGGATCTATGAATAATGTTGATAGACATGCTCGTATAAGCATCGGAAGTTGCTCACCACGAAGTTGCTCTCCAAGGGCTGGTGTTCAGAGAACTAAATCTAGGCTGAAACGAGTGCAAAGTGAAAAGATGATTGAGATGAAGGACCCAAACGCAAACAAAGAGCAAATCATAATGCTTAAGGAGGTGTACCAGCAGCTCAACATGATAGAATCACACATGAGACCTTCTGGTTCTCAGAGCCCCCGAAACGACACATCTCTAGATTCTGTTATGGAGGTACTTTTTTTTAATAGAGTTTACTTTGGACTTCTTATTTACATCACTAAATTGCAGAATTGAAATTTCAGTCTTGATTTACGTACATGCTAAATTATCTATTATTGGTTAACAGCAATATAAAAATTGCTGTCATTAATTTTTGACAAAGTGCACTCATAAATTACCTGCATTGATCTGTGCACAGCTCTGAACAAGTTTGCTGAACTAGTTTTTGTGGTGAATACTAAGGTTAAAACTGCTTAAGTTGTGCCATGTGACATAAACCATAGAAAATCCAAAATGATTTGACAATGTCCTTTGCTAAACAATTAGATACATGTTTAGTGTTATTTCTTTGCATGGGGGCGTATCATTTTTTATAATGTAAAACTTTTGTTGGCAGGCGGCTCTCACCTTCTCCATTTAGCACGTTCAGGCCTGTTCCATCTGAAGCATGTCGTGAGGCCACCGCCGCTCCAGATATTTCAATCTTGGAGATGGAAGCTCAAGGTCATACTACTATGCAGCGTGAAACGGTCATAAGCCTCTCTCCTTTTAGACATCCCCTTGTGGTTCAAAACAATGTGTGAGAAGTAGGGAATTTGGTGTGATTAGCATGAATTGTAAATTTAAGGATGCAAATAGGTACCGTATTTGTGGGTCAAACGTCTAGTTCATTTTAGAATTACTTTTATCCTACTAACAAGGTGGAGGGGAGGTAGTTCATTTTAAATTTATTTTGGCTGATCCACTGACCCAGAAATATCCCTACTTGTAATCTATCAATACACAAACCTGTTCATCTAACGGTTGACTATTCGTGTTATGTCCACCGTCGGTTATTAGGAGATAAGCAGCTTTTAACCAAGGTTTACAAATCCGGTCGGCTTTTACGGTTTTTGGTGAAATCGGTCCGGTTTGGTTTAGAGAGGCGATCGATTTTTTGTTTAATACATTTAAAAAAATCTGAAAATTCAAAAAAAAAATTAAAAATCTGAAAACTGGTCAAATCGATTGATAAACCGGTTTAAATCTAAAAAATTGGTGAAAAACTGTTTAAACCGATTTGATTTCAAATTTAAAAATGGTAAACTAGAAAAACTGATCGGTAAACGGGAAACTGGTCGATTTTTCCTCAAAAATTTGATTTTTCAATTTGTTTGTTTTTACAGTTTACTTAGCACGTTTTTGTGGTTTGCTGTAGCGGCTTTTTCGGTTCTAAAAAAACCGGCCAAACTGTGGTTTTCAATGCCTAATCGGTTTCTGAAACTTTGCCTTTAGCTGCTATAGTTTGTATTAAGAGAGACTTGTTATAATTAGATTTTTAGTTGGTTGTTTAGGAAACTATAAATACCCTTAACAATACCCTTAACAGAGGGAGATTAAAAAACAAGCAATACAACAAAAGAAATATTTTATGGGATTTTCTCCTATGCCTCTTGCCTTGCGACATCAACTCTCTCATTCTTATAATCTACGCAGTAGTCGAAGGATCAATGATCTTAACAATGTGGTATCAGCGATATTAAGTCCTCCTCCCACCAGCACCTTGCCGCCATTCTCCGCCACCACGCTGCTCTGACCCCCACCTGGGCACTGACCGCGCCCATGGTCGCCACCGTGGCTCTAACGCTCTTGGCCAAGGTGGTTGACGACTTGACTTGCGCCGTCGTCGATATCTCCATTTGCCTCTTCAAATTGAAAAATCAGCAGACACCGTCACCATCGCCCGCAATCACCCTTCTATCAAATTGAAAAATTAGCAGACACCATCACCATCGTTCGCGGTCACCTTTCTACCAGTGCTTCCCTATGAGGCGCAAGGCTACAGCACGACGGAGCTGCTGCCGTCGAGCGCGCCAAGCCGCCCCAAAACCCTAATAGGAGGCGCCACCGTCATGGTCGCCGCAAGCAGCTCCCTCGTCTCCATCAAGGCTTTGGAGGGTGACATGGCCACGGACTCGCCCGACCTGTCACTGCCCGACGTTTTTCGGGCACCAATTTGCCTCGACTGGACCAGGGTTGTCCAGAGGTGCTGTTGTGCAACAAGCGCCAGCTCTACTCTTTCTCCCCCCGCGTTAGCCATCAAACCTCGGCGGGTACTGGCCGCCGCTACATCAACCGCAAGACCCGTTTTACAGCTCGGAAGGATCAAGATCGTCAATGCTTTTCGCAACCTCCCTGATGTTGATGTTGCCTCAACCTGCTCGACCTCGCCCCTGGCGGCCACCTTAGGCGCTTTGCGATCGGGATCGAGAGTGCCTTCAAGAAGCTTGAGGAGAATGAGAGATCCATGGCTACGACGACTGCCAAGGACGCCATCCGCACCGATGGTCATCAGCCTCGACCAGTACCCACTGCCCCAGAATGATGAAGCTTTCAATTATCCGAATATTCAGCTCGAGGACGAGCTGTTTGTTCAAGGCGAGGAGAGATGTTATGTTCACTGTCGGCTATTAGAAGCAGTCTCTAGATGTCATAGTTTGTTAAGTCACTTAAAAATAGGATCAATGATCCTAACAATTCGTGTGTAGGCATTTGTTTTGAGGTTTTTGATGCCGACGATGCCTGCTAGCCTTGTCAGTCCATTTGTTTGTACCTGTATATACATGAAGTCAAGAAACCGGGCAAAGGGCAGATAGGCTATTCTTAGTATTTTACAAATCCTACAAATAACATTTGCTGCGTTGAGGACTCATTCGCAGAGCGACACGCTCCGGGCCCGTTTGACTATTTTTATGTTTTTTTTATAAAATTTTTGCATTCTAAATGAGGCCTCACTCTTGTCGGTAAGTTTTCTATTTGACAACTATGATATTTCCTCGATGAATCAGACCATCTGGACTCGCCCTCCCAAAAATGTGCCCAGATACCATCGCACAATACCAACAGCACAGCAGTTCGTAAGGAACATGCTTGGACCTTCTATGTGTTTCAGAAATGCTGGAATCAGGTTTATTCCATCCAGTTGTTTCAGAGCAACCACTCATGGCCTAGCTATGCAATAAAATTGCTCGCGTAGGCCGTCTTGAAGGTATCATCAATGCAATCCTATAGCTCCATGGACATAACGTTTTGACGCATGCTACTGGCTTTCCCGCGAATATCCAACCGGTCCTAGTGTTCTACAGATTGGTTCAATAAGTCCGTTTCCGTCGATGTTTCATGTGAACAGATATAAGCTAAATAAAGGTGACGATTGACAAAGACATTTCCCACATTATACTACATTATAAAAAGAATACATATGTCAAAAGAAAATGATAAATGTAATTACATTGAGCCTACAATATAAAAGAAGACATGTCAGAAGGCAGTCAACTGTCCAAAGAGTCACTCACGGACGAGTGGACCACACGTGTTGTTGGCCCACATCTAACCCACACATCAGTGATGAGTATAGGACAGAACTGTTGAGAACCCATCACACAAATTTGCAGCGAAATTCTGTCTCGTGTGCAAAATTTGACTAACGGCGGCCATGCCATGGGCAGTTGGTCGGTGACACGAGCAACTGCCAACTGCTAACTGAGAGGACTTCGTCCGGATCAGCTGCTCATGGGTCCTGGCATGCTGTATGGACGGTGGATCAGTAATGCTTCGTATAGAAACAATTGAGCCAGCAGCATGGATGCAGAATATAAGGACTCGCCGACTCTGCCGTCAGGAAAATGGGACGCCGCCCATGCCGTATTTCCATGAGACTTGTGTGGTTATCTTTTGTCTAGGATTAGGTTTAGGAGCGTAGATCCGAGAGTTTTCGTGTCGGTAACAAATCTGTGGTTCGGAGGTGATCAATACCTTCGGATCCGGTCGCCGGAGTCGTGAAAGACGTTCCGGCCATCTGGCCTTTGTCGGTGCGGTCCTCTGCGCTTGAGCAGCGTCGGTCGGTGGAGAGGACAGTGGCGTTGGAGTCACGGCGACGTCGTCGATCTCTCGGTGACGGCGGTCGTCGTGGCGGTGGTGTTTCCCGTCGGCACAGCGCCCCCTCACAGATCGGGTTTAGGAATGTCGGTGGGGTGCGACGGTACGGATGAACTTAGGTCATGAGTTTCGACCGGCCCCCACCTCTATTTATTGTGGCGCTGGCGACAGGGGCTCACCAGCCATAATGGGCTGGGCGCCCCTGATCAGGGCGCGATTAGGTCAAGGGCCCACTAAGACCGTTGGGCCAAAATGGGTGGAGATCAATTTCCAACATTCTCCCCCTTGATCTCACATTATACTTTTATCTTTATTACTTTTTAACTTCACTCATTCCATTACAGATTAATACATAGAACTGTCTCATCGTCACGATCAATCGGCGATAGACTTAACAGCTACAATACATTTTTCTGTTCTGAAATAGTTACTATACATTTTGGCCATATTTTAGTTCAAGAATCACAGGCTTTCCCTTAAACCCATGCCGGCAATGTGCTCAATAAATACTTTGGGTGATAAGCCTTTAGTAAGCGGATCCGCTAGCATCTTTGCGGTGCTTATATGCTCAAGACTTATGATTTGATCCCGAACTTTATCCTTCACAACATAGTACTTTATATCAATGTGTTTGACAGCACCGCTTGACTTATTGTTGTGTGCATACGTTACTGCGGGTTCGTTATCGCAGTACAATTTAAGTGGTCCATAGATGTCGTCAACCACTTTTAAACCGGGTATGAACTTTTTAAGCCAGTTCACCTGCCCCGTAGCCTCATAACATGCTACAAACTCGGCATACATTGTGGACGATGTAGTGACGGTTTGCTTTGAGCTTTTCTACGAAATAGCTCCTCCAGCGAGAATAAACACATATCCGGATGTAGACTTTCTATCATCTTCCGCATAATCAGAATCTGTATACCCTACTATATGGAGTGAATCTGATTTTCTATATGTCATCATGAGGCCTTTTGTTCCTTGCAAATAGCACAAAACTTTCTTTATCAGTTTCTAATGCTCTATTCCAGAATTGCTCTGGAACCTGCCAAGTAACCCGGTAACAAATGCTAAGTCAGGGCGTGTACATACTTGAGCATACTGTAAGCTTCCGACAGCTGAAGCATATGGAACCGCTTTCATTTGATCGATCTCATATTGGTTCCTGAGACATTGAAAATCCTCATATCTGTCGCCCTTGACTATAGGTGCAGGTGATGGACTACATTTATGCATACCATATTTCTTTAATACTTTCTCTATGTATGCCTTTTGTGACAGTCCCAATACCCCTTTGTTTCTATCTCGATGAATTTCGATTCCTGGAACGAAGAAAGCTTCACCAAGATCTTTCATATCAAAGTTAGAGAACAAAATCTTATTTGTCTCTAGTAGCAGACTGACGTCACTACTAGCTAGTAAGATATCATCCACATACAGGATTAGAAAGATAAACTTCCCATCTTTAAACTTTGAATAAATACAGTTGTTCTCTATATTTTCTTTAAACCTAAATTTCTTTATCGTGCTGTCAAACTTCAAGTACCATTGTCTTAAAGCTTGCTTTAACCCATAAATCGATTTTTTTAGACGGCATCCCAATTTTTCACTTTCTTCCATAACAAAACCTTTCGGTTGTGGCATGTAAACATTTTTCTTCAAATCCCCATTTAAGAATGCTGTCTTTACATCTATCTGATGTAACTCTAAATCATAATGAGTCACTAGTGCCATTATGATTCTGAAGGAATCTTTACGTGAGACCGGAGAAAAGGTCTCATTGTAATCAATCCCTTCTCTTTGAGTAAAGCCTTTTGCCACGAGTCGTGCTTTATATCTTTCTACGTTCCCTTGGGAGTCGAGTTTTGTCTTGTAGACCTATTTACAGCCTACTGTTTTGGCTCCTTTAGGAATTACTTCTAACTACCAGACTTTATTAGCTTTCATGGACTTCATTTCTTCTTCCATGGCCTCAAGCCATTTTGAAGAGTTTTCGCTTCTCCTGGCTTCTTCAAATGAGGTGGGATCATGCTCTATTTAAAATTCTTCTGTCTGATAAACTTCATAGTCATCAGAAATAGCTGATCTTTTTACTCTTTGAGACCTCCTCGAGGCCTCTTCATTCTGTACATTTTCTGTTTGAGGCTGTTGTTGCTCTCCCTCATCTGTGACAATGGGTTCTATTGGATCCTGAGGAACAGGTTCCTTATTCTCATTCATTGTTGCCACAGGAGGAACAATAACAGGTGCTTGCACCACAGTATCTCGCACTGTCGGTGCAGTGACAGCAGGTAGTGTAAAGAATGGCTCTTGAATCATCGGAGTGGGCGCATACGCCCGCTTCTCTTCAAAACCAATCTCTCGAGCTACCATGCTCCCTCTCATTATCTCATCCTCTAAGAAGACAGCGTGTCTCGTTTCTATAAACTTTGTATGTCTGTCTGGACAGTAGAAACGATAACCTTTTGACTTTTTTGGGTAACCAATAAAATGGCAACTTACTGTTTTGGGATCTAGTTTCTCAAGATTTGGGTTAAATACTTTAGCCTCAGCTGGGCTCCCCCACACTCGTAAGTGGTTTAACGAGGGAACTCTACCTGTCCACAATTCGTATGGTGTTTTCGGCACCGACTTACTTGGTACTCTGTTGAGAATATGAATGGCGGTTTTTAACGCCTCCATCCACAAACTCAATGGCAGTGTAGAATAGCTCATCATACTTCGCACCATATCCATCAAGATACGGTTGCGTCTTTCAGTTACTCTATTTTGCTGAGGTTCGCCCGGTGTAGAATACTGTGCTACTATTCCATTTTCCTGTAGAAACCTTGTAAAAGGTCCAGAAACTTGTCCATACGGAGTATGTCGACTGTAGTACTCCCCCCACGATCAGATCGGACTATCTTTATCTTTAAATCGTGTTGGTTTTCAACTTCAGCCTTAAATATCTTAAATTTATCCAAAGCTTCATTTCTTTCTTTGATTGAATAAATATATCCATATCGAGAGTAATCATCCGTAAATGTTATGAACGAGTCATAACCATCTATACTCTTCACAGAAAAGGGAACACAAATATCTTTGTGAATAATTTGTAGAACTCCTGTGCTTCTTTTTGCATCTTTCTTAATTTTCTTTACATATTTTCCTTTAATGCAATCTCGACATTGTTCTAAGTCTGACAACTCTAGTGGAGGAAGAATATCATTCTTAACTAGTCTTTCTATTCTACCCCTCGAAATATGGCCTAAACGACAGTGCCATAATTTCGACGACTCATCTAGAGTTCTTTTTCGTTTTCTATTTTCATTCATAGACGAGGATTCTTTTATCTCGTACACAACGTTATCATTATCGCATACGACATTCACATCATCACGTAGTGATAGCAAATAAAGCTCATTTTGTAAGATGGCAAGACCAACACATTCTTTATTAAGCATTATTTCACACTTGCTATTTTCAAAATGACAATCATAACCATCATTATCCAAACATGAAACACTAATCAAATCTAATCAAATTCCTCTGTAGAGAGGGTACATAAAGAACATCTCTAAGTATAAGAATAAAGCCATTAGCTAGTTCTAATGAAAGATCGTCAACGGCTTCAACTTCAGCTTGGACTCCGTTTGCAACTTTAATGCACCTTTCTCTTCTTTGCCTAGTCCTCGTCGAACGGAATCCCTGCAATGAATTAGCAACATAAACAGTTGCTCCAGAGTCAATCCACCAAGTAGATTTTGAATATTGCACATATAGGGATTCATTTATAAAGGTAATAATGTTCTCACCTTTCTTTGCCATGATTATCTTTAAATATGAGAGGCAATCCTTCTTGTAGTGTTCCGTCTTTTTGCAGTGAAGGCACTGATCTTTGTCCACTGCAAATTTATTCTGTTGAGGCTGATGGACAGGGGCTTTTCTCTTATTCTTTGAGGAGTAGTTGTTGAAGTTCTTTCTTTTGTTATCCTTCACATAGTTGATAGAACCACCATGTGAAGCTTTAATTCTGTCCTCCTCTTGCACACATATTGCTATGCACTTTTTCAAGTCCCAAGACTCGGGTTGCATATTGTAGTTGACAATAAACGTTTCAAACTCTTTTGGCAAAGAAGTAAAAATCAGATGGATAAGGAGTTCATCCTTAAGACCCAGATCCATTGGTTTGAGCTTCGATGCCATGTTGCTCATTTTCAGTATGTGCTCTCTAATGCCACCGTTACCACCAAAGTACTTTTCATTCACAAGTTGTTTAATGACTTGTGTGGCGTATGTCTTTGAAGAGCCAGTAAACTGACTTTTTATTCTTTCAATGTACTCTGTGACGGTGTCACACTCCGCGATTGAACCCACAATTGCAGGCTCAATCGTGTTCTTTATCACAGCCCTACATTTCTTGTTGGCTGTGGTCCATTTCCTATGCTCAAGGTCATAGGACATCTTTAAGGGAGCAAAATCCCTCTGTCTATTCTGCCAAGCAGCATCAGTTTCATTTTCTTTCCTCACTGGCTCTTCAGGCTCAGTGGGACATGCTGTGGTGAGAACCTAGTTCATCTTAGCCAAGATAAACGCTAGGTCTATCTTTTTCTTCCACTCTCCATAGTTGTCACCTTTGAGAGTGGGTATCTCTTTGATACAACTCATTAAGTTGTATCCGCCTGTAAATAAATCAAATAAAGTGAGAACATAAAAAACAGTAAAATTATATGTCTTATTTTTCACGTTGGTAAAAAATATGACACACAATTTTATATTATACATTAAAACTATGTCACCGTTGGGCAGAAATAGAAATAATGCATAAAATTTCAATTACAAAAATTATAACATTGTTATTATCAACGTTGGTCAAAAAATAACAATATCATAATTATCTGAAATTTATTACTATTTTTTCAAAATTAAATTCTCCCGTTGGTTCGAATTTAATAATGAAAATAATTTCTTTAAGTACGCAGCGGAAAATAAAATTTCTGTAATATTCAGAAGCATTTACTTTATTCTGTTCTGTCAAAATTATCTCGTTAGTTCAAATTTTAACGGATTTAATTGGGTAAAAAATTACCTAATTAATCAATTAAAAAATGCCTCTGAAAAAGAAATGGAAAACCTTTTCTTTTGGGCCGAAATTGAAAATTTGGCCTGGCCCATTGGCCTGTTGCAATTCATGCAAGTCAACCTGGGCTTGGGCCGAAAATTCGGACTCCCTCATGGGCCAAATCTGGCTCATTTAGCTGTCGCGCGATCTAGACCGTCGGATCGAGATCTGACGGGTGCGCTCTTTTTTCGGAGGGTATAAAAAGGGTAGGGTTCTCTCTCAACCCTAACACTAACTCATTTCTCCTCTTTCCCGACCGTTTTCGCGGGTTCTGGCAGCTGAGCTCGTCCCACGGCTTAAGGCAGTCGTTGCTCCCGCGTTTCCCGAGGCCCGCACTGTGCAGCGCAGCGCC
>BCLF01000132.1:476289-497856 GCA_001602275.1 Zoysia japonica
TTTTTATACACATTTCTTTGCTTCTGATTATCTAATTCGCCGACATCCCATGCGATTTGTCTGCACCATACTAAGAAGGACGCATAAGCACGTTTTACTCAACGATAGTTTGCATCAAGTTATATGCAGTCAAGTCCGCAGCATCTGGAACCTTTGTTGCGGTGCGTTTCAAGGACGCTGCCGTGCTGTCTGGTACTAGTGCCGGAATTATAACTGGTCCACGATGTCTGTTTCCATGTCCAAATCTGTCTGCCGGACCAAATTACTCCGGTCATACGGTTACGATCACGGCTAGTCGGAGTAGGAGCAGTTGTTGCAGGCATAATGAATTTTGCTGGTAGGGAGTACAACTCGTTATTGTTTCTGACGGACGAAGTTCTGTTGGCGGTTGATGAAATCTGAGGTGAAGTCGCGCTCATGCTGTCACAAGAAAACGATGAGCCGCATTTTTGTTCATCACATTATTTTCGTTTGATGTGTATTTAGGCGAGTTTGGAAGTGAAAGAAAAATCATTTTACTGTCCTTTGTTTTTTTGCAAGTGGCTACTGGCTAGAGTATGAACCGCACACATATCTGGAAGAAGAAACCTGAGCATGGCATTTCTTCCCTACTTCAAGGTCCATCGAGGCTGGCTGTAGGTTCAATATCTTAGTACGATCACAGGAGCAGTTGGTCAACTCCTGTTGAACAACTCCATGGAAACAGCTCGCCAAGATCTCATCTCACGCAAAGACTGCCAAACTTGGCGCAGCCCTGTTTTCGCTTATTTTCATCTCTTCCGCATCGCCGGGAAAGGAATCTTTAACGGATCTGCAGTATTAATCAATGTAACTGGAGTCAGGTTCGTATTTCAGTGAGCCACGGGGCTTCCATTTTTGACCCGGTAACCGGCACGGTGGCGCGCCCGATCTGACTCCACGAGTCAAGAATCAAGATTCGGTGGCTGGTCAAGTACTGGCTGGATCGACCATCAGTTCGCCGTCGGCCGGTACGCACGCCGTATCACACTCTTGACGTCGAGTTCAGAGGAACTCTTCTCTGAAACCGGCAGAACCGTTCGGTCAGTTCACGATTCTCCTCCTCGAGTCCGAAGCCTGCGACGTCGTTTTCCGTACCAGTTCAAGTCAAACGAACTGTTTCGCTTGTAGTTTTGCACGCGTAGGACGCAGGAGGAAGAACGCTGGCGTTCAGAGGTTTGCGATGGTGCAGGATTCCAGCGGCCTGTCGTGCACGCGGAATGTGAGAGGGCGGGAAAGGACCAGTGAGATGGCGCCGAATCCGGGACGAGATTTGGGGTGATGGCAAGCCTTTGACAGGTAATTCGACAGGGGAGAGAGAGAGAGAGAGAGCGCGAGGCGGGTAAAAAGATCAGCCGACAGATTTTGGAATTCTGCTTCTAGCGATGGTAATGCAAATAAACAATTTATTTTTTTATACCAGATAGTTGAATAAACCAAAATTTAAAATCTCATATAACCCATAATCTTTAGTACATAATCTTAGAACCTACTCGTTTATTTCAACTTTTATATCATAATTTTTCACAATCTATCTAGCTTTTGTATAAATTTTCATAATCTAATACATAATTTTTTAGATTCTTACAATCTATGATGATAACAAACATGATCTTAGACATAACTACCCGTAACGGGTGACTTCAACTCATCTCAACCGTTGGACAAGAAATTGATGCACCAGATTTTATTGCTAGAGTAGATGGAAACAGTAAAAACATCCGTGTAAACAGCGTTAACAGTGATTAGAGCTACTGCGTGAGTACTGTAGTACCAGACTTATTTTACTGTTAGAATAGTGATTTGCTGCCTTAATTGGTCATTAAGGTAGCAGAGAGGCGGCTAAGCTGACATCGCACCAGCTGCTCTCTCACCGGAGCCCTGCTAACTGCGCCGCCCCCATCAGTAAAAGTCTGCCGTAGAGGACAAACGGCAGACAGATACTGTACTTGGAATTAGGTTAATTTTCAACCGTCGGATCTAGATCCAACGAATCATATTTGATTTACAGTTAACAGCGAAAGGTTGTTACGATAACTGTGCTACAGTACATTTGCTACAGTGCTGTTTTCGGGTACTGTTCACCTATCCTTGAACTACTGTTTGCGCATCTGCATTTGTCTGCATTTTTCTCTTCAATGCAGATAATTTGGACCCCCCGCTCTACACACCGCGTCTTTAAAGGACCCCCACCTCTGGCCCCCGCGTCAGCCTCGACTGCGCGGGCAGTCGACTGCCGACGAGCCGCGTCCGTCTTTAAAGCCACCTCGCCCTGCCATCTTTGGCAACCTTGATACTAGTCACCACCGCAACGGCCCGTCCGAGTCCTCGCGCGAGCTACAAGCCTACAATGGCCAGGCCCCGCACCAACGATGAGGAATCCAGCACCGCGGGCGCCGTGCGCGCGAAGCCGAAGCCGAAGCCGAAGCGGGCGCGGAAGGGCGCGCTGCTGCCGGAGTGCCGTCCGTCCCAGCGCAGCTCCGCGTACCGCGGCGTGACGAGGCACCGGTGGACGGGGCGGTTCGAGGCGCACCTGTGGGACAGGGACACCTGGAACCGCGAGCCGCAGGCCAAGAAGAAGAAGAAGGGCAAGCAAGGTTTGGCTTCGTTGTTTTGCTCCGTCGTCCTCGGCTGCTGCTGCCTATGATGACCAGTTGATGGTGAATTTCGACACGCGACTGACCTCTCTGTTTCGTCTCTGATGTTTGTGCTCCGTCCACGGCGGCGGCGCTCGCTTCTCTCTGCATTCGGGTTGGCGCCGCGCGCGTGCAGTTTATCTCGGTGAGCGAGCTTCTCGATCGACCTTAACACGATGCATACGGCTCGTCGAGTGTTGGCATGAGCTGGTTCGTTACTCACTCCGCTGGAACGGTGCAGGGGCGTACGACGACGAGGAGGCGGCGGCGCGCGCGCACGACCTGGCGGCGCTGAAGTACTGGGGCCCCGGCACCGTCCTCAACTTCCCGGTACCCCCATCCTTTACCTTCAGAACTCGCTGCTCATTCCGCGAACATTAACAGCCATAGTTGAATTCGTTCGATTCTGAGAACGCCTGTTCTTTTGCCGGAATTGGTTTCAGCTGTGCAGCTACGACGACGAGCTCAAGGAGATGGAAGGGCAGTCCAGGGAGGAGTACGTCGGATCGGTGAGGAGGAAGAGCAGCGGGTTCTCTCGAGGCGTGTCCAAGTACAGAGGCGTCGCGAGGTTCAGCTCCTGCAAGCTTGCACTGAGCATTGGATCACCAGCTGAGCTGACGAACAATCTTCAGTTCATTAGTT
This sequence comes from Zoysia japonica, assembly GCA_001602275.1. Classification (NCBI taxonomy): domain Eukaryota; kingdom Viridiplantae; phylum Streptophyta; class Magnoliopsida; order Poales; family Poaceae; genus Zoysia; species Zoysia japonica. The sequence continues at coordinate 479,586 of BCLF01000132.1, forward strand.
TAGCACTGATGATGTTTTCATATTTCTATCTTGAGCACTGTGCAGGCATCATCACAACGGGAGATGGGAGGCCCGGATCGGCCGCGTGTTGGGCAACAAGTACCTCTACCTGGGCACTTACGGTATGATCGATCTGATCCGACACGTTCTCTGCTTCCGGATGAGAAAATATTCCTCTCGTCTGAGTCAGCATGAGCTATCCGAAAAGGCAGAGGCTTGGTGTCGGTACTGTATTGGCGGCTACCGTCTTTTGAACCGTACAAGACATAAATCTATTCGGGCTTTATTTAAGAACATAAATTAAGTTTAGATGCCCCGTTCCACGCGTTCTGGAAATTTTGCTGATGTGCTTGGCTAGAAATTTTTTGCCAAAAAGGATGTTCACAAAGTCAAAAGGTAGGCCAATCGATCTTCATATTTGGCAAAAAAGTATGTTCTCGAACTAAGTAAATTCTGAAGCGTATTTTACTGATGTGGTATCTATGCTCTGTTACTTTCTAGTGATTGTTCCATGTGTCAGTTCTGACTGGGCTGTGAGATTTACGCGATTTTGCATGACAGCAACGCAGGAGGAGGCGGCCGTGGCGTACGACATCGCGGCGATCGAGCACCGCGGTCTGAACGCCGTCACGAACTTCGACATCAGCCACTACGTCAACTGGCACCGGCGTCGCGGCCGGCGCGGTCTCGGCGAGCAGGACGGCCTCGACGCCACCGACCTACCAAACGACCTGACGGAGCACGCTCGCGCCACCGCCGATCTCGACGAAACCGAGGTGGCCGTGGCTGCGGCCTTTATCGAGGCCGACCATCTCCAGCACCAGGACCATATCGCCGATTCCTACACCGAGCAGGTTCCCGACGACCAGGAGATGATGCTCGACCAGCTGCTGCTGCTGCACTCGCCGAGATTCGAGGAGATCATGGAGCAGGTTTCCGCCGCGGCGTCGGCGACGATGACCGAGAGCAATGCGTCCAGCTCGCCGTCGCCGTCGGCGTGCACGTCGTCGTCCGCACCATCGTCGCTGTCGCAGCCTTCACCGAAGCGGCAGCCGGAACCGTCGTCGGCGGCGGCGGCTCGGTGCGGCTTCCCCGACGACGTGCAGACGTACTTCGAGCGCGACGACGATGGAATCGGCTTCGCCTTCGCGGAGGTCGACACGTTCCTCTTCGGAGACTTGGGCGCGTACGCCGCGCCCATGTTCCAGTGCGACCTGGACGTGTTTGTATCGTAGAGGACGTAGGGTGATTCGAGCCGCTGAAAACGGCCGGCTCATACAAAGCGTTAAGTTGCAGAGTTGAGGATTTGGTTTTTTCGTACTTTTGATTCGAATAGATAGAAAATGGTGATATATTGGTTTATCTTTTTTACCGTTCCTGTGAAAAAATGGGAGGAATTTGCGTAGATGTTTTAAAAATAAAAAAATTGGTAATATGGATGCCCTAGCCACCATAGCTAATAGTTTTACTGTTGAAATTTGATTCACATAAATTTTACCAAAAAAAGTTAGAAACATCGAAATTCTAATCGATGTAGGTAGTCAAATCTTTTTGCAAATGAGAAAATGGGATCTCGTGGTAACTGAAAATCGAGCCTCTCAAACATTGGGCTGATCTGAGAACGACGCATGGCCTTGCGATCCAGGCCCAGCAGAGCAGATTGGTCAAGTGCCGCGATCCTATTCGGGCCGAGCACGAGTGCAGCCCATCTCCTCCCCACCCTTAATTTCGAAGCAAACGGACCGACCAACTCCTCATACAAGCAACTGCATGCTGCATTTCGCTCTCTTCTCCGCTCCAACCACACGCCCCCAAACTGCGCCGTGAAAGGACATAAGTGTAAATAAATCTTCGTGAAGGAGTACGCTAATCTCGAATTTAAATGACAGGCTCTGCTACGCCACTGAATCTACTGCGTGACATTTCACGGAAAATCTGTTTGACTAGACTCATGATTCGTGAAATTGACCCGTGATTGTGTCATTGCCAACTCAAATTCTTGGACACTGATGCCACTATACTCTTGTAATACTCCAAATGTCTCACAATAAGAAATCGAGCATCTGCGATCTTTACAGGTAGGAAAGCAGTCAAAATGACTCTGCCTCGCAACTCGCAACACATTCCCCTACATACAGCGCGGAGAGAGCTACCGGACCGGAGCACTGCAAAAGGTTGGACCGGCACTAATAAAGCATCGATCTCCTAGTAACTTTAATTTCAATCTAAATTACTCCAACAAATCCAACCCTCCTCTCTTTCTACCTGTAATTTTTCAAGCAGACTGATGACGTTGTGAGTTCGCCATTCTATGAGCTTGTTCTGACAGCTCCGGCCGTCTGCTAGCTACCTTGGTCCCGACAGCTCCATCTCCTCCACCATGTCGACGGACCGGGCCTCGTCGCTGCTCAGGCTGCTGTCGATGTCGTGGTAGAAGTCGTTGAAGAACGCGGAGCAGTTGGACTCGTTGCGGTGGTCGTAGCCGCCGCCGAGCGGGTCCTGGAAGACCGCGGCGGGACGGTACGTGGCCTCCCACTTCTCGGCGAGGCCGTCGCCCTCGAGCATCCTGACGACCTCGGACATCCTGGGCCGGTGCGACGGCTGGAACCGGGTGCAGAGCAGCGCGACCTGCACCATCTCGGCCACCTCGATCCGGTCGTAGTGCGGGCCCAGGTCCTGGTCCACGAGCAGGTCGAGCATCTTCTCCTGGTGCACCTTCCGCACCCAGTCGAGCATGACTGCCCCGCCGCCGCCCTTCGGCTGCGTGGCGGCCGCGGCGGACCCGGCCTTGCCGACCTCGAGCGCGCGCTGCCCCGTGACGAGCTCCAGCAGCAGGACGCCGAACCCGAACACGTCCGTCTTCTCCGACGACTGCCCTGTCGAGAGGTACTCCGGCGCGATGTGCCCCACCGTGCCGCGCACCGCCGTGGTCACGTGCGAGTCGCCGTGGTCCAGCAGCTTGGCCAGCCCGAAGTCGCCCACCACGGCCTCGTGCTGCTCGTCCAGCAGCACGTTCGCCGCCTTCACGTCGCGGTGGATGATCTTCGGGTCGCACTGCTCGTGCAGGTACAGCAGGCCGCGCGCCGCGCCCACCGCGATCCGCTTCCGCGTCGACCAGTCCAGCGGGGGCTTCCCTGCGCGCACGCACGCGTTCGTTCATGGAGTGTGTTAGTTCCACAAGCAATTGATCAACTGAAACGTGCTTAATTAGTTCGACGTGTTGCAACATGCATGCATGTATGGTGGTACACAGTAACGCACAGATCCTGTCGGTCCCCCTACTGACGGAACGCTGCGACGTCCTGCCGGCGGAGCACCGGCAATAAACCAGCTGCTGGCTGGATAAGGGCGAGTGCTGCAGCGCGCGAATCGCTGGCACAAGCAAATCGCCAAGTGCAACAGCGACCGGACACAGGGGCTCGTAGTTTGTGCTACTGTTACGTGTAGCCAGGTCCCCCGTCTCCTGCCCTGGCCCCTGCCGGACCGAAGAAGGAAGAAACAGGCATGCCCTGTGGCCTGTGTCCTCTCCTTTTCCAGCGGCGCCGGCCACCATCTGACCACACCGCCCAAGCCTAAAGCCCTCTTAACCCTGATCTACCTGAGCCAGCATCCAACAATCTACCAGTAGGTAGGTCCCGTTCAAGCCAGACACGCGAGCAAAACCCAAAACTTGCTTCCTGGAACGAACGCGCAGGTACGCCGAAATTCATCCGCAGATGAGGCGGTCCTGCCGAACGGCCAAGTTATTGCTCTTTCTCGCAAATATAAATATAAGTTATTTTAGTTTTGAATATGAAAATTAAAAAACAGTTTAAAAATACGGTGCGAAAAAACGAAAATAAAAAAGATAGACATAAAAGATTTATTAAAAAAAATATGTTGAAAAAAATGTATTAAAAAATAAAAATAATATATATTTAAAAATAAAATTCGAATGTTAGAATGATTTATAACTGTGACGAAGAGAGTACTACGCCCGTTAGCGGGTCCCTGCCTGCACGGCCGGGCGTTCTGGACGTCTGGAGCCGCGGAGCCCAAGGCGGCTTCTGGGTGCCGTGCTCTCCTGGTGTGGTTTGGGGCCTGTCCTGCACGACGACGAGGGCCACCACTACGTGCATCATCCGTAGCAGAGGCGCCGCGCTACGATACCACGATAAATACAGGAGCATAGTACTGCTGGGTACTGCCAGTGGCAGTCCGTGTTGGCATGTGCTTCGTGTCGCGGTGGGGGCATGTGTGCCGTGGCAGCGCACTGCAGGGGCGGCAACGACGGCATGAACCGAGAACCCCCGGCCCCGCTCGCCTGAGTGCGGACAAAATGTGAGTGCGCGGTGGTCGCTGGTCTCTGCTGCTCTTCGCGGTCCCCGCGCGCCAGCGGCAAGTACAGGGGGTGCGCGACCACGCCTGATCGCTGCCTGGCGCGCAGAGACTCAGGCCGGCCAGGGCTCCTAGTCCTCTCTCTCCCCATGACTAGCGCATGCACCAGTACCCCTCCCCTCGCGGGCCCCGCCACGGAGCGCCAACGCAAATCTCCTCGCACGAACGTTGACGTGTAACACTACTACCAACCGAGGCTGTGTTTGCTGTGCGCGAACGAACGGACGTACCTCGCAGGCGCGACGCGACGCTGCCGTTGGGCATGTAGGGGTAAACGAGGATGCGCTCGCCGGCGGCGGCGCAGAAGCCGACAAGGCGGAGCAGGTGGCGGTGCACGGCGAGGCTGATCATCTCCACCTCGGTGCGGAACTGCGCCTCGCCCGACGCGCTCGGGTCCTTGAGCCGCTTCACGGCCACCGTCGTGCCGTCGGAGAGCCTCGCGCGGTACACGTTCCCGAACCCTCCCTTGCCCAGGATGTTCTTCGGGTTGAACCCGTCCGTGGCGGCGTGCAGCTCGCGCAGCCCGAACTGGCGGAGGTTGCCCAGCCGCGCCACCACCACCCCGCCGCCGTCGTCCAGGTCACAACCGCCTCCCCTCTCTGCGATCCAGACAAAACATGCACAGGCATTAGCAGTTAGTAGTAGCAGTACTACAACTCCTACAGAGACTTGTCGCTTTCACGAATGCTTCGCGTTCTTGTCGGGATCAGCTGAAATTGGTGACGGGGACGTGGCGCTGCGGACGTACCGAGGATGCCAAGAACGGAAGGACCAGAGTGCCGGCGCTTTCGCCGCCACAGGAAGCACGACACGGCGAAGAGCACGATGGAGGACGCGCCCAGGCTTGTCCCCACGCCGATCGGCAGCCGCGCGCCAGCAGCCTTTGACCTCGCCGGCGCAGCCCCTGTCCCTGTACGCACACACGAGCCAACAGATCAATCCGCCGCTGATCCCAGGCTCTCGCGCGTGGGTCTGGCCGGCATGATCAGATGCCCCACGCCACGCCGCGCCATTAGTATAGTAAGTGCTGTGCGGATCGACGCGCGCGCACGCCGCAAGAGACGGGCGGCGTCCCTGTGTCCGGCAACACCGTGTCTCCCCTCGACCGCTACACGGCGAGCGGCAGCGACGCATGCATGCGCGCCTTGCCGTGTCATGCCACGCTCTCGCTTCCGAGAAAGCCACAAAGCTGGAAGAGGGAAGAGTGCTCACTGCTACTGCTGCCCGGAGTGGATTCCAGAGGGAACGGTACGGCGACCGGCGCGAGGGCTGCGGCGCACTCCCCTGCGCTGCCATTGCTCCCGCAAATCATCGGGTTGCCCACGATGCTGCACGCGCGCACGCACGCACGAATATTAAACAACAACTCAGTCCGCATTAGATTCGATGCTAGTAAAGCACAATGCAATGCTTTTTAAAAAAAAACATTATCAAAAAACAAATTGATCAATCAGGTAGCAGAAGGAAGATCAGAGTAAGACAACGGATTTATCGGAGGCCATACTCACTTGAAGGTTCTTGCAGGGAAGGGAGGAACAGGGCCAGTGAGGTTGTTGTACGACAGGTCCCTGGAAAACGGGAGCAGAACAGGCACCGACCAACGGCATCCAGATTCCAGTCACGTATTCAGTTCGAGTTAAAGCGCAAAAGGAACTAAAGCGATGGATTGCTTCGACAAGACCGCGGCGAGGTGGAGTACGGGTACTCAGTTACTCACAGGAAGGAGAGCTGCGGGATCTTCGCCAGCGAAGCGGGGAACGGCCCGGACAAGCTGTTGTTGTTTAGCCGCCTACGGCAAGACAGACAGACAGAGCGGGACGAGGAGCACGTGAGGAACTGCGCGACAAAGAATGGAGACGAAAATGGACGGGATGGTTCGGGAGGAGGAGGGGAGGGGAGGCTCACGCACAGGTACCGGAGCGCGGAGAGGCGGCCCAGTGTGTCCGGCACGCGGCCGGAGAACCGGTTGCTGGAGAGGTCCAGCGTCTGGAGCCGCGGTAGCGCGCCCAGCTCCGGCGGTAACCGGCCCGTGATGTTGTTGTTCTGAAGCAACCTGGAAAAAAAAGTGGCGAAGGCACCATAAGCTTTCACTTGCTCACGATGGATTAATCAGTTAATCGACATCGCGAGACAGGTGAGGAAGAAGGTTCCTACACTTGCTCAAGATGGGTGAGGTTGGCGATCCTCCCGGACAGCGTCCCCGCCAAGCCCTGGCTTGGCGCACCCCTGAAACGCGAAACCAAAATGCACCCGTGTCAGTAAACTCAACGGAAGTTACGGAACCCGCTGGCGGCAGGAGCCGAGCCAAGACGAGACTCCAGGACGCGGCGGCGAGAGGCGCTTACAGGCCGATGACGAGGTTCTTGGCGGAGCAGGTGATCATGGCCCAGCTGCAGGGGTCGACGGAGTACTGGTCCCAGTTGTTCAGCGCGCCGTGCGGGTCCACCAGCCCGTCCCTGATGGCGATCAGCGCCTCCACTGCAACCGAACGCGTCGCCCTCGTCGTCAGTCAGGCGGATGAGGAAACGTAAGTGCAGTGGAACGGTTGCGGCGTGGTTTGTTTACCTTCGGGGTTGCGCGGCTCGGAGGAGAACGCGAGGAATGGCGCCGAGGACAGCAGGAGGACGAGGAGGACGGGAACGGTGGCGGAGGGTGAAGGAGCCATCGGAACACTGCGCGGAATGGAATGATGGGCTCGAGGGGCCGCCTGCCCGAGGGAAGCCCGAGGAGAGGGGAGGAGGAGGAGGCGGCGAAGAAAGAAAAAGGAGGAGAGACGAGGGGGCAGGGCGCTTAGCGTAAGAGTGGAGTGGCCTCTGCTTTTTCTCGTGTCACGGAACAAGGCTGCCGCTTGCTGGGCGATGTGATGTGCGTGGGGGTGGTGGTGAGTCTGCATGCCAGTCAGCCATTCAGGCCATCGCCAATTTGCCATGCGACGGCATCTTTCCAGTGACAGCGAAATGATCATGCATGGGCTTCGGACGGAAGGAACCTGACTCGTGGGACCCAAGGATGGACCTGCGGGTCCCGTGCGCAGTGGCTATGTGGGTTATGAGAGAGAGAGAAAGAAAAAGATGTTCCCTCTTTTTGGGCGTTGCATGGAGCGATCGAGTACTACCTGTGACTCGTTGGGAGTAGCCCAGTGCCTGAAGTCTGTGGAGAGTGGTGGGGTTGATCATGATCATTAGGCCGCGCCGATCACTTGCTGTCAGTAGTCTAATCTGTCCAAAAGAGCATATTCGTTCAGTCAAGTTGAATCCCATTGTTAATCACGCAAAAAGGCAAAAGCAAGATACCATTTGCCGGGTTATATCTACTACTACGTAGTACTACTAGCTGTCAGGTCTCCGGGAGCAGTGCAACGATACCCACAAACAATTGTGATTAAGAGCAACCGACCGTACGCCTGAGTTCGAGCCATGCCAATATGCCGGCTTCAGATCCTCCACATTTGCGAAGAAAATTCGGACAGTGCACAGTGCTGTGCATTAGAAAGTACTTTGAACTATTAGATCTTAGATTGATGGCTGCGATTGTTTGCTACAGAGTACTAGAAACAGTAGAAAAATGGCGTGATTACTGTTGACACATAATTTAGTACAGATTAATGCAGAAAACTTGTTTGTTCCCTCACAAAATACTGTAGAAAGTGCTACAGTTCTCTCAATTTTATTCCTCAATGTTAGAGGACCTGAATCCCAATATGCTATACACCCACAGGCAGCCAGCCACCGAGGAGTTAAGGTTGTGTCTAATCCAATCAAAACGCACAAGGACGTTCTGAGTACGGAGTACATACTGATTGACCCCCCACGAACAAACACCAGCAACAAGGCCAATTTCAGCATGCTCCCAAGGGAGTACGTCCGCGCTGATGATTTCTGGGTTCTGGCAGCGATGGATCGGCCATTTGGGCTTCTTACTTCGTCTCCTCCTCCGAGTGAGGGGGGACAACTGCATTCCAAATCGCCGGGGCGTTGATTCACCTGTCTGTCAGAGAAACCGGTCCCTCGAGCACCGCGGCCTGGCGTTGGAGGACTGGTGGAGTGGCAATGGTCGTTGCCTGCCTGACTCTGCGCAGCTGTGTGCTACTGCTACCGATGAACTGGGAGTACGACTACCAAGCCCGGGCTTCGTATGTGTCGCTCGAGCTTGATTGGATGCGACGATGCAACGGCGGGTTGGAGAAAGAGCATTTGGATAACTGGATTGATAGCAGACCAGAAAGGAAATGAAGCGACGCCTCAACTGCAGCACATGGCGGAAAGATGCTACTCCCTCCGTCCCACGGTAAGTGTCGTTCTAAGAAAATTTGTGTCTTCCAATGCACGCTAAAAATTACTCTCGTGTCCTTCATCAATTTCTCAGCTCCCGTCTCCGTGTCGCTATCTTTCGACAGAGAAAACCGCTCGCATCAGCTCTTTCACCGCCGTCGCCAGCAGCCGGGACAACGTTGCCGGCGGCGAGACTGCGGCCAGGCGGATCCGGACCGCGTGCGCCGCGTTGGTTGAGCCAGGAGTGTGTCCCTAACGCCGCCGCGCCGCTGTGCAGGCCCTCGACTTGGGCGGCGGGCGCGAGCCAGAGGCCCAGAGCTCTCTCGAAAACTTGCTTGTCACCTTGCTGCTTGTTGCCGAGGCCGTCGTGTAGCTTCTGCTGGATGCCCATCGCGCGCCGCCCGCTTTGCCGCATCTGGCCGGAAGGTGCAACTGTTCCCATTCTCTTTGATGTGTGCATCGATGAGAAGAGGATCGACGGGAATAGAGGTGAGCAGAGCTCCACTGGTGGCCAATGCATCAATCTGCACATGTGCCTTCTCAGTCTGTCGATTAGATTGGAGGAGGTGGGGGAGAGAAGCGTAGATTTGATTGGGCAAGACCACAGAAGTGGTCCGCATGAAAAAGAAAGTGGAGAGTGTTCTGCATTTATTGCGACTCCTTAGCTGCTTCTGCGACACTTGTTGTGGGACAAAAATGAGAGACTAGGTTCCGTTTGGTTGTTTGTATGGTTGAGTCTGGCTCGTATAAAGTGAGACAGGCTCGTTGCAGCAGGCTGATCACATACACGACAGATAGTCTGTTTGGTTGGTTGCATGTAACGGGACAGACTGAGAAGAGATGATGTTTGGTTCTCCGCATGAGTCTGATCTGTATGAGATAAAAGTAGAAAAAAATAAATTATTTTAATATTTAACTTGTGTAATCACACTTTAATAGACTCTATTTTAACTTTATAAATCTTAATCTAGTTTAATATATACTAATATATTTTAAAATAAATTATGTTACTAATGATGTATTTGTAATTAATATGGTACAATACTAAATTATTTAAAACTTAATTAAATTTGAAATTCACTTAATCATGCTAATATATATTAATAATAATACTAATGATGTAATTAGTGATTAATAAGCTGAATGCAGCGAGCCTGGCGGGCTGGATACGGTGATGTCCTACGTTTCTGCGCAGCCTGGTTCCGTGGGCAATTTTGCATGAGGCAGGCCTGGCTAGACCAGGCATACAGGGAACCAATCAATTGCCCGATGCATCTCGAGAGCCTGGCCGAGCCTCGCACAGGCTACCAAACGTGCCCTAAAACAACAGTTTCAATGGGACGGAGGGAGTAACAAAAGAAAAGCGGTGAAAAAAGAAGATTGAAAAAAAAGAGACCAAAGGTAGAGACAGAAAAGATAAAAAGAGAGACAGACGGGGATCAAGATCGTCGGCAGTCAGTACGGCAGCAGTCGTGCGAGCAGTCGGCTTCTCCGTCGTCCATCCGCTCACGCGTCATCGTGCGGCTACGCTTCGTTTGTTGCTCCGTTTGGTTGAGTGTCGAGTTAGAAAAAAATAGTGAATGAATATTTTTATTTTCTTATAACCGTTAATCTTTAAAAATTCAAAGAAGTTTATTCAAATTTCTAAAGTTTCTCAAATTTGTTTGTTAGTTTCGTCTCGTCGAGCTCTTTGTGTATATGCTTTTCGAGTTATTTCTAAAGCTGCGTAAAGTTGTTTAGTTAGTTCTAAAATTTTCTAAATTTATTTTATTAGCTCATAAAATTTTCTAAAGTTGTTCCATTAGTTTCTAAAGTTTCCTAAACTCATACCGTTAGATTCGTCTCATCAATCTCTTCGTGTAGGTACCCATCAAGTTATTCCTAAAATTTTTAAAGTTCTTTAGTTTTTAAAGTCTACTAAAATTGTTCTGTTAGTTAATAAAATTTTCTAAAGTTGTTCTGTTAATTTTCAAAGTTTTTCAAAGTTGTTCCCTTAAATTTGTTTCAACAAACTCTTTATATAGGTGTCCTCCGAGTTATTAATAAAGTTGTTCCATGAGTTTCTAATATTTATTAAAATTGTTTTATTAGTTCATTATATACAAACTTAGTAAACTTTGAGAACTAATGTAACAACCTTAAGAAACTTTAAAAATAATTTCAAAGGTATTGCACGAGAGATCGATCGGATGAATCTAAAGAGATAAGTTTGGAAAATTTTAAAAACTAATGGATCAATTTTAAAAAATTATAGGAACTAATGGAACAAATTTAAAAAACTTTAAGAACTAACGAAATAACTTTAGAACCTTTCAGAAATAACTCAAAGAGCACCTGCACAAAGAGCTCATCGAGATGAAACAAACGTAATAAATTTGAAAAACTTTAGAAGCTTGAATAAACTTCTTTGAAGTTTTAAAGATAAACAGTTAAAAGAAAATAAAAATATTTCTTCACTATTTTTTTCTACTAGCCACCTAACCGAACGGAGCAACGGAACGAAGCGTGGCCGCACGATGGCGCGTGGAGCGGATGGACGACGAAGAGGTCGACTGCTCGGGCCGACTGCTGCCGTACCGACTGCCGACGATCCTGATCCGACAGACGGGGCAAGGACGGTGCGCCGTGATGCGGCGAAAAGAAGAGAGCACTGCACTTAGCAGAGAGCGGGCAGCCGCGCACAGCAGAGTGAGGCCCCGTCAGGGTTGAACTTATTGTTTGAACCGCAAAAACCGCCTCGGAGCGATTTGACGAAAACCGCGAAAACCGTTCGATTTTTCGTTCAAATTTCAATTTTCAAATTTTGGGACGGTTTGGACGGGTCGAAAATGGTAAACCGCGCGGTTTCAGCGGTAAACTGCTTGGTTTTCCTGAAAACCTGTAACAGCGAAAACCGACCGGTTTTTGCTGAAAACCGTGAGATTTTTGTGGTAGACCGTTTGATTTATCTGAAAACCGAGAAATTAGTGAAAATTACGAAATTAGATTAAAAAGTGCTAGAAAATTGGGCATTACCTATTCTAATTTCTTTTAATATCAACATTCACAACATACTTCATTCACAAATAAAAAACAGTTATTCATTCATAACAAATTCAAAGTTCAGAACACAATAAATCCATATATACATGTTGTTTATTCACAACAAATCCAAAGTCCATACATAGTTTTCGAAGCACATTTTACTTGTGAATTGTACTCAAATCAAAATATGCATTGTCGCACTCTTCATTTGAGAGGAGTTGAATTTCTCTAGTAGCTAACAACTCCGCTTTGAATTCATTCCAAGATTGTCCCGTCCAAGCAGCAGTTGTCTCCCATTGCGAGTATAACATGTTATAAAACTCTGAATTTTGCCATTGGTATACCCATGTGGTGGGAGTTTGTGTGCTACGATCACCGTACGGATAATTGTAGTACTCATTACCTTGGCTGTATGAGGAATCACTGTCTGACGCAGAATAGTATGTGCCGTAGTAATGCTGCCTCCCCTCCATCGATGTCCTTGGTGACTGTGGAGCACTATGGTCCTCATCCTGTGTAGCATGGGTATAGTCTGTCTCACCTGCAAAAAAAATGAAGTGTAAGATAAATGAGTCAAAATTGATCGTATGATGCGAAAAATTTGTTACCTGTGAAATGATGAGTTGTGACCGGTGCCTGTTACTCAGGAACCATACTGTCTGGTGGGTCTCCAGATGTAGTCCGGGAGCTGCTATCATTTGATTTCTGGTAAACTGGGCTTCGTCTGCCGTCTCCAGAATCTGTGGAGTCGTCACTGTCTACATTCTTACCTTTCCCTTTGCTTCTTAACCTCATCTTTTTACCACTTTTTTCGGTCTTGCACTTTGAACCTTTCTCTTGCCTATGTGAGTATCACTCACAATTTTGATCCGCCCATTTAGATATTGTTGCAGCACGAGACAAGCGCAGCAACTGTCTACCAGCGTCATCATCTGTAACAAGATGGCTGGGTACAAGACTGTCAGTCTCGGTGCCCTCTTCATTAAGAACAGGGTCAGAATTGGATCTCCCATGTTCCATCCATTCTCGAATAGGATTTGAAGAATCATACAACGACAGCTCCATGAGACGATCAAATGGATCGGCTTCTGGTGGCTTATATGTATATGAAACATCACGCATACGGATCCAAAGGTTGTAGTTAACATACACCAGCTTATGCAATTTCTCATGAGATAATCTGTTATGCACCTTTGTGTGGATCAATGCAAATATACTCCAGTTGCGCTCACAACCACTGGATGATGCACACTGTGAGACTATCCGTAATGCAAGCTGCTGGAGATGAGGTGTGTCACCTCCAAACATGTTCCACCAAGCTGCAGGAGAAGTATTCTTATCCACTGCCATTCTGTTAGTCAACTCAGTGCCGAATGAATCTTGTTTTCTTCTAAAAATTTCTGCCTCCTGCAGGGCATGCACACACAAGTCGGTTGATGCTATGCGTGTAAATACCTCTCGAATATCGTTCATCATATTTCAACCCATCCCGTAAAAATAGTGACTTCTTGGGTTCAAAGATCCAGCTGCACATGTAACAATAGTTGGATATTGTTGCAGTAGAAACAAAAAATACAATAATGTTTTTTCGTAAGTACGTATTACCTGCATTCACAAAGGTATTATTGCAAATATCCACCATCCTACGATTTATAATGTCCAAATACCTCTGTATCTCTCGCTCATCATTTCTATAAAGAGCTTCATACTCATTTTTACATAAATGATATTTGAGAAGTACTTCACTCAAGGTAGGGCTCTTGTCTTGATCAGCAAACCGAAGAAACGCATACAAAGGTTGCACTGCATCTACCACATGTTTCATTGAATCCCACCATGACATGTTTGGTAGACAGGAGTGAGCATGCCTTCCGTCCTCAGTATTGGCAAATCTACTATTTAAAAATGTCTCAGAACTCATCCATGCCATGAATTTTTCTCTCCGACGAAGCATACTCTCAAGAAACATGTAGTTTGTGACAAAAATGTTGTATTCCATCTTATCAACTCACCACCAATAGCATTGGTCATCATAGAGTGCAACTGATCATGATTATACAACCAACGAGAAATGTTGCGAGCCGACTGTACCATAGCTTTATGCTCTAAAAACTCACCAATAACCTTTAGCATCAGGTTGATTGTATGGGTCACACATGGTTGCCAGACAATATGAGGATACTTATTTATTAGCAGCTTGCACGTCTTTTTATAGTTTAAACCATTATCTGTAATAAACTGCACAATATTGTCTGCACCTACATCAATGCATACCTTATTCATTTCCTGCACAAGAATGTTTTATTGTTCAAAATACCATAGGTACAAATAAAACAAATAGTGCACAAGACCATTTTATTGTTCAAATATCATAGCTGCAAATAAAACAAATAGTGCTATAGAATAAACATATGTCTCGTACCTTGAATATAAAATCCGCAGATTGGTTGTGCCCAGTAACATCACATGAGTTGTGAAAAAACATGACACTATTACAGTAAATCATAAAGTTTATCAAGCTCATCCCTGTAGGGCCAGTCCAAGAGTCACACATAATCATGACACCGTACATCGACCACTCCATCTTGAATTTATCGAATTCTTTCTTGATGTCTTGCTCGTTAGCATCAAGATACGTGCCATCTATTTTTCTCGCAGTTGGGCTAGGCACGGCCTCACCTGCAAATATCATGACACACGACATAAATATGATAACATATAACGAAACATGTAATACAATAAAATAAAGGTCTCGTACCCCATCTCTGTGTCTCTTTTATGGCACTAACAAAGTATGGACTATCGGCTTTTCTACCAGAGATGGCTTCTGTATGAAATTTTTTTGACCATGCGCGTCCAATGGCCGACTTTGCTAGCTTGCTCTTCGCAGTCCATGGACCTGTATCGATCCTAGTTTGAATCTGTTCATTACCTGACCTCTGTGATGCGGACCTCCTCATCATACCAAACAATCCGGACCCACCACCTCTCTGCGACGAACCAGAAGCACCTTGTGATGAACCAGCACCAGCACCACCACTCTCAAACTGACCACCGTACGAACGCTGACGCTGTCGAAATTCCTCCTCCTCTCTAAATAACCTCATGGCAGCCTGCATCTCTTCATCGTCCTCCTCATTGACATTTCCCCGACCTGCAACCTGGTGCTGTCTAAGGGTCTGTTTAGCTCGGTCCTTCATCCGCTCGGCGGTTCTATCAAGCTCTCGGCGAAAATAGTCCCGCACGTCTGTGGTAACATAAGGACACCCAAGTACGCTGCTTCCACGATGTGCCAAATATTGCTTGAATCGTGTGACACCACCCCCTCTCTTCACGGCCTTACAATATTTGCAACGAAACCCGAGATACACATTGTCCCCGTGCTCCCAAACTAAATCGGAGTGATCTGACATCTTACAACCAACAATTCCTGAAAATGACCAACTATGTTCTAAATTTACTAACAAATCGACCAATATTTGAAAAAAAAACACAAAACAACTATCTCACCTTCGCTGCCACGAAAACCCACCGGATCGGACGGTTTTCCGCGTTAATCGGACGGCTTACCGCGAAAATCCCGCGATTTACCCGTGGAGACGGCTAACCGCCTGAGCCGCGCGGGTAGCCGCTTCTGGAGCGCGGCTAATCGCTCCAACCGCGCGGCTTGCGGAGCGCCCGACGCGCGCATGGCTAGCTGTGCTTACCGCGCAGCTAGCCGCTCTCCAGCGCGGTTTCTGGCGTGCGGGCGACGAACGGCGCGGTGGGGCGGCGGATGCTCGGTCGTAGCGGGTGGACAAGGAAAGAGGAGAGGATAGAATGGCGGTTGAGGTGGTGTTGAGGATAAGGTTTGGTTATATATTTTTCATCCAATTTTTCTCGAATTTTTTCGTCACCAAAATCAAAATATTTTTAAAAACTGATTCAATTAATAAGTTGCATTTTTCATCTAATTTTTTTACATATTTTTTTAATGAAATCCACCAAATTTTTAAAATTCAAAAAAATTTGAATTCGAAAACCGCTAAACCGCCCAAACCGTACCGGAGCGGTTTGCGTGAAAACCGCGCGGTAAGCCGCGGTTTTGCGAACCCTGGCCCTGTTTGGAACCAAACGGAGGAATAAAAAATGTAGGAATCGAAAAAAACGTAGGAATGAGAAAAACGTAGAAATAGAAAAAGTTGAAAAAGCACAGGAATTGAAAACAGGGGAATGAAAAAATTAAGGTGTTTGGAATGCAGGAATAGAAACACAAAATAAAAATTTTAGTGTAACTTAAATACGGAGTACATTGTTATAAATTATATTATCATTATTCATAACACATAAATTAAGGGTGCTTTTTTTAAGTTTAGCCTACAGTGTTTTGGAATTCTTTTAAAGTGGTTAATTTTCGAAAATTTAAAAAAGTTTCTTTAAGTTCCTAAAATATCTCAAAGTTGTTCTGTTAGGTTTGTCTCGACAAACTCTTCGGTTAGTTGTCATTTGAGTTATGCCTAAAATTTTCTAAAGTTATTCTGTTAGTTCCCAAATTTCTAAGTTGTTCTTTAGTTTCAAAATTAATCTTTGAAAATTCAAAGGAGTTCTCTCAAGTTTTTAAAGTTTCTCAACGTTGTTCAATTACTCGATGAGTTCTTCGTGTAGGTAACCATTAAATTATTTTCAAAATTTTTTATAGCTATTCCATTAGTTTTCAAAATTTTCTTCCCATATTTTCATTATTAACACAAGATATAATGGTTGTTACCAGTCGCACGCCGCCCTCTGCACCCGTTTTGCTTTCTCAGACTTCGCGAAGGAAAATTTCCTTTGAGTTGCGCTGGATTTTCTGGTTCCTCCAAAATGCGGATTCTTACGATGGAAAGGAATGGTTGATTCCTCCGTTGCAAACGATCTCCTGCCTTCCGTTCCGGAGGAATGAATTCCTTCAAATTTTCCTACGGACTCCCTCCGTTCCAAACGCAGCCTGACTCCGGTCGCCACTCATTCTGGCACTCATTACCGCCCACCTCTTTTTCGGGCAAGTCTCTGAGCGGGCGCGCCGGCGCGGCCGGCCTCCGCCGCGGAAAACACCTAATGATGGCACGGCCGGGAACGGAAGTCATGGCGTGTTCGATGTGGGACGGCCGTTGTTCACGCCGGGAGTCGCCATGATCCCCAGCGCCGCGTGCGTGTTGCATGGATTGCGAGGAAACGGGTGCGGTCACGTCGTGGCGCGGACGCTCCTTTGATCGCCGGCCTTGTCGTTGCCAGCCCCGGCGTAGTCCTTCTTCTGCCAGTAGCTTGTTGTTTGTGTGCTCCTGCCGTGCCGTCCTGCACTCCTGCGTAGCAGCGGCTGTGTGTAAGAAGTCCGTGGCTGCAGGCGTTCTGTTTTGTTCGGGTCACGTTGGCGTTGGTTCCGTCAATACATTGCTGATGATAGTACGAAGCTGCTTACCAAGGAGAGTGACTTCACATTCTGGTCATTTATTTGCTTCCTTACTGGGAGCAATCCTTCGTACTTTTTTTTTTGCGACTGCAATCCTTAGTACTTTTGTGCTACCAGACTGTCAAGAGCAACTTATACTATGTTGGGTTTTGCAGAATTAAGCGCCCTTAAACACAGGAATTTCAGATTAGGTTTTGCAAAGGTTGGATCCTTCCGGACCTTTTAGCATACCGAATAATTGGGTCCTTCCAAATCTTCTGCTGTGTCGCTGCAGGCAGTTGTGGATACTAAACTCATGGAGCTTTGCTAAGAAAGCCTGCATTGAAGCAGTGCATCCTGAAACACTGGCAACACTGGTTGCTTGTGCAGTTGTGCTGCTCGGCATCTCATGAGTCATGACGTGGGTTCAAACTTCAGGTACCAGCGGTAATGCGGGTACAGTTGCGGCTAGCAATATTTTCACTTCATCAAACCCCTCAGTAAAGTAAAACATTAGACTGAATACTGCTTAGCTGAAATGTACATAAAACAACAGTGCATGCTGAACTATTCACCCATATAAATGTTTACATGTACAGACATATGCTTTCACCTTATTCTTAATTCGCCGCCTCTAGGCTTATTAACGGTTACACACAGAAATGATGATGGCGACTGAAACAGATGGAAGAAGAAAGCAAAATACAATCAGTACACAATAATACAATTATACAACATAGGAGTAGTAGTCTTGGTAAAGTTGCATTTGCATGCACCGACGGGAGCTCGCTCACGGCTTCAGTTGCCGTGCCCATTGCCAGTGTACGAGCCAGCTCGGGATCCGGCGTACGATCCGGCACCGGCGCCCCCGTGCGGACCGCCGCCGGACCCGGCGTACGACCCCGCGCCGGATTCCGCGTACGAGCCCGCGCCTCCGCCGTTCGACCCCGCGTACGAACCGGCGTGCGACCCCGCGTACGAGCCGGCGCCGGACCCTCCGTTGCCGCCGTTGGAGCCTGCGTACGAGCCGGCGTGCGAGCCCGCGTAAGACCCCGCGCCGCCGGAGCCTGCGCGCGAGCCCGAGCTTGACCCGGACCAAGACCCTCAGCCCGAGCCTGACCCGGACCAAGAACCGGAGCCGGAGCCGGAGTATGACCCCGACCCTGAACCCGAGGCGGACCCAGAGCCGCCG
>BCLF01000132.1:513569-539885 GCA_001602275.1 Zoysia japonica
ATTCAGTGTTTATTGTTATGTAGTCTACCAGTAGGTCACATTATAGTTGCTGTTCTTTTTTCGAATAATTCCATCCATGCCATCACATTAGATGCTCTTTTCATCTATACCACCACCTTGTGTCAATGATATTAGGACCAGATCCCAT
The DNA here is from genome assembly GCA_001602275.1 of Zoysia japonica. NCBI lineage: Eukaryota > Viridiplantae > Streptophyta > Magnoliopsida > Poales > Poaceae > Zoysia > Zoysia japonica. The sequence goes on from BCLF01000132.1 coordinate 513,718, forward strand.
ATGTCATTGACTTGCTTGATGTTACAGATGGAAGTCCCCTCAAAGTGATGGTATGAATTCAAATAGCCCTTCTTTTAAAAAAAATAATGTAAATTCATAGATGTCAACGATAAGCATGTTGGTTAATTTACCTAGTGTACACTGGTCTGTTCCTATCGAAGGATGAGTATGTTAGTTAACTTACCTAGTTTATCTCTTCTCTGTTCCTATCGCCTAGGATTCATAGAGCAATTTTTGGGCAGTTGGGCTGTATATATTGGTGTAAAACTTCGTGTTTTATCCCCCCCCCCCCCCCCCCCCCCCAAGTTCTTTGCTTCTGTTTTGTCTTTTTGAGAAGCATTAAGGTAGTGTTTCCACTCTAGTGTCTGTTGGTAGCATAGATTAAAAAGGCATGGAATTTTGGTTCATAGACCATTTTGTCATTGTTCTTTGATGTAACTTATACGAGTTTAATAAGGTTAGTTACATGGAATGATGAGCTCATGGGGGTAAGGGCAAGCGTGGACAATCATGAGATATCATCTGATCTAAACATGGTTGAATATGTCCACCTCTTGCGTTGGGCCTTATCAGGGAAGTGCAATGGCCATGCCTGAGATTTTGTCTCCTAGTGTTTGGGATAAATGAGATTTAATCAGTGGTCTGGAACCTGAATTGATTGCGACAGAAGAACAGGACCAGCCACATGCGTGCACATGGCTTATAGCCCCCACATCTGCATGGACTTCCAACTTGAGGATTTAGCTTCTGCAGCAACTCTAATTGCAAATGCTTTTTTTTGTTGGTTCTAATGTTAGCCATACTGGAGATAAAGATCTTGTTCCTTCCCTGTTTTTTTTTTCTTTTGGTTGGTATTGGGAGAACCACAACCTCAAAAAGGTACAGAGGGAGTTGTTTGGTTTTGATTTCGTTCCTTCTGACTTGTGCTGTTAAGTATCAAAAGTCCTTTCCTGTGTAGTGGCACCCCCATTAGATGTTCAGTGAGACAAATCAATTGAGGTAAATAACTAATTGTGCCACAATAAGGCTGTCAAATTTTCTTCTTTGAAGGACATGGAGCTACCAGTTGGTATAACTGCTTAAGACTTAGGAATAGTCTCTATGGAGCATCTATTTCTTTCATGTTACCTGGAGCTATTGTGCAGCAAGTGTGTTTGTGTGGTTGTGATCAAGGTTGCATTATACTTGAACATTATGAATTTCCCTTAAGTTGCTGCTAGAATGTTTGATGAGGTGTTGCATGCTAATTATTGCATGTAAGGTTTCTGTCAGCTTATGTTCTGAGGCTAAAAATAATATTGTATAGTTGCTTTTGATAAGACAGTTGCTTCCCAGCTACATTTGAAGGGAGAAGTACTAAGACCCACATCACGGATATTCTGTAAAGTAAGTTTCATCAGTGCCCCTTTGTTTTATTCTTCAAGGGAAATGAAGCATAAAAAAGTGATACAACCATATTTTTATTCTCTTTTCCATTTCATCTATTGAGAGGCATTGTTAAGATCTTATCGAGGCACATGCATCATGCATCATGCATCATATCTCTTGTTCCATGATTGTGATTGCTTTTAGAGTATATCATTGGTCCTAGTTTCTTAAGTTCCTACTGAAATAGCATTAGACTGATCCTGCAGTGACTTATTCTCTTCATGCCACCACCTGTTGTATTAATACCTGCGGATCATACCTACACTACTTGGCGTCATGTTACTACAGAGTGATACAGCTGTTGAATCTGCTGGTGCTTACTGAGGTCACTTTAAATTTGTTTGGGTTGTCCGTGGGTTACTCCTTGAAAGAGCTAGCTCTTGTTTGTTGAAAAAGTTGCTTGCCCTATGTTGGATGAGAATCGTGATAGAGTTGTGACTTGTACTGCTTTCTCTTTTGTACTCATTCCAGTGGGTGATCCTCATAATCATTAGCTGGTTCCGAAACAATGAACTAAGCACTATCACTTGTTATTGGATCATGTGTTAGTGTATAGCATGTGCAACTCTACTTTCCATAGAGACAACTTATGGTGTCCTAGTTCCATACCACCTTTGTCATGTTTAGTATGTCCATGCACTAATATATATTGTTGTTATTATTTTGATCTAACATATGTTATTTCTTTTTTGTCATTTCTGGTTCAATGGATTACAGCCAAGTCATCTTTGTCTTTTTCCCTAATCCAACACTGTTTCCAATGCCCAAATCCAGCACTGTGTCCACTGTGCATGACGGTCTAATTACAGGCTAATGGGAAGCACATGCTACTTGGTCTGCGACTTGTCTATGGTGTATAGCAAAGGATGGTCGAAACTGTAGTGTAGCAGACACATGCTCACACATGGATGGGCTCCAGGTGCTACAATAGAGCTATGTAATCACTCGGAGCTGTATCATTAAGGTAAAGGTACCTTGGAATGGGTAAATTATCATTTCTATGCTGCTGTATGCACACTTAGGTGTGCGTTGATGTCATATTTACTTTCTGTAACACTACTTTTAGTTGCTGAGTTTATTTAGTATGTTTACGAAAGTTAGGAGTATTGTGATGGCCATCTAGGAATTTTCCCCGGCTTTGCTGTATCTTCAGGCCAGGTGTGTGGCTTGATGTTTCCATTATTTATCGATACATGTTTGTTAAGTGGATTGTTAGTGTGGAGCATTTTTATGATCTCATATCACACTTTTTTTCAGTAATGTCCTGAACTGTTGCTAGTATTTACTTTGAATCTTAATGGATAGTGTTAGACCAATTTTCTTTGCTCAAAAAATGGACTAAGCAAGCTGTTCTAGCGTCATCAATTGAAAAACAGAGTATAAATAGTATAGACATCTTATTGATATTGTGATATCTGGAAAGCTTCTAACTCCACACAGTAATTTGTTCCCGCATGAGTTGGTAGGTTTGAGAAGCCTCCAAAAATCCATATAAGTGTAACTGAGTTGGCAACCTTTAGGGACGTGACATGGCTTTGAACAGAGCTCAAGGAATATCCAAGATGGCTGTGCTGTAAAATATGGAATCTTACTGTCGCCTTCAGCTTAGCTCCCTGTTCCATTGTTGTTACTCAGACAGGCAGCCTGGGCTCAGAGGGAAGTTTGATTTAATGTCACCTGTTGAGAGACAACCTGCAAATTTAGTTAATGGCCACCTTCCTGAAGTGTACGCATCTCTAGTTCTTGAAGTTCAAGGGTGGCAATATGTTAAGGCTGTCTGGTTGAGAATCATTACTCCTGCTCAAAAAGGATTATCTGCATGCAAAGTGCATATACCTGCTTGTGAACATGGACAAGACTGATCAAATTCTAGTAGCATGTGCACATGAAGAAAACGTTGGCTCTTTTTTTTCACCTAAAAGGGTAAAGTGGTGCCTGTAGTATCCCAGCTGCGATTTATCTGGTCAGCAGTACATTTACTCATGAATTGAATCCCCTGCACGAACTATGTACTCGTTCTTCATCATATCATCGATCCTTTTTAAGTAGGATTTAGATCACCAGTTGATGTGAAGTGTTAGTATATATTATCCATGGGTGAAAAGGATCAAATTCTGAATAGCACTATCTATCTGTCCATCTACTTGAGGAAATGGACTTGACAGAAAGAACTTCCCTTTCGGTTGCAACACCACATTTGACATTCTGCTTGAAGACTATTGTATTTTGTATTTTTAGTTGACATTTTATCTTTTGTTGTTATCCGTAGGAGGCTATACATTGCGGCAAGAATCTGAACAATCTTCAGACCTGTGATATTTTGGACATAGAATTTCTTGTGCTGCCTCTAATTGCCTGTCATAACGAAGATTCAGCATTGTGAGTGTCCTACTTCATTTCACTTCACATCCTGATCAGTTGATAGGCCAGTGAACACCTGTAATTGCCTCAGTCATAGCAAAAATTCACCACTGTTCTTTTGTTTATGGAGCATAACTTTAATTGACAGTTTAGGGTTTGGTTGGTGGGTATACACAAGTACATGTCCTGCTAATGGTAAGTAGTACAATAGAGATCGCATTAGCCGCCATCCAAATGGCCCTGTGTTGCAGTGATCATCACACACAACAACCTTTTTGGGGGTAGTGTCTTGCCGAGTGGATGTGGTTGATGCGTTTTTTCAGTATATTCCACAATATTGAGGTAGCAGGCAACAAACCAAAAGTCTAATACGAAGATTAATTGGAAAAGAAATGATAACCTTTGCCAGAATCCATAACAACATACATAAACACATACCAATCAAATACTTGAATCATGCATGCAGAGTTCGTAGTCTTCCAACCTATCGACAACAATCAGTTGGTGCATTGGCATGCATTCAGCTGAAGAAATAGCTGGCTTTTTCAGCTTAATCACATACGGAGTACATCTATATCCAACCTACCAATCATAGAAGGGAACGATATGCTACTACTTGGTAGGTGATAGGATTGAGTTGAAGAGAGGTGACCAGAGCAAGAAATTTAGCATTGTCTCTTCCCTTTTACATGTGCAATTCAGCAGTTGCAACTGGCATGCAAATGAGGAACTGTCCGTGAGAGCTCGTCACACGCCGTATATGGCAGAGATTCTGCGGAGAACGGCTACCTTCAGCTCTAGCATGCAGATGTACTCAGCAGTTTGCCGGAGCAGCACATCGACTTTGGCCTTTCGGCGAGCGCCAACGGGCACGATCTTCTTGAGCTCCCGGAGCCGACGCAGCACCATAAGCTGGAACGGCCGCCTCCGCCTTAGTGGCACCATGCCTCTGCTTATTTTGCTGCTCTTTCCTAGTGTCACCATGGACTCTCTCTCTCTCTCTCTCTCTCTCTCTCTCTCTCTCTCTCTCTCTCTTCTTGAGAGTTGTATTAAGCTTTGCGATATGTGTAGTGGCGAGATGTGGTGTAAGGGGATATGCGTATTTATAGGTGAGAACCTGAGAGTAGAGGCGAGAGATTTCACTTGGCCATGTGGGTCGAACTAGGTTCTAAGCTGTAGACTGAGCTGTAAGGAGGTATACTTGGAGCCGTCGCCGGCCATCAGTCCTGTAAGCTTGGTCATATCTTCATATCTTGTGACTGTGTGCAACTATGATTGGCCGGAATAGGGTGGCTCTCTGCTTATAGTTTAATACAAAGAGGAAAACCTATAAGAACCTCCTAGCCTGGTTTAGGTTACTGTCTTGTATTTCCCTGATCTTACACAGTTAAGCCCCCTTGTTTTTTTATGTCGGTCATGTAAGCATGTTGCTTCATTTTGACCGAAACTCTCCGCAGTTGTTGTCTATCTATAGCTGTTTTGAGTGGTGATGTCCAGGCAAAAAACTCAAATAATGGAACAGCTGCTAAAAATGGGCGCATTTTTTTCTTCGATGTTGCCGCATTCCAAACAGGCCATGAGAGGGTTCTAGTCACATCCCTTGCAATTCAGCTGCTGGTCTTTTGAAGGGTGAACAGTGGCATGACCGGCTAGAGGACAGCTCGAGAAAATTGGGTAATAATTGCTTGACGTCTCCACGCCTCGTGCACTTGTTCCTTGCTTGCCTTAAGTCTCTGTCCTCTTGTGCAGTCTATCTCAATCCAACCTGATGCTGAAATGGCCACTGCACAAAAAGCTGCTCGAGAGCTAACCACTTCACATGATTGCTGATCAGCCCACCCATGGAAAAAGGTTAGTATGCATAATAGCTCTCCTTAGTATTTTGGTTTACTGTTCCTGTGGTCGGGATGTTACCATGTTCCAACCCGAGGGAGTAGCATTTCGAAAGAGGATACTATGGTCATTGCTAATTTTTTATATATGAATAGATAATTAATCTACTGGATACCATATTTTCAGAGACACAAAAGGGCGTGTCTGTAGTTTATCAGGGTGGGGACAAGAGTCTACGGCCAAATGCTACCGACCCATTCTTTATAGCTAACCAGTGCAAATCCAATTATCCAAATCATCATCACCGGATGGTTAGCAGTGCCTGCAATCATTTGGAGGTTCCATGTGATTTTTGTTAAGTTGTGGCGCACAAGCTGCCAGGCGGTCCTGCATCCGGCGACAATCTTTTCACTGTGAGCAAGCGCCCAAGCAGCAGCAGCAGTCTGTCCGCACGCGGCATGCACACAAATGGCCAGCTTGGGCTCGAGTAAAAAAAAATTTGTAGAAGCATCGACAAGTTCCTCTTTGGAATTCTTAAGATAGTAGAAATATTATACTAGGATGTCATCTTGATGATGGCGATAATATAGAAAGACTAGAGAATGAACTGTCCCATGGCCGAGTTAATTTAGTTTATTATAACTGATTAATGAAACCGCAGGGCGATCTGGTGACCAGCCGATGCTCTTGAACATTCGTTAGCTTATCAGTTCGAGTTATATCCACATTTTGAAAGACAAATTTTTCTGAAACCAACACTGTCAAAGAGATGTTTCTGCATCTGTCATTACACAACCGATTGTTCATCAGATAATGAGACCCATCCAGGCATTGGAGGGACCGAAACATAACTGTTCCCAGTTTTGCAGGAACAGGAGCGAGGCCAACACCGATCTCTCGTTATCTCAACATCTCTGAAATCAAGTTGGGCAAGCGTGGGGGAAGAAGAGTGTGGAGGTCCCATCGACCCTAAATTTCAGGTACCAGTTCCTTTTACATCTGTTATTATTATGACAGCTATGGCATGTTCTTTTATGAACACGTAAAAAACTTTGCAGCTACTAGTACTTTTGTGTAGAAGGTCTCAACATTAAAGGCCCAGCGCAATTAGCCGCAGGCAGGAGGCTGTGATTTGCGTAGATAGATCGAACTACCACTGAACACCCTACAAATGGAAAGGAGACCGCGAACATTGCCATAACCGGCACGTGGGATCCTGCGATCGCGCTGCACCATGGCTGGCAATGCTCCACCTTCCTTGTTAGGAGTACGATGAGTTCGCAGCTGTAGCCAGTTGGAATCCCGTGACCTATGGATGCGCTGTTTCTCTCCCAGTCTAGCCTCACTCGTTTCGGTACAGATTGGACCAGGAATGGACGGGAACGAGCGGGATTGGCCAGCTAGGTTTCAAAATACAGTCCGATCGAGAACTGGTTTGAAAATCAGCTCGTTCCACCTATTTTCACCGCTCCTTGGCATATAATGAAGTCGTACCTATCTAGTGTTGGAACGAAATGGACTGATGGCAACGATGATGGATTAGAGGGAGAGATGCAATCCTATGCTTTAACCGAACACATGCTTACGACTAGTGTTGGAACGAAATGGACTGATGGCAACGATGATGGATTAGAGGGAGAGATGCAATCCTATGCTTTAACCGAACACATGCATTCAAAAGAAGATGGATTAGATGGATCGGTGTATACATGGAAACAATACAGCTGGGGAACGAAAACATGCCCACCGAACGAGGCTCTGGTGAGAATGAAACTCAGGTGGACGATGATAGTAACGAGGATTACACAGCGCCACCCCCAGAAAATTTGAGTAATACAAGTTCTCGCTGCTGTTACCAACAAACTGTTGCGTCCGTAGAGCGAGCGTGCCTAGTGCCATGATAAGTTCTCGTCGGCGCCCTGGACCGACGTCGGCTCTGCTAGCCTGCTACAGGAAACATGTAAAGACGCTGGGCGCTGGGATCCGCGTTCTCGATATGGCATGCCTGGACGCTGTGCTGCCGTCACTCCAGCCGTCCCCTCGCAATTTGGCCAGAGAGCTCCACGATGCCGCTGACAGGCCGCGCGCAGGCCGAATCTTTTCGAATTGCGATCGCTGGCTGGCTGGCCGGCCGGCCGGCAGCGGTAGGCTCGTGTAGTCGTATGTGTGCTGCAGCGTCGCCAAACGGTTAAAACTGGCTGCGTTAACCCACATGGAAACAGCGGATCTATCCACAGCCAAACATGAGGTCTCCCTCCCTGGATTGTTACCTTGGCTCATAGTGACGGTGTGGCACGCCTAGCCGTGAATGATCTCTCTCGCCACGTGCGCTAAACACTCCAGATGAGCGGTGTCGTGTAGTCTACTGTACATGTATACTCGCGCCAGGTGATGGTAGAATGATTGGCCGAATAGAACCAAGCGTCAAATAATGCGAGCGGTCAGGCCACGTACGCACGTACGTCGCGTTGTTGTACCGACGTGGTGCGGGACGCGACGACGACAGCCGGGCCGGGAAGCACGTCGACGAGCCTATCGCGCCGGCCAGGTCGAGGAGGCCCCGCCCTAGGCCGGCGTCGGACAGGGCTGATCAGGGCAGTCGCAGAGCTCTGAACGCCGCCAGCTGGGCGGCAAGCGGACAAGCGAGGCCTGTCCGCGGCGCATGCACTGGCTGGCTGGCTGCTCGCTCGCTCTGCGCCGCGCGTGGCGCGTGGGCGCGAACCGGCGTACGTACGTCGACACCGCCGATCGAGTCGGGGACTCGGGGCATCGGATCGGACGGTGCGTGATACTGAGCACTAAGCTGTAGTACAGCACTATGGCGCGCATGGCAGGCCGGCCAGCGGTGGAGGGACCTGAGGGCGGTGCGCGCGCGCGCATGTGGCGCGGCAGGGGCAGGGAGGCAGAGCGCGCATGTGCGCGTCGCGCGCGCGGACAGCGTCGAACCCAATGCACGTGTACGCCCGCCAGGAGTGCCGACTCGACGGGCCAGTCCCCACGCCGCCCCTGTCCGTGATCGAATGGGACGGCCTGAGTGAGCTCGACGGATGGATGGAGACGACGGAGACGTCAGCAGTTCAGCACCAGCTAGCCGCCCGGGTCGAAGCGAGCGAGCGAGCGCGACTTATGGTTCCGCTGTGCGCGTCTTAACCCAAAACTAGACTCAGCGTCCCGTAGACGCATGAGCACGAATGCGTAGCATGGTTAACCTAGCCCAGCCACGCTCGTCTGACAGGGATTGACGGAGATCGAGGGAAGCGATCGCCGGCAAGATCAGCAGCGAGGGCCACCACTGACTGTACCTGCGTACGTACGCAGGGCAGCTGGCTCACCCCTCTAGCTACGGCGTGCTGCTCGTGCATGCGTTGCATCGATCCGATCCGCTCATGTGCATGCACCTGCCGGCCCACTGTTGGAGCAAGTAGTCAAGTAGCAGGATCCCCCCCAGCAGGCCGTCGATGTGGACCCGGGAGCGACGCTGTCAGTTTCCCCTCGTTGCAAATTGGAAGGTGCGTGTCTCACGAACTCGACGAACAGGAAGGCAAGAGCCAAGAGGCTTGCTGCGTTCATATGTGAGCAATCCTACTAGCTGCTTAACTCCTGTGTGATCCTGGTTTACCAGAAGCTCTGAATCAATTGGTGACGGGTCAACACTGTGAAGCGTGCCATGATGTCGTGCAGGGCCCCCTGAGAGACCCCTGCAACCGTGCAAATCATGGGGCACGCAGGTGGAAGAAGGAAGATCACATTATGACATGGTATAGTAGTTATGATGTTATGTGGCAACAGTTTATGACAATGACACGGGGTCCAATCCGGCTAACTGATAGCGATTCATACAGAGTGATCTGGGCTTGTCTCTGAAGCGAGCACATCTGCAAATTAACTGAATTACTTCAGACGACAATCAAGGTTTCAATTTGTTATCGATACAGACACAACATAGGCGACCAAGTCTAATCACGTCTTTGCTTCGTCCTCAAAAATACATGTTTTTAGTTTTAAATTCAGATATTTAAGTTCTGGGGCATGACCAGATTTGTCGAAAATTCAGAGATTTGTTGCGCACTTACTCATTGGCTTAGCCTTCTGGTGCAAAGAGTTGGTAGATCAATGAACCCACATCAACATGAACACCCCTTCTCTGGAGAGGACAATTATATGCACAATAGAGTGCGCTAGAACACATGCCGATTATTTGCCTACTCGCATGGCGCTACTGGGGCTGACTTGCAGAATCCATTTGGCCTCTCTCTCCGTAAATGGTTGAGCTGTCTATTAGCAAAGATAGAATCAATGGAATTGATTTCATTGATCATACAAGAGGTACATATATAGACGGAGGGTGCTTAGAGACAAAGCAACCTAGCGCCAGCCCTGCATGGGCCTGTACATAGGCGTCAGGCCCAAGTAATCTACGTTAGTGCAAATGAAGGTTTAACACGCCCCCGCAGTTTGATCGTCGATGACGTAGCCACTGTCAATAACGTTCAAACTGGACCGAAATTCAGAAAAAACAGATGATGGCAGTCCTTTGGTAAAGATGTCGGCATACTGGGAGGATGTCGGCACATGAAGAACTTGTACATTACCAGCAGTGACTAAGTCTCTGACGAAGTGGAGATCAATCTCAATATGTTTGGTGCGTTGATGCTGCACTGGGTTGGTTGAAAGGTAGACAGCACTGATATTATCACAATATACCAATGTGGCCCGACGGACTGGACAAAGCAACTCAGCCAACAATTGTCGCAGCCAACAAGTTTCAGCGACAGCGTTGGCAACAGCTCGATATTCAGCCTCGGCACTTGAGCGAGAGACAGTTGCCTGGCGCTTGGAAGACCAGGAAATCAGATTATCTCCCAAGAAAACAGCATAACCAGAAGTGGATCAACGAGTTTTCGGACAGTCGGCCCAATCGGCATCAGAATAAGCAACAAGATCAGCAGACTGAGAGCGATGAATCTGCAGCCCATAATTTAGCGTGCCCTTAACATAACGGAGCACTCGTTTGATCAAAGCAAGGTGTGGCTCACGTGGGTCATGCATGAAGAGGCATATTTGCTGAACAGCATAAGCAATGTCAGGCCGAGTAAAAGTGAGGTATTGGAGAGCACCAGCTAGACCGCGGAAATGAGTGGCATCATCAACAGGAGGGCCATCAGCAGACAATTTAGCACTAGTGTCGATGGGAGTGGTGCATGGTTTACAGTCAGTCATCCCAGCACGGTCCAAAATCTCAAGCATATAATGTTTCTGAGAGAGGAATAAGCCATCCTTACTGCGTGTGATGGACATGCCCAAAAAATGATTTAATGGCCCGAGATCCTTCATGGAGAATTCAGAGGTGAGGGTCCTGATTACTTGCTGGAGAAGGACTGTGGATGATGCTGTAAGAATAATGTCATCGACATACAATAAGAGATAGACCTTGTCTATACCGCGGTGATAGACAAATAAAGATGTATCTGACTTAGCACCAATGAAACCAATTGACTGTATGAAGGTTGCAAAGCGGCTGTACCAAGCACGAGGAGCCTGCTTCAAGCCATATAATGATTTATTGAGCCGGCAGACATAATCTGGATGAGATGAATCCACAAATCCTGATGGTTGAGCACAATAGACTGTTTCTGACAATGTGCCATGGAGGAAAGCATTCTTCACGTCGAGTTGATTAATTTGCCAATCTTGTGAGATAGCAAGTGAGAGCACCGTACGAATAGTAGCAGGTTTAACAACAGGACTGAAAGTCTCACCAAAATCAATGCCAGGCCGTTGTGTAAAACCACGAAGAACCCAACGAGCTTTATAACGATCAAGTGTGCCATCTGTATGTAGCTTGTGACGGAAGACCCACTTGCCTGTGACAATGGTAGCACCAGACGGGGGCGGCACAAGAGTCCAAGTGTTATTTTCTTGAAGGGCTGTGAACTCCTCAATCATGGCCTCTCGCCAATTTGGGTCAGCGAGTGCGCCACGGTATGTCCTGGGCAACGGCGAGAAGGTCTGAACATGGAGGTCAAATGGCAGCTTCGGCTGCCGAAAACCTGCCTTGCCACGTGTGACCAGAGGATGATCATTGTGAACAGCAGGGATAGGGATCACCGTGGAAGGTCGGGCAGCAGCAGATGGTCCGGACCCGTTGCTCGCACTGACTGACTGAGAAGTCGGGGCAGCAACAGGTCCAGAAGCAGCAGGTGGTCCTGACCCGTTGCTAGCACTAACCGACTGAGAAATCGGGGCAGCAACAGGCCCAGATGGGTGGAGCGAAGCATCAGCACCAACTCCAGGTGCTGGGGACACTGGTGAGGCATCGTGTCCATTGGAAATAGACGCATCACCGTGTCCTATCATAGGGCACATCGGGGCAGCATCGGGTTCAGGCACAGGAAGTGCGGAAACACTGCCGATGTCGGGTTCGGGCGCATGTACCTCGCTGGCAGCTACCTGCGGCGATGCAGGGGCAGCGAGGCTAGGACAAGCGCCGGAGTGAGGACCTGCAAAAAAATGAGAGTTGCCGCTAGGAGGTAGCAGGTTGTCAGAATCGGAGAGAAATTCAATGTAGGATGAAGGGGGTGTTGCACTGATGTCAGCAAAGGGAAAAGAGGACTCATCGAAAACGACGTGACGGGATATGATTATGCGGTTTGTGGCTAGATCAAGACACCGATACCCTTTGTGTTCGGGAGGATACCCGAGAAAGACACAAAGAGTGGATCGAGGAGAGAGTTTATGGGTGGCTGTCGCAGAGAGATTTGGATAACATTTGCAGCCGAACACACGAAGATGGAAGTGGGTTGGGTGCCGAACATAGCAAAGAAAGGTGTGGAGTAGTTTAGAGTTTTGGTGGGATGGAGATTGAGAAGATAGGTGGCAGTTTGGAGAGCTTCAACCCAATATGATGGAGGTAGACTGGCTTGGAACATTAAGGAGCGCATGATATTATTGGTTGTGCGAATTATACGTTCAGCTCTACCATTTTGGGGTGATGTATGAGGACAGGACATGCGCATAATGACACCCTTGCTTAGAAAAAAAGACCGAGAGCTAGTGTTGTCAAATTCCCGTCCGTTATCACATTGTACCGCTTTGACAGTGGTGCTGAATTGAGTCGCGACGTATGCAAAAAAGTGTGACAAAGTCGCGAAAGTGTCTGATTTTAAGCGAAGTGGAAAAGTCCACGAAAAATGTGAGCAATCATCAAGAATAATGAGATAATACTTGTAGCCGGAGATACTAGGGACAGAGGATGTCCAAAGATCACAATGTATTAAATCAAAATTATTTGTAGCACGTGATGAAGAGGAATGAAAAGGTAGGCGTGTATGACGACCTAGTTGACATGCATGACATAAATTCTCAAGCTCACTTTTATTGTAAGAAACAGACGGAACTAGCTTTGATAAAGCCTCGGCTCCAAGGTGGCCAAGACGTCGGTGCCAAAGTGTGGTGGGTGTAGCAGCAAGGAGCGCATGTGGCGGAGCATGGAAGGAGTAGAGACGCCCTGTGCTATCACATCGGACGAGCACGTTCTTGGTTGCCAGATCCTTCACAGAAAGACCAAACGGATCAAATTCAACAGAACAATTATTATCGGTGGTGAATTGACGAACAGATATAAGGTTCTTGATAATGCTAGGGGAAATTAGAACATTATGAAGGTGTAAAGGACGCTCAGCAGGGAATTCAAAATGACCGGTGGAGGTAATGGGCAGCAGCGACCCGTTACCGACAATGATACCGGATGGAGTGGACGATGAGGGGGGGGTTAAGAGGAAGAGAGGTTACCAGAAGAGGACGTCATGTGGGAATCGGCTCCGGAGTCCACATACCACTTAGTGGACGGTGGTGGTGTGAGCGTCATAGTACTGAATGTGTTGGCGAGGGCCTGTTGTTCCCAGTATGTTGGTGGTGGAGAAGCCGTCCATGTACCAGGAGCCAGGACGCCAGGGGGAGTGCAATTGAGCGCGCTGGGGGCGCCAAAACCAGGAGGGGCTCCAGGAGCGCCAAAGGCCGCCAGAGCATGACCCGGCTGCTGTTGTGGCATGGGAGGACGAGGATGAGAGCCGAGTACACCCGGCGCATATCCAGGCCACACCTGAAAGGTTCCAGTGAAGGGGTTGAATTGAGAAGTCCACGCCGGGGCACCGTTGCCGCGCCCGCTACGTCCGCCACCGCCACGACCGCCACGTCCGCCGCGTCCACTGCGATTGTTCCCACCACCAGTAGGAGTAGGAGGGCGCGATGGAGGCGTGGCAGTGGATGCTGGAGGGCGAGAGGCCGGCGAAGGTGTAGTAGCGACCAGGGCTTGATGGGGCTTCTTTGAATTCATGGCCAGTTCCTTGAGCTGCAGATCATTGCGGACAGTGACGTATGACGGGAACGGACGCTGTCGCGTGATTAGAGCAGTCATGTACTGAAACCGCTCATTGAGCCCTCTTAAAATAGAGAGAACAAGAGTGCGATCATCAATGGGCTGCCCTAGATCAGCGAGGCCATCCGCCATAGTCTTGAGCTTGGTGCAGTAGTCCGTGATGGAGAGATCACCTTGGACGAACGTACGAAACTTGGCGTCGAGGATGAGGGTGCGGGTTTCGCTGTTCCCGACGAATTGCTCCTGGATGTTCAACCACATCTGCCGGGCAGAGGGCGTGCCGCTGTGAATAATCTCCATAAGCGCAGGAGTAATGGTGCTGAAGATCCAGGACTTGACGGTGCAGTCCATGCGAGTCCAGTAGGGCGTGGCAGCAGTATCGGTGATGTCGGCGAGTACGTGATCAGAGAGCTCGTACTTGCCGAGCGTGTTGAGGAAGAGAGCCTTCCACTTGTTGTAGTTCGTCGATTTGACGTCGAGGACGATGGGTATCATGGCCTGGATGTTTGTGACGGCGATGGCCTGCGCGTGAAGAGCAGCGACGGCCGCCGCGGCCTGGGCATCTAGATACGCCTGATATGCGCTGTCCTGCACGGCCGTGGTGTTGGAGATGGATGCGAGGTGCGCATCCCGAGCAGCTTGGAGACGTTCCAGTTCACTCTTGGCTTGAGCAATGAGATCAGCATTGGCTTTGCTGGCCTCCAGGCGAGAAACCGCGGCTCGCGCGGCTTCGAGTGCAGCAAGTTCAGCCGTGTCAGGGCAGGCAGGGGAACCGGAGTTTGCCATGGCGAGGAAGGAGGTGGGGCGTCGGCCAGGGAGTGCGGCGCGCCGGGAGAGGTAGACGCAGCGGCGGCGGCTAGGGTTGAGAGTGGACGCGTGATCAGGAGAGAGTCACGCGGAAGGCAGCGGAAGAGTAGGAGATTAAGGATCAAGATTTGGCTGATACCATATTAGCAAAGATAAAATCAATGGAATTGATTTCATTGATCATATAAGAGGTACATATATAGGCGGAGGGTGCTTGGAGGCAAAGCAACCTAGCGCCAGCCCTGCATGGGCCTGTACATGGGCGTCAGGCCCAAGTAATCTACGTTAGTGCAAATGAAGGTTTAACACTGTCGATTACCAGTAGCAGCATTAAGGTAATCTACGCGCCGCGCTTGCACCAATTATTATATTAACAAGTTTCTGGTAGTGCCAATACTAGGTTATATAATTTGTCAACTAGCTGTCTTCCAATCAGCAAAGGAACTCTGCGGGTTAACACGTGTAAGCCTCTGTTTTGTTGTCCGTTAATATTTTGGCAGCGTAGAATTTCTTGTTCTGAACTGGAAATGAGGCTGATGGATTTGTTTGGGCAGCTGGTATTCGGCCCAGTCTTTTCGTCGTCTCAGGTAAGGCTCAAATCCAATAGGTGGTTGGGGCTCTCTTTCTGTTGAAGGTCCAAAGCCTTATTAGTTTCGTGGAACGCAAAACTGTAGCGTGGGCCAAGATCCGCCAACTTGAATCATGGATCAGCCCATGGCCCAACGCAATTTTACCGGTGTCCCGGGGCTTTAACCATTCCGAGACTGCCTTCACCTGAACCTGAAGTCAGCGAAGAGCTCGTGGGCTGGTACTTGATAGCGAGCCAGACGAGTCATGGTGCACTGTTAAGGTTTGTTGCTTCAATTTTTGGAGTTTTTGAGTTTAATTTCTACATTTCATATTAAATTATACTAAGTGGGCTGTCGTGCCTAATGAGTTGGTTTGGCACGGTTAACCATTTCGTGCTGGACTATGAGCCGTCGTCCAAGCTCGTGGGCTAGT
This sequence comes from Zoysia japonica, assembly GCA_001602275.1. Lineage (NCBI taxonomy): Eukaryota > Viridiplantae > Streptophyta > Magnoliopsida > Poales > Poaceae > Zoysia > Zoysia japonica. The sequence goes on from BCLF01000132.1 coordinate 529,526, forward strand.
TCAGCACGAGCGTTAAGCATGACATTTCAGGCCGACCCAAAATATAATAGGCCGGACCGTGTTGGGTGACCCGTTTGGTCAACACTAAGTTTGGCTGCCGCACTCGGGCCGGCCGGCGGCAGTCCAGAGCGGGCGCCACGGCCTCGAGCGCAAAAGAGTTGTGGTGGCCGTGGCTCGATCGTCCGACACTCGGAAGTGAGCCACGACCTGGATTAAAGTGGTTCGGAGATGGTTGCTGGGGCTGCATGATAGATCTGCCTCTGGCTCTCCAATGGCTGGCCCAGGACCATTGAACAGTGTCAGCACTTTTCTAACCACTCGCTCCCAAACACTCGACGCTGGCCGAACCACCGCCTACTCCCGTCAAGCCGTTAGTTGAGTGAGTGTCATTGACTGAATATTCAATGACAGTCTTTGTTAGGCCGGCCCGACCAACAGCGAGTTTATTTAACGGACGGCATTTGATGGATCCAATGACGCAGATGGAAAGAGAGAGGTCGACGCGAGCCAGCCCAGCCTCCCTGCCAAGTCGTCTTCACCTCGCTCCCCGAGGTCTTCGTGTCCCTCGTCGTGTACGATGGACCGCGCGAGTCGGGTGAGCGCGGGTCAGCTAGGAACGGCAACCTATGTGCGACAACAGGGGAAAAACGGACGGGGGCACGACAGGCGGGGCTCGCAGTGACCCGAGTTCCGACAGTATGTATTGTGTCGTCTGCACATAGGCCAAGCCCCCATCAGCCGCCCCACGACATTACGTGATCCCTGCGGAAACAGCAACGTATCAAGGCGCGGCAAAGTGGAATTACTCTGTCAAGAATAAAGCTGCCGCGTACGAGTACGCACGGCGGTGGCGTGGGCTGGAAACGGAATTGGCTGGGAAAGCGCGCTGCCTTTCTGTGAGGTCCCGTCGCCACTCGCCCGCTCGGAAAGCCGGGCCGCGCGCCATCGCGGCCGGCACGGAGAGCCGCGACTGCGAGTGCGCCACCACTTCGGCCACTTCGGCGGCGAAGGGATCCAGGGAGTACGCGGCGTTTTACGGCGCGCATCCATCGGCGGCCTGGTGTCCAAAACGGAACACGAATCACGCGGCGTCGCCAACGGAAGCTGAAACTGTCCTGTACTCCTAACTCTGCCAGCCCGCGTGGGTGTATGCACAACGCACGCACCGCGTCCATACTCGTAGCCATGCTCGTACACGAGGACAGCAGGGACGCGGCACGCAGCACCGGCGGCGGCGTGCTGGTGCGGCTACGGATCTCCATTGATTCCTGGATTTGGATGTTACTGTATTTATGGATGACAACAATGCGTAAAGTGCACCGACACCCCCCCTTCTCAACTGTTTACGGCTGTGTAGGAGACTAGGAGTAGAAACGAGGGAACGTCGGTTCAGTTGTTGACTTCACCTTCATCGGTCCTGTTTGTTTCTGGGAGAAGTGCTTATTAGAGAATTTGATTATTCTCATCACCAAAATTTTCTCAATTCTCATAGTTCAAATATGTAAAGTCATTTATCAAAAAATTAGATTTTTCGTGAAAATAAATGAAGATGTTTATGTGAGTTTTTCACTTATTTTCATTGATAAACTGCTTATAAGCAAAAACAAACTGTCCATCGTCTCTATTGTTGGATCTACCTTGATCCACCCCATCGCCCTCACGCACGCAGTCCAGTTATCAAATTTCAACAAAGATTTTCGAACCGTGTTCTGCCTAGTGCATTCATGTCGGAGGATCCGTCCCACGCAATAGCTCTACTGTAGGAGTACTGCCCGCACCCTTGGATCCCAGGGCCAGTGAAAGAAGTCCTGAGCATCTTACTTAATCCGAGCTACTCCTTCCGTCTAAGTTGCTCAAAGTCAAATTATTTTAATTTTGATTAATTATATCTACAAATTTAAATAATTTTTAATATAAAAAGTTACATATTATAAAAATTTGATTCATAAAAAATTTAGTAATATAATTTATATATAATAAAACATTATTAATTTTTTTATTATTAATAATTAAAATTAAATTATTTTGACTCTGACTAAACATAAAAATATTTTCATTTTGAAACGGAGACAGCATGACTCCAGTAGTACTGGAACTACTGATTGGTTGGGCACGTTGACTCGCCAAACAACGTGATTAGAGAAAAAACTGGAGGGAGCATTTAACTGGGCCTCGAGCCGGCCGCTGATAGTGGCAGAAGGAGGTCTAATAAGTTCTTGCAAAGTCAAAGTTAGGTTACCAAGATCCAACTCCAACCAAACCATCTTCTATCCGATCCTAGCCTTGGTGCTAACGCTGCGCGCTTCTGTCGTGCTTCTGTTTTGTCCGCGGCTGCGAAGTCTCACCTCTTCAGCTGTAGGAGCCCTGGTTAGGCGTAGGTCTTCACTTGTTTACGGCTTCCAAAGCAAAGCAAACGATCTCCTGCTCGTGCTACTGCTACAGCTAGCGAACACTTGTATCCAAGGTAAATGCATCATTATTCATTATACTCCTACTTAGCAGTGATCCAGCCACCATGGCGCAAATCAATCGTCCGCTCTCAACGCCGCGCTGGGCCGTTGCGCTTGAATGCGTAGTACGAGCGCACTGAATACGCAGACCTACCCTCCTCTGGCCATGCGTAGTACGAACTCAACAGGTTTGAAATGAAATCCCACCGTCGCGTGACTCGTTCGTGAATCGTTGTGTTTCGAGATATCACAACAGTACGTCCCTCCGTTAAAAAAAAAGAAAAATAAATTGTTTAAAATTTCCCCCACAAAACATGTCATTATCCATTTTCAATTCACTCTTTTTGATTTTTAATGTCTTTTTAATCTTTATTTTCCACACCTAAAACAACATATTTTCTTCTGACGATGGAATTGAATGGTTTCACTGTACTCATCCATTTTTAAATTATCGTCGTTGTTAGTTTCTACTAATATTGTCTTTAACTATTTTTTTATAAAAAATTAGTTTATATATGTAAAATTATATATATTAAAAAATGTTCATAATAAAAATATTATAAAAATATATTTATTAAATCTCTTTAATAAAATAAATAATCAAAATTAATTTAGAAATCAACTGCAATAAAAATTAAAAACGGAGATACTATGTGCCAGTAAAATTGTTTTCAACATAGTGACCGGGAAATGTCATTTTCATCTCGTTTTCGTTTTTCTTTCACCTTGATTACCTTTCCCTGTGGACCTGCCCTCTGCATTTTTCTCTCCCCACATTATGGATCATAACCCGTCTCCCTCCCTCCCTATTCATTGGTCTCTCTCTCTCTCTCTCCACACACCGCCCCAGTTCGAGCTGTGTCTCCCAATTAACTCCTGCCAGTCTCTCATCCTCTCTGTTCCGCCTTCTTCTCCAAAGATCCGTCACAAAATTTCCAGTGATGATCTCCTCCTCCATCTCCTCCATTCCTGCGATCTCCGTCGCGGCCGCAACACCTGTGGGAGGGCGACAAGAAGACGAAGCACGATCGAGGTGGCATTCCCACCGGTGCTGCTGACCGCTGCCTTCGAATTGTCTTCGTCCTTTTGTTGCGCCTGGCTCTCTAGATCGGGTCAGGCGCCATGAGCCAGTACACCGTTGGTGCAACCGTCAACTACGCCGCAGCCCTACCGCCCTCGTCGCCGGTGCAGCTCCCGCTCCCGTACCTCCTGCCACCGCCGCCTCCGACGTCGGCGTTGTTCCCATCGCCGCTGTTTCCACCGTCGCAGCCGGCGCTGGCCGCGGCGTCCCCCGACACGAGCTTCCAGAGCCGGATCAGCCCCAGCGTGCTCCTCATCATCTTGATCCTGGCCGTCATCTTCTTCGTCTCCGGCCTGCTGCACCTCCTCGTGCGGTTCCTGCTCCGCCCGCCGCCGCGCGGCGCTCGCGACGCGCGCGGGGGAGGGGACTCGTCGCACGCCACCGCGTTCCAGGGACAGCTGCAGCAGCTGTTCCACCTCCACGACGCGGGGGTTGACCAGGCGTTCATCGACACGCTGCCCGTCTTCCTCTACGGCGCCGTTGTAGGCGGCGGACGGAAGGACCCGTTCGACTGCGCGGTGTGCCTGTGCGAGTTCGCGGACGACGACCGGCTCCGGCTCCTCCCCAAGTGCAGCCACGCGTTCCACGTCGACTGCATCGACACGTGGCTGCTCTCGCACTCCACCTGCCCGCTCTGCCGCCGCAGCCTCCTCGCCGACTTCGCGCCCTACGGCGCCGCCTGCAGCCCGCTGGTGTTCGTGCTCGAGGCTGGCTCCGAGGGCTCCGTCTCCGATCGCCTCGACGCGGCGTCCTCTGCTCGCCTCAGCTTCGTCATGGAGCAGGAGGAGGCGGGGCGTGACAGGAAGCACGCCGCGGAGGCAGCGGAGAAGGACGAGGTGGTCGTCCCTGTCAAGCTCGGCAATTTTAGAAGCCAGGTCACCGGAGCCGAAGCCGGCGGCGACTGCGGCCCTGACCAGGACGTGAGACGGTGCTTCTCCATGGGTACGTACGAGTACGTCACGGACGACAGTTCCCTGCTCCGCGTCGCCGTGAAGCCGCCGGCCAAGAAGCGGCTGGCCACGCACATGCCGGGGAACCGCGTCGCCATGTCGGAGTGCGACTGCCATTCGAAGCGCGAAGGCTTGGACGCGCCGTTCAAGCCGCCGCAGCAGACGTCCAAGTCCACGATGGACAAGCGGGAGAGCTTCTCCGTCTCCAAGATATGGATGCGCGGCGCGCCGAGGCGGAAGGACGGCGCGACGTCGTGCTCGACCTCGCACCGCGCGTTCTCGTTCCGCCTCCCGTCGGCGCTCCACCGCACCGCCAGCGACGTCAGCGCGACGTCGGCGGGCCCGAAGCTCCGCGCGGACGCGGTGAGCCCAGTCACGGAGTCGGAGTACAACGTGTCGGCGTGGGACAAGAGCGCGAGCGCGAGCGTCGTGGACTGGGACGTCGAGTCGGCGGGCGGCGGCGGGGGCGGGGGCGGTCTCAGCTCGCGGGCGGACGAGGCGCCGTCGTTCGCGCGGAGGACGCTGCTCTGGATCAGAGGCCACCTGTGACGCGAAGCGAAGCAGAGTCCTCGTCTTCCACCATGTTGCCTCCTGGAGTACTCCTATTCCAGATTAGCCTTTGTTTCATCATGCGCATGCAAGCTTCCGGTTGTCCGTCCTGTGGATACCTGGTGAAAATGATTGTAGCTAAAGGTTTTCCTGATGTTTTTTCTGAGCATTTGAAACTTGGTTGGGTCAGCAATGCACCAGTTATGAACATCAATCACCATTTCAAATCCCGTACTCCTTTCGTTCTTTTGGTTTTTAAATTATTGATACCGATTGATTTTAGATATTAATTTTAAATCTTTGTTTTATTAACAAAAATTTAATGAATATTATATATTTTGTTATAATTTATTTTATTGTTAAAATAGTTAAAATTATAAATTATAAATTTACATATTTAAATTATTATTTTTAATAAGTCTTGATGTCTTTGACGATCCGCGTCTGCGGAGAAGAAATTTGAAAACGAAGGAATTCGAGCTCCCTCCTTTCATTTACTCCTCCGTTGCCTTCTTCGACGGTGCAACAAGCTGCCACCACCATCATTACAGCTTTGAATGCCTGAGCCAGCAACTCCTACAACGTTTTGGCCTTCAACGAATAAATACTTCTACTGTTTGACTTGTGTGCCCATCGACGCACCGACGGTATGCATCTGGACGAAGATCGTGCGCAGTCCTAGCTGCGACTAAGAACTGCACGCGATCTCATTCGTCCAATTTTTAAATCAACGGCCAGGATCTAGCGGCGCAGGGCATGTAACGACTCAAACCTTTCCCGGCCGCTCGCTTCCGATCCAACGGTCTCTACTGGACTGCTTAATTGCAGTCTCAGTAGTCACCGCACAAAAACCTGGTCCGCCTATGCATCTCAGTAGAATCACAACCCTTCTCAGAATAACATGGTCCAATTCCAAAATTTGCGCGTTCGCCTTCAGAGATCATCAACCCGCTGCACATTAAACTGTTCACATGAGCACATCTTAAGAACTGAGCCAATTTTTTATTTACCATTTTAAAATTGGTTGATCCTTTACAAACTATAGAAAAGTTACAGTTTTTTCTCCGTCGTGGAATCTGAAAACTATGCTTTTTGTGCCAATTCTATTAATTTGACCCACAAATATTTTAAATTTGAACTAAAAATAATACATTTATTCTTAGAAAAATCATGCAATAAAAATTTACGTATTCCACAAATATCATGATTAAGACATAACAAATTTCTATTTGTTCACTTAATTTATGCATTTATGATATTTCAAAATATACAATACATGAAAAAATTTATTTGTACAAGCTAATAATTACATGATATAAAATAATCACAATAAATAAATATTTTTTTGATAAAACTAGACATTTTATTGCTGTATAAATTGAACAAGCATGATGATAAGTAAACAAATTGGTATATAAGGCATCAAATTCAGATCCAATAGCGGATAAGAATACTCTAATTTTTCGATATCTTACAAGGAATTAACCTATTTTTGAATGATAAATAAAAAAAATTCTCTAAAAACTTAATTGTCGGAAAGCAGCGCGCATCGGTATGTATGGTTCGTGTCTTCGTGAGCCGGCGGATGAGCTCACGCAGTTTCTGTTCTTCAAATTTCTGAAATGCTGCTGGTCTAGGATCGACTGACATTGCACTACTCTGTAGTTATGTTTCACAGTCGGGTGCTGCGGTTAGTAGTAATACTACTCCGTGAGGGTCATTGTTCAAGCGTGACGAGGGTCATTACACTTTGTCACGAGCTGTCTCTGTGGAGTAACGTGATCGGACAAGAGCCCCTGCAAGAACAGAGATCAGATTGGCAGAAGTTGTACAGGCACCACGCACCAGCCAGATTGGAGCAATGCTACATCTACTAACAAAAATTATAAAACTACTTACGTACTACTAACACAACAAATTATTTTCTGTGTTAGATTCACTGCTCATTATAATAATTTATAAGACGTTCCTGCATCAGGGCTCATCATTTCACATTTCCACTAGTAGAAAATAGAGAGGTTAGACACAACATTTCACCAGAGACTGATTAGCCACAGGTCACTACCAAGAAGACAGCTCTGCACAGCTTGGGTGCACAAGAATTCCAACTGCAGTCCGTAAGTACGAGCAGCTTTGGGACCCCAGTTGATCCTGCTTCGAGTTCGTGAAGGACTACGCGCGGCGAGCTGGCCTCGCGTCCGTCAGCTCCTTGACGACCTCGGCCATGGACGGCCTTTGGCTCGGCTCCTTGGCCGTGCACCGGAGAGCCACCCACAGGACCTTCCGCACCTCCTCCGTCTTCACCGTGCCGTGGACTTCTTCCATGAGGTCCGGGTCGCAGACGGCCTCGATTTTGTCGGCGCCGTTCAGCGCGGTCGACACCCAGCCGACGATATCCATGTTGTCCGGGAACGAGGGGTCCACTGCCATCTTCCTGGTGATCAGCTCCAGTACCACGACGCCGTAGCTGTAAACGTCGGACTGGACGCTGCTTCTGGTAGAGAACGCCAGTTCTGCAAGACAGAGCACAACCATTTGGCATTACTCTCTTTTTTATACATTCATCTTTTTCACCTCTCTTTAATTCCCGCAGCTAGAGCCAAAGTGACAACTAAATTGAGATGGAAGGTGCAAGTCAGTTTGCCTTGGGATACAGGAAAGAGTTCAACAAGCTTTTTCACGCTACCCTATCAATGTCACCAATCTATAAAACCTACTGTCAATGTACATATTACTAAGGAAAAGTAGAAGTTATGATCCATACCTGGGGCCATATATCCAATAGTGCCGACGACTCCAGTTGTCTGTTGAGCTGAAGACGACTGATCCATGAGTTTAGCGATGCCAAAATCTGAGATATGCGGTACCATGTCTTTATCCAGCAATATATTACTTGGCTTAATATCACGGTGAATGATTGTAGGGCAGCAATCATCATGAAGATAAGCTAATCCATGGGCAGTGCCGATAGCTATGTCGTACCGCATACACCAGTCCATAGCTGGCGCTGGCCGAACCACATGCAGAACATCATGAAGACTGCCTTTTCCCATGAAATCGTACAATATGAACCCGTAACTGCCCCTCAACCAAAACTCTTTAAGCTTCACCAAATTTCTATGCCTAATTTTACCAAGTGTCTTTAGCTCTCTCAACAGGCTTTTGTATGAACTTTCGTGTGCATAAATCGCAAGCTTCTTTATAGCATATGCTTCTCTTGTCCTCAGAGTTGCCTTGTAAACAATTCCATGAGCACCTGTACCAATTATATACTTGTCATCAAAATTCTCAGTCGCCTCTATAACCTCATTTAGTTTAGATGAGGAGCCTCCAAACATAGCACTGCCTGACTCCTCACTTTTCTTCTTTGGATATTGAAACTTCAAGAGGATGCAGCTAAGTATAAGTACCACAAGAGCTCCAGCGAACATACCAAGAATTATGAGAGCAATCCTGAATCGGCCGTGCACTCCTCTTTTCTTTGAACCTCCGCAAGGTTTCAAGAAATTAGTTCCCATGCAAGAATCATTGCTGCAAGATATACATAGGCCTGGATTTCCATTGAAGGAACTTGGTGTGGAATTCAGAAATTTCAGAAGATTATCCGGGACAGGTCCAGTAAATCGGTTGTAGGAAATATTCAAGGCATGTAAAAACTGTAGGCTACCCAATATGTCAAGACCTCCGGTGAGATTATTAAGTGACAAATCTAAACTTTGCAGCTCCACCAAATTACCCAATTGTGGTCGAATATCACCCACCAGACCATTGCTACTGAGATTCAAGGCAACACCCAGTTTTTGCAAACTTCCTATGGATGAAGGGATACTGCCTCCAAGAATATTGCCACCCATTTGCAGCTCAATAAGCATATCCAATCGGGAGAGAGAATCAGACAAGCCTCCACTGAACTTATTTTCTTGCAACCGTAGGTTCAACAGAGACTTTAGGTTGCTTAATGCAGTGAGTGCTGAACCATTCAAAGAATTAAAACTCAAATCAAGAGAATACATATTGGAGCAATTGGAAATCGGCATAGGGAGCAAACCATGCAGGCTGTTCTGTGAGAGGTTAAGTCTTCTCAGATTCACTAATTTTCCAATTTCAGGTGGTATTTCACCAAATAGCTTATTTACGGACCAATTTATTTGAGTAACATTTGTACACCTGCCAAAGCTTGCTGAAATGTTACCACTCAATGAATTATGACTCAGGTCTATGTAGGTTAGATTTTCACAATTTTTGAATTCTGGGATAGGCCCATCAAGATTATTGTTTTTTATAATGACTCGCTCCAAGCTTGGGCAGTTAGCAACGTCGGGTGGGATGCTACCATTGAGCTGATTAAACCCCATGACAAAAATTCTCAATGCTTTCCCTGAACAAATGTTTGGCGGGATTCCACCAACAAAACTGTTATTGTTGAAATCTATCTCTTCTAAATGACTATTAACACCCAACTCCGGTGGTATGACTCCAGTAAAGAAATTGTCAAATAGTGTAATGTTCTGGAGGAATTTCAGCTCAGCCAACCCTGAACGAAGTTCCCCCGAGAATCCATTTCTATAAATAAGGATGCTCTGAAGGCTTTGGATACTCCAAATATTCACCGGGAACTCTCCCGTGAGCCGATTCTCGAACAGATAGAGCTTCTGCAAGTTCTTTAAATTTGCCATCTGTTTAGGAACAGTGGCCTTTAGCTGGTTTGCATCCAAATGTAGATCCTTAAGCAACTGGCAGTTACCAATCTCAGGGGGTATCGGCCCAGAGAGGGAGTTCCGAGAAAGTAGAAGATATGTGAGATTGCTCAACTGGCCGAGAAAATCTGGAATCTGACCCGAGAAATTGTTGTTGACAAGTGCAAGTTGTTGTAAGCCCCGACAGTTCACGAGCCATGACGGGATTTCACCTTTTATATGGTTGAATGAAAGAATGAATATTTCCAAGTTGCAGTCTCGAAAACTGAAAGTAATCTCGCCAGTGAAGCTGTTGTTTGTAGCATCAAATATCTTTAGGCCTTTGATCTCACCCAGGGTTTCTGGAAGAGCACCACTCAATTGGTTGTCGAGAAGATAAATCTCCTCCAAATTGGTGCAGTTACCAATTGAACTGGGAAGAACTCCAGATAGCATATTCCCATGGAGCCACAAGAACCCAAGGCTTGCCATTTCACCTATGGTAGAGGGTATTGGACCACTGAGCCGATTGTAATGGAGGTACACCCCCACCAGGAGCTGGTTCTTGAACAACTCCTCGGGTATTGTTCCACTCAGATTGTTGTAGCACAACGAGATATATAACAGCTTCTTGAGGTTGCCGAGTGACTCTGG
>BCLF01000132.1:550282-563523 GCA_001602275.1 Zoysia japonica
GTTCGTTGGCAGCCACGACGGGCCAAAGAGGGCCGGCGACGGAGAAGGGAGCCGGAGGCTGCGGCGACGCACGGCGCCAGACTCCTGGTGTGGCGGGGCGGCTCAGGTTTCTGGTGGAAGAGCATCATGGCGGTGCGAGGGAGCTCGCCGTGAGGTCGGAGAGGCCGAAGACGCACCGGAGAACTCCGGCCACGGTGAGGATGCAGCATGTCGAGGCGGCGCACGGCGTCAGGACGCAAAAGAGCAGAGGCGACATGCGGTGCTGGGCTGACGGCGGCCTCAGGGTAGCTCAAGCTCGGGCGCAGAGGCATGAGGGGGGCCGCGGCGAGGCTTGCCAAAGGCGCCACGGGGCCGGGGGAGGCGATGTCGAGCTCCGGTGGCGGAAGCACGCGGCGCGCGGCGGAGACGCGCGACGCCGGGACGCAGCGGAGGTGGAGGCAGTTGAGGCTTTGGCGCAGGAGAGCGAGAACGGCGTGGTAAAGTTGCTGACGGGCTTGGCAAGGTCGGGGCAGGGTGGTGCTGCGCCGGCAACGGTGTGGACGCCGTGCGCAGATGCGATGCGCGGTGCCGGCGCGCAGTGGAGCCAAAGGTGGCTCGGCTCTCGGCGCCAGTGAGAGAGAGCAGCACGGTGGAGCCGGCTTGGGGCGCGAACAGGGTCAGAGACAGGCTAGGGGGCGCCGTTGTCGATGAAGGGCGGCGCGCCACGGTGGCACCTGGTGCTCCGGGCCGGTGGAGACACCGAGGAGCTCGGCTCCAGGCAGAGGAGGAAGGAGGTGGTGCGCAGGGCGACGCACGGCATCAAGGCTGGGGTGCCGCGCTGGAGCAGGGGAGGCAAGCGACGCGCGGCGCAGGGGAGGCTGAGGTCGGGGAAAGAAGAGGCACAGGCTCGGCGTTCTTTTGTAGCCGGGTACAGGCGGTGAGGCGGAGTGGATAAGAACGGCGACGAGGAGGGATAGGCGGCGACGTGCGCGCGGGATGGGCTCTGAGGCTGCGCATGTTCTTCTGTCAGGAGAGAGAGAAAAAAATTGAAGAGAAGAAGGGGATGACAGGTGGAGCCCGCTGGTCAGTCTGTCTTATCACTTAAGCATTTTAGAAATAAAACGGGGAAGAACAAACAAACTCGGATTAGGTTGGGACTTCGTCGGGTTAATCTATAGCAACTATTCTACGACATAAATTATGCGGGGTGCATTTTTCAAAGCGATTAAAGAGTTATGGAATTTTGAAGATGGTTAACTGTTAAGAGAGGTTGTCTGCGAAAAAGGAACGGATTATTTATCAATTACTGTCTGTTTTGATTGAAAATCAAACTTTCGGAGCTCAGATGGGTTTGAGATTTTGTGGGGTGATAGAATATTTTTGGATGAATAACTTTTCTTTTGGGCTCATCTCCGAATTTGATTTCGATTTTGTTTTAAAAATTTAGAGAACAAATAACTGTTTAAAAGAGAGATATTTGACCGATATCAAACATGTTTCAAAAAGAACTGAATAGATTTGGAATTTAAGAAATTAGGTGAAGCTAGAACACAAGAAATCAAACGGCAAATAAAAGAAGAAGGCAGTCACTTGTCACACGGTAAATTTTTTTAATATTTCATGAAATTTCTAATTGATACCGTTCGAATTACAAAATGAATTTTCTACTTTGAAAAAGAGGGAAAGAGAGACGGAATTGTTAGGGTTTCTATTAGCAACAATTTAAATTTTTGAGTTTTAAATTAGGATAAATTTTGGGGTGTGACACACAGTCATCGATCACTCATCAGAAGTTGACGAGCTTCGTCAAGAAAGTAATAATAGTGTTTGGCGAGTGCTCCAGCATGCCTTTGGATAAGATGGTATCCAGGTATCTAAGTAGAATATGAACGGAATCCCACAACTCATTTCATCTTGTGGTGAAAAATAACGCGGAGGTTTTGTGGCGAAGGTTTGTGAGATTTTGCAGATAAAACAGTTCATAATAATCCTACAAATATCAGAAAATTGTGACTTTATTGAATGAAAAAGGAAAAAAGATTGAAGGCTTCTTTTGGACGCAAGATTTTCATACGAATTAGTTCAGTTTCACAATGTAGGAAATGTAAAATTTTCGTAAGAGTATATATCAAACATGATTGTCAATGTTGATCATAGGACAACAACAGTGTGCCATTACTATATATTTTGCGAGTATGGTTACATGATATATATTTGTGCGACAACTTTTTCTTATAACAAGTTGAAAAATTAGGTGTAAATAATTCTTGTGTCAAGGCAGAACAAGGCAACTGCAAAGTTCTACTATATGTTATTCAAGGGTGGCAGACTATGCCTTTCTCAGTGCGTCATAGCCCAGCTGATTTGATGCATACCTTACATGCCCTGTTGCACCTTCAAACATAAAGGCACAAATCTTATGGATAAGTGCATTCCCCATGGTCCAATCCTACACCCTCCAAATGCTAAATATTCCCCAAACATTTTAAAAGGAAACATAAAGTGACCTAGAAGGAGAAGTCGAGAGCTGTTAGCATAACAGGTTTCCTTTTCATTTTTGCATGGCTAACCCTGTGCCAACTCCCATGATTGTGTACAAAACTCAAATAATTTAACTTGAGGAGTGTCTTGATGCAATTTACCAATACTCAAAGTGGATGGATGACATTATAATTTATTCTACGTTTTCTTTTAGCAAATCCACATAAGCAGTGACAAATTTTTCCCTCCCTCCCCACTTTCCCTCCCTATAAATAACCCTATACTCGCACACACCGTTGCAGCAAAACAAAGCAAAGCCACTCAAGAACACAAAGCCAGAAGCACAGTGCAAGAGGCAAAGCTGAAGCAATGAGGCCAGGAGCAGGATTCAACGCGACGGAAGCGGCTGCAGCGAAGGCTGCCATGATCGCCCCGGCGGCCGCCGGGACCGTCGCGCATTCCGCGTGGCACTCGCCGGTGCCGTACCTCTTCGGCGGCCTGGCCGCGATGCTCGGCCTTATAGCCTTCGCGCTTCTCATCCTCGCGTGCTCCTACTGGAAGCTGTCTGGCTACCTGGAGGGCGGCGCCGGCCATGGCGACGAGGAGAGTTCCGCCGCCGGCGTCGGTAGGAAGCCGGCGGCCTCAGAACTGCCACCGCCGATATGGGAGGAGAAGATCCTGGTCATCATGGCTGGGCACGTGAAGCCGACGTACCTGGCCACGCCCATGTCGAGCAGAGCGTCCTCCTTTGGCGACCGCAGCAGCAACGGCGACGAGCAGGCGGAGGAGAAGGCGGTGCAGGAAGTCGCCTTGGCCAGCATAAAGAATGCTGAGGAGGATAACGGTGAGCACAGTGGAAGTCGGAGAGCAAGTGAGGAGCACCGCATCCCTGAGGTGTGAGCTTTACTCTTCAGATGTGTAGTTCTGGGTTCAGTTTTGATTTTAGGTTCGTGATCACTGGCGAGGTGCCAGAACAGAACACTGCAGAACAATTTTGTTTCGATCACACTAGCTCAGAGAAGAGGATCACTTCAAAACCATAGCCAAAAGAACCCCGATCGGTGCCATAACTTGTTGGGTTGTCTGTAATTTTTGCAACGACGAACAGAGCAGAACAGGACTGACAAGAGGAGTTCTGTTCTGTTATCTGTAATGTTTGCAACGATGAGAATGGAATTACAACATGAGAATTGCAGCTTGCCTTTTGTTTCTTGAGAAAAGTTTGTGCATTTTCACTTTTTGTTTCATCTAACTACTGAATGGAAATGGGAATATATTTTTCTCCCCTCCTTTCTCCTCGTCAGTGGCCACTCTTGTGTGTCTGGGAGTGGGAATCAGGTGAGGCACGCACTTTGCATGCAGGGAGAGAGAGAGGAGCAAGATCAGTGACAAAGTGGATGAGGATTATACGTTTTCCGGCAGGAGGATGTACGCGGTGCGTCGAACGAAGCGCACACTCATGATTGCGAATATATTTTGATCAGGTCAGCAGTAACCACGAACAGGATCGATATTCTCCTCCTTTTTAGTATTGGAGAAGACTCGAGCTGCTGCTGCTGGTGTTGCTCCCTGGTGGCTTGCTGTTGTTTTCTGAATATCCAATCAACCAAATCAGGGAGACAGGGTGCAGTGAACAGATTCCAGATTCTTGACGATGATGGGTAAGACATGAACCACGACGTCGATGTTGACATGGATACATATATCTCTCTCGGATACAGGCAGCTGCTTGATCTATCGTTGGATTAATGCAACAGCTTTGTTTGCAAAACAGGTTCTGAAACAAAGGTGTTCTTAAATTTCTCATGCTTGTTTGAGTCGCTGAACCCATCAGTTAGTGAACTGCCCATGAACCTATATAGTGTAGTTTGGGTATGTATGGAGTGTGATTATTGCTCCATCAGTGTCCCATGCCCTATATTCAGTTTCGGCGTCGATCTCCTTGTTGCTGGTTTCTCCATACCAAATGCCGGTGCGTCCATGTTAGTTGGCCCTCCCTCCTTTGTGAATTCCTCCCTGCAAAGGGCGTTGGACGGCAGTTAGTGGAGACCGGATGCGCTCAAGGTGTCTTTGGCCGGTATGTTTTCCCCACTCTTAGTCCCCATTTCGTTGAGCGGTCCCTCAGTCCTTCGAGGATTCCTCTCCTCCTCAGAAGGTGGAGGGCGGCAACGAAGTAGCACAGCTACGAGGAGTGGTGTGGAGATGCATCACCCTTTGTGAAACTGGCAAGCATGTTGCTTGGTGGCGTCACTCATTGACAATCAGTGGCGGTTCTCCTCCTCGATTCGAGTCTTGGCTTAGTGTAGAGTGAGTTGTTTTCCTTCTACACCTATGCTGTGTGTGCCTCCTCCTCTTCTTGCTGTGATGGAGTGTTTCTCCTCCTCCTGCACTAACCTCTAGTTGGTTTGGGCTTCTTCTATTTGTCCCTTTCTTTTTCTCCTCTTAAAGAGCGTTGAAGAGCTTTTGTTTAGATCCTGGATGGCTTTCTAAGGTGCTACAAGTGACAACCGTCGTCTGCCACTCGGCTCGGTGCTCATCGGTTGCACGAAATGGGGATATGCAAGGTGAACTCATTTGGAGGTGGCTATTCTGACGTTTGGCTAAGTGCAGTAAGTGTGTTGTATTGTGCTTTTGAGTCCGGTGTGCTTTGTTGGTGTTTGTCGCTCTTCTTTGTTGAGAGCGGGTGTTTTGTTGTTCCTTTCCCTCTCCCTCTCTGCTGTTACTTTTGTAACTTACATGATACTCTCCATGCTCTCCATGTATGTGCTTTGAAGGACCCCCCCCACCCCCGAACTACTTAAAAAAAGTTCACTCACCACGCCACAGGAACAACGGACGAATGAATTCAGTTACCCAAAGCATATTTGCTTCTGTTAGTCGTTAATCATTCTTTTAAAAAAAGAGCCATCCAAGACAGCATTAGTCACCAACGACTAGAGACGAGGCGGCATGGTAATCTGTCCACAGATATCGACACGCCACCATCAAAATCGGGTTAACTACATAAAGCATCCTTAGTGGTGTGGTTGGGACATGACAGAGCCAGTTCGATCGATCTATGGCTATGGGCGACCGACTTCATCTCTCATCTCTGAGCTCGTCGTGGTGCACCCAAATTTCTCTCGCGGATAAGCATGCCGCGCCACTTTAGACATGCAAATTCCAACAGATCGCTTACTTAAAGTTGAAACCTTTATTAGCAAGTCTAGGTCGTTAAACCTTCTCTAATGGAGTAGCCCCCCTTTTCGTTTTGCTCGCTGACGAGAGCCGGTTCACCGTCAGCAGCAGCATGCCGATCGAAGTGGGTGTACTTGGAGCAGTGGCTGTCCATGACACGCGCGGTGGTCGTCAGGTGCTCGGCGAGCTCGTCGGCGGAGGAGGAGGACGTCCCGGGCTGGTCTGGCCACTTCTTCCCCGGGGGGGTTGGGCTGCAGATTTTCGCGGCCTGGACGCGTAGTGGGTGGCGATTTCTGGGAACAGGAGCGCGGAAGAGATGCGAGTGACCTAGAGAGAGAAGCTAATGCCTGCATGATTGATCCACCCAAATTCCAATTAGCCGGCAAGCACAGGCCAATGCAGCTGGTGGGTGCGTCATGAGGTCATCTTTCCATCCAAGGGAAGGCCACTTGCACATGAACTTCCACTGGAACGGAGAAGGCCCTATTTGTATATATAGAAAGTTGTTTAGATTGATTGGAGGATCAATGACGATGCTGATGGTCTTGCGAGCCCGCGTACCGGGGATTTTGAGGACATGGAATTGCGTCAGGCGATGCAAGCTCGACAGCGATGAGCGCTAGCTGCATGTGGTACGAATGGATCTCAGGGTGCACGGCTGATTCGGTGGAGCTATCAGGCGACGATGACCGGTAAAATTTGCCGCCGTATCCCAGGCGACTATGACCGGGACTTCCATCCGTGACCACGTATTTTATCTGTCTACCTGTTTCTCTCTGCTGTATTAAGAATTTTTCTTAGAAGAATTTTTGTTGTCTTGCGCATTGCACATCGATCTGTGGCTCTGTGCATTCAAATATATTTTCACGTTATGATATGTTCAAGCTGTTTTATATTGCCGCTTAAACCCAGAATTCCCAATACTCTGCTAGTTTTAGAGAAACAGAGCACAGTATTCACGTTCCGTGCTGGCTCTCTGATCCTTTGTTGTCACGAGCCGTAGGGTTGGCCACAAGTGGCCATCCGTTCAGGCCGAATAAAAGAAGCGTACGGCATGATCGGCCCAATACAGCCCATCATTAAAAAAAAAGGGACCTGCCTGTCCTGAACTTGAGTGGAAGGAGCTGAAGCCTGAAGAGCAAATTACTTATTCCCCTGATTTGAGAAACTATCCTTTATTTGTGCCTAAAAGTTATAGTTTTCTTATATACCGAATGCTTAAACTCTATCTCTTTTATCCCCTTTTTTCATATTTTTTAAGTATATAGACAATTTTACCGTCAACAAGCTATCCTTTATTTACCTCAAATTGAATAAATAAACAAAAGGGTCATTTATGTTTTTCTTTTCAAATTACTAATTAATCAAAAGCCAAGATATTATGAATAATATAATAATATAAGAACATAAGTACGCGACAACACTATTTTTACATATTATTACATTATTTCGAATGATATTATGAATACGTTAAATTATTTTCTATAATGTGTAAAATTAGTGTTGTTCCGTACTTATGTTCTTATATTATTATATTATTCGTAATATCTTTCTCTTGATTAATTATTAATATGAAAAAGAAACATAAATGACCTTTTTGTGCATTTATTCAATTTGGAGGTAAATAAAAGATAACTTGTTGAGAGTAAAATTGTTATATACTAAAAAGTATGGAAAAAGAGAATAAAAGGGATAAGAGTTTTAGAATTCGGGTAGATAAGGAAAATAGAAACTTTAGGAATGAATATAGAGTTTGACATTTGGAGTTATATCTGGGGTTCTTGCTAGTACTCTTCTATAAAGGCATATAAGCATCTGATTGGACATATGCCTCTGCATCCTCTATATACTTGGCTCTGAAACTCATCTTGTCAACTCAAGCATTAAGTGTTCTTCTAGCTCATTTTAAAAGATCGAGTTAACACAAGGAACATGCTGCGACGGAGAAATATAGTTTTGGACTCCTATGTATGTGAGATGTGTATTATTCAGTCTGAGGAGACTTTAGAGCACCTTTTCTTGTACGGCAGTTTTGCGAAACTATGTTGGGCAAGTATTGGCGTGATGACAGAATGAAGCCTATCCAGGGTTTACAAAACCGGTCAAAACCAGCCGGTTTTTGTGGTTTTCGGTGAAACCGGTCCGGTCCGGTTTAGAAGATCGGTCAGTTTTTGGTTTAATAAATTAAAAAAAATTTAAAATTCAAAAAAAATTGAAAATTTAAAAACCGGTCAAACCGGCCGGTAAACCGGAAAAATCGGTGAAAAACCGCTCGAACCGATTTGATTTCAAATTCAAAAAGAGTAAACCAGAAAAACCGTCCGGTAAACCGAGAAAACCGACCGGTAAATCAGTAAGACCAGCCGGTTTTCTATAAAAAAAATTTGATTTTTGAATTTGCTCGGTTTTTCTGGTTTACTGGTTTTTTTGGTTTTCGCGAAAACCAGTCAAACCGGTGTCGGCCAGTTTTTGAGACCAAACCGGTTTTTGAATCCTTGAGCCTATCAAACATTCCAAAACATCAAAGATCAACTGTCCCAGCTTTTCTTCATATAGATCATCATCTTGATGGTATGGAGCACCTGGAAGACGCGCAATGATTGGATTTTCAACAATGAAGACCTACAATTAGAAAATGCAAATTCAAGTTCACCAATGAATTTAATTTACCTTTGCTTAGGGCCAAAAAGACTTATTTTCCTGGTATTCAAGTTTGGCTTGATGCCTTGTAATTTTCTTTCTTCCTTAGTTTTTTTGCACTATATTCAGTAGGGCTTGCCCTCCTGTTTGCACGGCTTCGACGAAAGCAAGGCAGGCAGCCGAACTTGAGGTCGGCAGAGCAATGAAACCGAAGAAAACAGCGAGAACATGCAGAGCCCAGGCGCCCCATCAGGCGACTGAAAATGCTTCACATCGTCAGGTAATGCAAGAGTAAGCACAACAACAATTCACTGCATCACAACATAAACGATACCACATGAGCTTCTGAGACAGATAGTGATGCTGTTCTACAAGAACCAAGCACGTACACATACATCCATATGCTGACATGGACGATGCATCCTTATTTAAATAAGAACAGGGGCCAAATGATGGCACCCTTCACACACTACGTCCTTGTGGCGTAAAGAATGCTGAAAGCTCGAGACACGCCAGAGATCACCTTCCCTCCACGGCGGACCCAAGTTCGGTAGTACGTACTACTCTCATCCTACAGACGACGCGCTACCGATCATCATAGTTCGAGGAACACGAACTCCTCGATAGCGGGGATGGCCCCGATTTTCTCGAGCGCCTCCTTGTTCGGCTCCTCGTCGACGCCGATGGCCATGATCGCCTGCTTGCCCCGGAAAGTGCGGCCGACGCTCATGAAGTTGATGTTCACGTTCCTCTGGCCGAGGACGTTCCCGACCTTGCCGATCATCCCGGGCTGGTCGATCTGCCGGCAGAGGATCAGGTTGCCCTCCAGGCTGACGTCCACCTCGTAGGGCCCCACGAGGGTGAGGTGCGGCACGCCGTACTTGACCCTGCCCTCGAGGACGATGTCCCCGCCGTCGCTGATCGCGCTGGCGAACTTGGACTGCACCTGCGAGAGTCGGACCTGGATGGACTCCAGCGGCGTCTCGGCCGTGGCGCTGCTGTCGTGGGAGACTCGCTCCTCGGTGATGCGGAGGCCGCGCTGCTTCGCTGTGTAGTCCGCGTTCACGAGGTTCACGAACGTGCTGGACACGGGCTCCACGATGCCCTTGGTGACCATCGCCCGGAGGAGCCTCGTGTCGAGGTCGTCAGGGGCTCGGGTTGTGGTGTACACCACCTTCACGCCCTTGATGCCGCTTTCGCCCGCGACGAGCTGCACTGCAAGCCTGCCGAGCTTCTCTGCCAGGGACACATATGGAGCGAGCTCAGACATGACCTGCCAATAAGGAAAGTAAATTTTTAGATCGAGATATCAAAGAAACTCATTGATCCTTCGAAAAAGAAAGAGTGAACACGTGCTGACTTGTCGAGAGAAGAAGCTACGGACCTCAGCTGGGACCATGGGAGCATTCACGGCTGTCGCTGCGAGCTCACCTCTCAGAGCACCAACCACAGCTTCTGCTATCTCGATGGCGACACCTTCCTGCAGTTTTGGCGAGTACAGTGAAGTTGTAGCACAGTACCCTGGATACAGAGACAGGTGGATAACGACAATGCAGGGTTAGGTAAAGATGCAGACCTGGGCCTCCACAGTACTTGCTCCGAGATGGGGTGTTACAGTCACGTTCTCGTGTAGCACCAGCTTGTTGTCTTTCGGTGGCGGCTCCACGGTGAAGACATCAAGAGCTGCCTGCTCAGCATTTGCAAAGAGGCTGTAGCTTTCAGAAAATTCGATTGAGATAAAATAACATTTTAATTGAAGAAACTCCAGATCACCTGAGCAACTTTGCCGGAGACCAGGGCCCTCACTAGTGCATCTTCATCAATCACTCCACCTCTGGCCACATTGATGATCCGAACACCGGTCTTCATCTTTGCGAAGGACTCATCATTGAAGATCTTGTTTGTTGTTGGTATCAGTGGCATGTGAAGAGAGATGAAGTCGGCTCTGGTTATGGCCTCGTCGAAAGACACCAGTTCAGCTCCTATGGCGCGGGCTCTATCAGCCGGCGCATACGGATCATGAGCGATCACATGCATTCCAAGCCCTTTCGCACGCCTCGCGACCTCCGAGCCAACCTTCCCGAAGCCCATGATGGCAAGAGTCTTTCCCACTAGGGAAACTCCGACATACTTGCTTCTTTGCCATTTACCTGTGTGAAACCAAATAACCTTTTTCAGAACATTTCTTGAAGAGAATGAATATCACGACTGCCAGTTGCCTTATGAGCTTCGAGGCTAAGAAGTCAATTGGCAGAAATACCTGAACATCGAATTAGAATGATCAGAGAGTACCTTCTCATTCTTGTATTTCTCAAAATCACATACTTCTATACATAGTATAAATCGGACTAAGAAAGATGGTGGGAAATAGTTAAGCCAGTTTAGTTATATCACCTTCAATGCTAATTTTGTAGGCTCATAATAAAAATTCTCTATGTCTCGTGGTTCACTTCGACCAACCTAGAAGGATTTTTTTCTTATCGATTTCGGTGAACAATCTGGAAAACATTTCAACCTTCAAAAATAAGTTGTCCTTCACCTAATTTGTCCCCAATGTTGTTCCATACAACAACAACAACAACAAAGTCTTTAGTCCCAAACAAGTTGGGATAGGCTAGAGATGAAATCCCGAGAGACGACTAAAAAAAGCAACCAATGACAATCAAGGTTCAGACACGTGAATTGCTAGCCTCCACGAACTCTTATCCAAAGCTAACTCCTTGACGATATCCGAATCCTTCAAATCTCTCTTCACAGACTCTTCCCACATCAAGTTTGGTCTACCTCTGCCTCTCTTCACACCGTTTGGTCGACTTACCATCCTGCTACGAACCGGTGCCTCCTGTGGTCTTCGTTGAATATGTCCGAACCACCTCAAATGATGTTGTACAAGTTTCTCCTCAACTGGTGCCACTCCTAATCTCTCTCGTATGGAAATAGCGATTTGGTTTTGATAACCAGCATTTTATTCAGGAAAGTTTTAGCAAATAGCTAAAGTCCCTTTCCGAAAAGATATTCGCCACTAAATCAATACACCAGGTTCTTTCAAAATAAAAGTACAACAGGGACATATTACCAACGTACACCTAGTTTTCTGATAGATTCATCAGTAAGCGATCATCATCGTCCAGTTGTATGATGCTCAAAAAAGGAAAGTGTCACAACACATGCTGAGAGACAGGGTTGATGGCTAGCTTAACGTTTGAATCAACTTCACATATTTTTGAGGCTCCAATCTACTCTCCATACACGTTAACATCACAACTGTGCCATTTGAAGGCATAAACCATTTTCCCTAGCCTGAGCTATATTATATCACTTTTGGTCAAACTGATAAGGTCCTGTAAATTGCTGGTGGGCTGTCATCATCAAATCAACTTCAAATATTTGAAAACATGTAGAAAGATGCTCAATGAATCACCATAGTATCAGGTTAATATCATAATCAATGAGTAACATGGTTGTTTCAGTAGGTTAATGGGTCTGAGGAAATGCGTTTCTGTTAGCTAGTCGACATTCTTGTAGGGTTAGTTGAGACAAGATTGTCCTTATATGTGTACTAAGTTGATGGCCAACTAATATTTTACTAGGGAGAATTTTGCAGTGTCAAAGGAAAGCACAAGACCAATCAAATATCGGCAGTAACAAAAGCAAGCAAAAGAGCAGGAAAGTGGGGGGAAACGTATCTGTGGATAAAAAGGACAGGTAACAATGCTGTCTTTGATGTTGAACCGGTCCTGGTGAAAGGGAAAGGAGGGGCTGAACGGCCAGGTGGCGCGAAGACAAGGTTGTTACAAGTTTATGGCCAGTACTTTACTTTGGCCATCGGAAACAAAGACTATTCAGTCACCAATTCGAATAGAAAAGAGCCAACAGTTGCCTCCAATAATTTCATCAGTGTCAGGCCCATCTCGCTGCAGTTCCGAGAAAAATATCCTCTACCTAATCCGTTTAGCTGCCCATGTGAAAATCTTTCTAGTTTATTCCAACAACTATTACCAAGATCAGCTGTGAGAACTTGTAGACACAACCAGATTCATTTTTTTAAGAGAACAACCAGATTCATTGAACCTGCCCACCTTCATCCAGTCTACACAGTATTATCGCACTCCGCGATCTAGGGATATTAAGAAACATCTGACAAAAGGGGACCACAGAGGAGGTCAAGATCGATAGATCTCCTAATTGGCATATGCCGATGCACGTTGTATGCAGCCGTGCAAAGATATGCTATCAGTGCTATCCTTTACCAACCCCCCATTGGGAATATTCAATTAGAAGAAAGTTTGTGTAATCAAAACAATTTGGAGCACCGCTAGTCACCAGAAACCGTTCATTTGCTCCAGCTTTATTTTATTCTTTCCAAATTTTATTTTATTTGCACGATCCTGTTTACCAGATTCGACCACGACATCAAACAACCTGCTCCGCATCAGAGACAATGCATAGTGTGACTGACCTCGTTGCTCACTCGTTTGGTCACTAGTAATATCATACCAATCTAAAGCATAATGATGATGATCACTGATCAACGACAAGCAGGAAGAAAACAAAATTTTAACCTAGGCAGTGAATTTAAGCAAGCAACACGAAATCAAACCAAACAAAGGAGGGTCACTCACCGGCCTTGAGCGCGGCATCGGCCTGCGCCACGTTGCGCGCCATGGAGGCGAGCAGCGCGACGGCGTGCTCGGCGGCGGCGACGGTGTTGGCGGTGGGCGCGTTGACGACGAGGCATCCCGTCTCGGTGGCGGCCTGGAGGTCGACGTTGTCGATCCCGACGCCGGCGCGGCCGACGACGCGCAGCCGGCCGCGCCCGGCCTCCAGCACCTCCCGCGTCACCTTGGTGCCGCTGCGCACGATGAGCGCGTCGACGCGCGCCACCCTCTCCAGCAGCTCGGCGGGGGACACGCCGTACGCGCACTCCACGTCCGCGAACTCCCGCAGCACGGCCAGTCCGGCCT
>BCLF01000132.1:564031-609514 GCA_001602275.1 Zoysia japonica
GGCGGCCACGCGAGCCCGCGCCATCCGGGTCGTCGCGGCGGCCTGCGGGGCGGGGAGGATCGCGCGTGACGCGGCGGCCATGCTTGCTTCGATTCGGTCCTTCGGGGCCTCGCTCGGCTGCGGTTTGATCTGTGCTGTGCTCGGGCGATCGACAGCAATTATTAGGAGACGGAGGAGCACGGCGAGGCGTCGGTTGGTTTATAAACACGCGAGCGGAGCCGGAGCGAGAGGTGATTGGAGGCCGGAGGGGTTGGTGGTTGGGTTATTCTTGGGAACTTTAATTCCAGCAGGTGGGGCCGGAAGCTATTGCTGGGGATCCACGCACAGTGTCCAGTGGTTGTTGGCACAGGAACTGGGAAATGTGAAATGCGCTGGGTAGAGGTTCTCCTATTTTGGAAGCATGCATTGGAGCAGCTAACTTGAGCTTTCTATTTGGATAAACATGGATAATGTCGGGTTAAGCGCCGGACCAACAAAAAAATGGGTACATAATCTGCATCAGTTTTTACCCTATCCTTTCCGAGGAATTTGAAATTATGTCTATTATTACTTTGGTTGCTTGCTACAGCGTCCATTGGAAAAACGGCATCGTCAAAATACCCACCGAAACACACCGTGACCGTCAAAATGCCCACCGGACTCACCATGTACAAAATTACCCTGATTCTCGTTCTTGCCAGCGTCGGTACTGCCGCTCATGTCCCTGCTCTGCCTCTGCCGCATGTGTCGCGCCATGCCTTCACTGCTCGCCTCACCGGCTTTTACGTGAGACCTGTTTGGAATGTATTCATTTCATAAAAAATTTATAAATATTTCATAAAAATCAGTTTAATTTAAAAAAAATTGTAAAAATAGAAATGAAACCCCCCCCCCCCCCGGCTCCAAACGGAGCGGAGATTGTTTCGGTACGCCTCGAATATGGGATCTTCGTGAGCTAAGCCGCAGCCTCACCGCAACCATTTTCTAAGTAGTCGGAGTCTGATTCCGTCGGGCTCCCGTGCGTACCTCTCATCGTGATAGTCGAAAGCCCCGTGGTTAATCCCAAAGAACCCGAGGAATAAAAAACCCCCGTGGTTAATCCCAAAGAACCGGAGGAATACAAAAACCCCCGTGGTTAATCCCAACGAGACGAACGAATGGCAAACGGTTCTGGTAAAGATGACGAAACTTCACCGAACTCCCCACTCCGCCACATCCGCATGTGGCCTCCGATGCGGTCTACCACTGCGTGCGAGGTGCGTGCGACAAAAGCACCGATGTGACTCGCGCACATCAGGCCCGAGATTTTGGTGGTACCATGCAAAACTATAAATTGAGACCACTCTATATAAAAATTTATAAAAAATTTATCATCTATAAAAAATTATCAATTAGTTTTTATATATTATCTTAAAGTAATTAATTTTATTCACTAATTTATTCTCTATTCATCACAAATACAGATTACTAAAAATTAAATACGAAAAATCGTAACGTCAACGGAAAAAAAAGAAGTTGTTAACATATATGCCTTCTCGTTTATGCACTATATAAAAAAATTATCATATGTGATGAGTTAGTACATTTTATAACGAATACGACTATAAAATATTATTTTACTTATATTTAATTATTGTGTTGGACTAATTAGTTAAATAATATTGAATAAATACATGTATATATTAATTTGGAGGACCCTTGAATTTGGAGGCCTGGTGCTCCACTTGCCCCCCTCAGCGCCGGGCCTGCGCACACCGAGAACGCAATAAGCAATTACAGGGTACGCCGTGGCGGCGCGGCCGGCGTCATGGACGAGGCGAGTTTATCCATCTCATTAGCGTCTACTAGTATTGACTGAATGGCGAGCCTCCTGGCCAGGTCGATCTCTTGCCGTCGTTCTCAAAGGTGGACTCGCTTTTTACCTGAGGGACGTCAGAAATCTCCTCGGCTGCGGGAAGCTTCGTCTCGAGCTCCGGCCAGAGCCGCCAGGTGATTGATCTCGTGCGCGCGCCGGGGTGGCAAATGAGGCAGTGGCTGAGAGCTCAGCCGATCGCATCACGTTGGGTTTGTGTCGAAAGGCCGCGTCTGGTTCGAAAGGCCGCGTCTGGTACGGGAGAAAAGTGGGGCGCGGAAGCCGCCGTGCGGTGCCCGTGCGGGAACGGCGTCGCAGCCCGGCCCCGCGCAGCCGGGAGGGAAAGCGATTGATTTTTTTTTACCACGCTGGAAAAGCGATTTGTTGGGAGCGAAAAGAGATGAAAGATGCGAATCTGCTGCGACCGGTGCTCCGGAGCTCCAGGGCGCAGCAGTGAGTCAAGCTTGCTAAGTATACCACGCAAGCCATCCTTTTTATCATTAGACTAAAAAATCTAATTTGTTTTAAATTAAAATTCTGGTACTGTACATGTCTGCATCAGTGAACAGATTTCTCACTATTACCCGAAGAAAATTGTCCCGTCACGACAGGAAACCACTTGCTTCGGGTAAGATTCTGGCTGCCATAGAAAAATGCAATTAGATGTGTCCTTTAGATGCATCCTTTAGAAGCATCGAAGAGGCGGGAGCTGAGGACCCATTTGAAACGTACGAATTTAATGGGAATCTTACCCGAACTTCACCCAAATCAAATCAATTTTACATGAAAAAACATAAGATTAAAAAAATTCACGTTCCAAATAGTGCATAAATATTTCCTGGAGTCTTCCTACAAAAAATTGAGTTCCAACTTCTCAGAGAATTGTTTCTGAGAAGATTGCATTTTTTTTTTCATTTTTATTTGCAGTTTCTTGGGCATGGGACTTGCTGGTTCATCATACCAATACAAGTACTAGACTAACATGTAATACTGTTCATAAAAAGTACTTTAACCTCAATGACTCCAAACAAGGGGTGGACCTATTTTACCACCAAATTGTACCCACCATTCAGTCAAAACTAGATGCTACATGAAAAATGGAACCTTTTCAACACGAGGAAAAACATTAACTTTTTTTTTTTGCAAGATATCTGTAGCTTATTCAGATCATGAAGATCCCTAGAGTTACACCCGTAATTGGATACTAGCAAGGTAGAACTGCGATGGCAGATATAGAATACTGCCATAGCTTTTATCTCAATAATGCAATGTTACACCCGAACTTGCATAGCCAGGTAGAACTGCTATATACAACCATGTCAACGGCTAGCAGGGCAACAGAAGATTAGCTTATTACAGAGCATGGGGGTGCTGGGTGCGGATGCACTCAGAGAAAATCAAAGATTAAGTGGTTGTCTTCACATTTTTACCACATATGCACCCCTAAAGAATAAAATTATGCATCCATTAAGCAAAAAACTCAACAAAACAGCCTGCTAAACAAGTCAATAGCAAAGATGGCACCCCCTCAATTTTCCTCTAGCTTCGCCACTGTTACAGAGTACTATCCATATTTGACAGCTTCTCATAAATTGGTAGCCCCTACTTGTGTCAGGGGGGAAAAAGATCAATGAGGATTCCACTCTGCCAATACATGCCTTACAAGGATGGCCATGGGAACCAAGAACATGCTCCAAGATGAAAACTATCCGAATGTTGAAGCTGATCCCCAGGCTTTTATCATTTAGATTACATGTCAGAAATTTCACGTACAATGTATAGATCCATTTGTTGATTCAAGTACAGTATCAAGGCTTCATTAACTAGGCATTCTACCACAACAAACTGGCTAGCCACCCAGATACGTAAGGTCCCTATATTCCCAAGATTTCACATGTATACCGAGGCACAATCATGACTTTTTAGCATCTGGTGGTACCTTTACACCCATAAGACCAAGAAGATTGGAAGCTGGACCAGGAAGGCCTTGTTGTGAAGAATAGGAGTTAAGAATGCTCTCCACAAGGTTCAGATCTATGTCAACAGGAGTCATCTCCTTATCAGTACCAGCAGCATCTGATGGACCCTGCAAGGCAAAAATATACCACAACATTGCTTTTAGTCAAACAGAACAAAAGTAATACCAAAATGAACACGTAGTCACGTTTCTAATAAAAAAAATTGTTCTAAAAAATAAGCAAAAAAACCAGATTTGAAATCGAAAGCATGAATTATCCCAAATAGACAAGGTTCACCTCATTGTTAGTGACAGGTCGTGGTGCACGAGCAAAGCTTTTCTCGATAGTGGTACTACTTAGCTCTTTAGTCAAAGCATCTGAATATGATTCCATAAAAACATCATTCATATCCTTGTCATCTATTTTTTCAGCCAAATCAATTTCTTCATCAGAATCATCTGCACCACAACATTTATAATCAGTAACTCCAGCAACATATTTCATACCAAGCAAGAGTTCAAGTATTATCAAAATAGCATGATCAAAACAATAAAGAAGTTTACAAGCATGTATTGAGAACTGAAACAATTAGTAGTAGTGAACGGTCATGTAGAAACTGGTACTCCCTCCATCTTGAATTGATGTTGTCATGATGATTCCAGTCAGTTGGAGTAGAATTATACTAACTACAACAATTCGAGAATGCGGAGAGTAATAAAGCTTGAAAGGTCACCAACTTCAAAATCATCACAAACTATTCTGTTAATTGTTTCCTAAATCAAATGAAAACCAGAATACTCCGACTGATCTCAAATACAAGCCCAGTTGTGAATGTCATAAGTCAACTCTGTGACCATCAATAACTACATGACGATATAGGTCGACAAAAATAAGGTTGATGTCACAAGATTCAGTGAAGATTACTTTCATATAACATATAACTTGTAGGTGGAGTACCTGTCATACAGCCAGCCTAGCGCCCAGCAGGCTGCCTATAACATATTCTTGAGGCTAAATTATTTGTCAAAGTGTCATTTGGAGATTGTGTCATCATCCTAATAGACATATTTTGGACAGGAGGGAGTACCAAACATTAAAGGAAGTTGAGGTTGTTCACAGATAGCCAGATAGGAGAATACAATCTAAAACTAATAGCTGGCATGTGACATGAGTGAAAAAAAAAAAGGCAGACACCAAAACAGCTCATGCATGACAAGAAGTAAATACATACCAAAGTCCATGTCAGAAGAAGAGGATTTTCTATCAAGTCCATCATCACTGTCAGCTTGTTCTTGTGAACCTCCATTAAAAACTGACTCCATCGCCTTGAAAAACTGATTCACATCTAGGTTAACTGATTCCATATCTCTCCTACATGAACCAGATGAGTTGAAAAATATTGAAGGACCTATCCAGTAGGCCAGGTGCAACAAGAAAATGTAATAGCGAATGTTGAAATCTTTTAGATAGCACAAAAGCTAACAAAATAATCAAATTGCAGCTTGTATGCACTTGGAAAGTAATAAATGATTTTTGTGTGCAACCTTTTCTTTTTCATAAAGTACTCAGGTAACTAACTTGGAAAGTAACAAATGATTTTTTGTGTGCAACAAAGTCTATAAATATCCTACATGGTCCCAAGACTATAGGACTCCCATTCTTGAGAAATGAAGCTGCACAAGATCTAGTGAAACAATAAAGGCAAGGCTAAACACCAATCCTAGGTTATTTTCAATTCCCAATGTCATAAGGCCATCGCTCTGTCCCCTGTGAATGCTCTAAAGAGAGATGAATGCTCTGAAGAGAGATGGGCTATGCAAAGTACTGTATTCAACATAATCACACATGCAAAGAAACTACAGGTGAATTTCAGTTCACTTGCCTACAAAAAGAACATAATTCATCCATTCACTTCACAGTGAATGATAAGCAAGGGAATGTCAACTAACAATCTTCACTCAGATTAAAAGTTCAATACTTTCACTGATCATGATCAAACTAACAATCTTTAATTCCATTCTCAGGTTTTTTAGATGTTGCGCACATTTCAGTAACTGAAAAGAACACGAGGTTCATCATTTTTAGTGCATCTTAATTTGGGTGTGGGTTCTGTACTATCTTCTTCTATTAATGCAATGATATGCAACTCTCCTGTGTGTGTGAGAAAAAATTCACTATGCTATAAAGACCTGACAAGTACACTACCCTCGACATCTCCTTTTTCAATGGTGATTAGGAGTTTGAACATGAATTACCTCAATCTTAAACAAGACGGATAACAACAATAATCAAACTATAATAGCTGAAAAGCTGAAGCAAAAATGTTCTTATCACAAGTCTGCCACATAAATGATAAATGAGTCTAGAAGGAAACCTGTTTGCAGGAACTTCAGCTCCCTCAAAGCTCGACATTTTGCGGACAAACTCTTGCATCGACTCTGTAATCTCTCCAAGCTTGAACTCATCGGCCTGGGATTTAGAACTGCCAGAGACACTTTGCTTCTGTTTCCTGTGCTTCTTTGTGGCCTCATACTCTTCCATTTCCTTCTGCCTTTCACGGAGCTCTGCATTCAACTCATCCTCCCCACCAGACAACCAAGAGTCATCACTGCTGGGAGGAAGATCGATGCCTTTAAATTCATCGGCTGAGTATGGCATTGCTAGAATTTCATCAATTCGACGCACTGGGGCACTTAGTATGTCCCTGTAACAGAACTGTGGTGTTACTTTGAGTGAATTTGCAGTGCATATGCATAAGAAATTATCAGCTGACCAAATACAAATAGGTTCTCATAATCAGTATGGTAAAATCAAGCCAGGTAGCTTCATGAATCATCAATCATGTAGAATGACATTCACCATTGTCCTCCTTTTTATGATACAGAAAATAACTGCCGTTATACTTCAGAAAAGAAACAAATAGTGACCATAAGATTGATTAGTTTTAAGGGCAGAAACAAATAATGTGACATGTGACTCGTGTCACATCACATGCTTTGGCGTCACAATTAAAAGATATCTAACTTCTCCGGTCTATAAAAAGCAATTAGAGCTACCTTGATCGTGAGAATAAAGTGGAACTCTTGTAATATTGCATTGCATCCTCCATGACCCTCTTATACTCCTTTGACCCAGGAAGGAGCCCTTCAAAACACCCAGTCGCCTCCAAGCTTTTCTTGTAAACCTCCCACGTGCTCCCTTTTCCTTCCTCCCCCTGGCGTCGTCTCTCCTGGTACATCATCTCGAATCCACATGCTATCTTCATTCCCAGCTCTGCCTCCATCCACTTCTCTTGCCCCTCCTCCCTCCTCGGCATCGGGTATCCCCTGGGCGCCTGGAAGTTCTGCTGCACAAGCTGTGCGTACATTGCACGCGTCATCCGAACAGAGGTCCTCACCATCTCAACCCCTTCTCCACCAGGCCCCTTGAGGAACTTCTCCATCCTCGCTGCATGCTTCATGGTGTCTATGTCTCGGTCATAGAATCCCTCGACAGCACGAGCAATGAGGCAGGGCTCCTCCTTGAGCACCTTAGCCACGGGAGCAGGAACGATTATGCGCACCGTGTGCAGGTTCTCCGACGCCTTCTCTGGCAGCCCGGCGATGCGGCGCTGTATTGCAGCTTGGATGGCGTCGGGGGCACGGGTGTCGACGGAGTCGTCATACACGGCAGCAAGAGCGGCGTCCAGTGAGGGCGTCTCGGGGAACAGGGAGGGCGGCAGGATGTGGAGCTCGCCGCGGAAGATGAAGACGCGATTGGGGGCGGTGTCCGGGTCAAGCCACCGCGGGAGCGCGAAGGCGGCCTCGATGAGGAGGAACTCCCCGTCAGAGTCCCATGCGCGGGCCGCGATATTGGGGAAGGCGCGGGTGAGGGCGAAGAGGAGAGCGACGGCGAGCCACTCGTCAGGGAGGGAGTCGCCGAAGCGTTGCGCGCCGTGGAGGTGGGGCACGGGCGGGGACGCGCATAGCGCGCAGTGGGAGGCAGGGTTGGCCGGGATGGAGAGCGTGAAGGGGTCGCGGTGGAAGAGGTGGGAGGAGAGGACGGGGGCGAGGTGGTCGAGGAGGGAGAGGTGGAGGGCCTGGAGCGAGGCGAGGAGCGCCGGCGGGGGCAGGTCGGTGGGCGGCGGCAGCGGGTACACGGCGTAGAACAGGGTGTCATCGGGCGGGCGGCGGGTCGAGAACGGGAAGGGATTGGAAGCGGAGGTGGAGGCTGCGGCCGCCATGGAAACCGCGAAGAGCGAGAGCGAGAGAGAGAGAGAGAGAGAGAGAGAGAGAGAGAGAGAGGTTTGGGGGATTTTTGGAAGAGACGGGTGAGCTCGAGCTCGGACGCCCCCGCGGCGGTGCGGGAAGGCGCTGGATTCGGCGGTGACCTGTTACGGCCGTCCCGGCCCAATGCCATATGGGCTCCTAGTATAGAAAGCCCAGATAAATTGGCGGTGCCTGACGCGCTTTGTTCGAAATGCGATGGCTTCTTTTTTAAATATTATTTTGACCTGGAAATTAATTGTATTTCTAAAAACTAATACTCCAACATGAAAATTCATTAATCCATTGTAATACTACACCATTGATGAGAAGTATTAGTAAGGAAAAAAACACTTGAACGGAATCAAGTTTTCAGTCTGCATGTCAAATGGATCAGACAGGGCATATGGGTTGGACGTGTTCGCTTGCGATGCAAGATGACTTATTGGAGATTGATTCAAATGGATTCAATTTTGAAGATGATTAATTAGGGATGCAATGTGCTTGACTATAAATCCACATTTATTTTAAATTTTACAAGTAACCCATAAATATCCGATTTAAATTAAAATTTGATCTTCGTGAATACCCAGTCGCATCCCTACAATCAACGGTGGCACAGATAGCCCACAAGATACGTCAACTGCAAACCCAAATGGCTTCAGATGTTCTGGGATAGGCCAGCAGCACTGCAGCAAGGATGGTCTCAAATTAAATAATCTTAAAAGAATAAACTGATTGGTGAGCTCTTTTTGCACTCGTGTACAGTTTGCATAGGCCGTGCAATTGGTACATACATGCAGATACACAAAAGCATGATGCTACCGCCTCAAACCCTGGGTGATCAGGAACTATAGCCTGATTGAGGAGAACAAAGCAGCGACGCAACAGAGAAGAAAAAATAAACTCTGCTGATCAATGTACTAATAAAGGCACACATTGTCGAAAAATAAGGCTGTTTGTGACTAGTCTTTTTGTTCGGAGTATTTTGTATTGTACGTTCTTCATTGAAACCTCCAACTTGCCTTGTTAAGTAGTACTAAGTATTGTGAGACTTAGGACTTCCAATTATCCACAGGTTTATCAGGGATTGAGAGCTCATCTTTGAGCATAAAGGACAGATCATGCATCTGGGAGAGCAACTTTCCTACATTTGCATCAACAGGTTCTGGTTCTGAAATAGCATCTTTAGTTGGCCAAATTGCAGATAATGAACCAACATCACCCACCTGCTGCATTCCAGTTGTGCTGCACATAATATAACATGTCATAAGCAAAAATAAGGTATATTGAGAAACTGCAATGACAGTGGAAATCTGCAACATACTCCACCCAACAAATACACATGTGTAGGCATGAATTGAATAGCTAAATAAAATCTTTTACTCCCGTTAAAAAGAAGATTTGCTACTGATTGCGGTATTGGGGTGGATAGTTACAATGGATAAGATTCATTTGCAACAGTTATTACATTAGTTTTTGGCTACACTACTCAGGCCTTAGGCCTTGCCATAAAAACAATAGGATCTTTCTTTTGAAAAAGGCACCCACAACTTATGGTTAAAAAAGAAGGGATACGAAATTATTTTGCTTGGGCTGTGCATTTCAAAAAAAAAAAAATTATAACTTGGCCCATATGCTAAAATCTGAAAAACTTGAACATTTGATGCTGATAAGAAGTGTAGTTAATTGATTACCCAGTTCTTCCCAAATCACAGCAATAAAGTTTTATGAGAAAATTGACGGGCAGACAATTACAAACCACCAACCTTTTTGAGTGTTCATCGACTGAAACAACTTTTGCAGAATTAGAACTCTCATTCTCATCTTTTCGGTTTTGGGAAGAAACTAACCCAGGAATGGTCCCAAACTCAAGGCCTAATATAGGATCAGGCTTTGATGCCGAGGCTCTATCAAGTGATGAAGCATCTGAAAAGACTTGTAAACCTGTCTCCCCAGAGTTTTTGAAATCTTGCCAGTCATCAAATAGATTATTATTTCCATTTACTTGTTCAAGTTTCTTTTCTGCTGAATTACTTGAGGTCCACAAGTTCAGGGTTTCATCTCCTAAAGGATCTTTCACAAGGTGGCTTTCCTCAGAAATTTTAGTACTTTTTTGTGCTTGACCAAAACTAGCAAAATCCTGCCATCCATCAGATGAGTCATCAATTCTTCTAACATCATCCCTGTTGCTTGATTCCTTGAAGTTGTTGGTTAGCCACAAATCCATGGCATCCATTTCTTTACCTGGCTCAGGCGGGACTATAGTAGACACTTGACCTGATTTAGCAAAATCTTGCAAAATATCAAAACCATCACTATCCATACTTGTTGCAGATGTGTTTGCACCACCCTTACTGCTGCTATTTACTCGCAAAGAATCAGTTGCTTCATGGTGCATGAATGAATGATTCTTAGATGAATTTTGATATGATTGATCTGAACCCGTGAGACCTTGCCACTCATTCAACATGGAATTATTTCCATTCACTAAGGCAGTATTTTTTGCTTCCCTGCTATCTCCCATGAACCAGGAGTCCAAATCTATTTCTTTTTGACCGACTGTTAAGGCTTCCACCATTTCTCCAGTTTGAGTGAATGATATGTTCTGCACTTGACCAGAGGTCGTAAAATCTTGCCAATCATCAAAAGAATCATTTGTTTCCTTAACCATTTCTCTAGTGCTGTGTTTGTCAACATTGCTCATAGGCCATAAATCAACAGATGAAGCTTGTGAAGGATGTTCAAGTAGGGTATTGCTTGTTTCTTCAACCAGACCCATCAAACCACCTTCTCGACCACTCGCTGATCCCTCCGCAGGTTTCATCAAATCTTCTCCCTTTTGACCAGAACTAGAGGTGAAAGCTTGCCAATCATCAGAGGGGTCACTATTAACATTGCTGGGTGATTCCATGCTACCTAATGGCCAGGGATCTATAGTTTTTATGTCAGACGAGTCTCTATTTAGATGCTCTTCATTGCTTTCTGCTGTATTTGATAGGCTGCCTTGATTTTCACCACCTGTAAAATCTTGCCAATCATCAAACCCATCATCATCATTGACTCCTGTATCATCCCGTTGATGGAATTCATCCCTTCTAAGAGAATTCTTATTTAGATTGGATTCAAAGTCAGGAACACTGCTTTCAGGAGCAATTCCGCTGCTGCTCTCCAAGCTCGGATCCACAGCCTTTTGATTAAAAAGTTTATCATCAAAAGCCAAACCCTCTGAATGTTCTAGAATGGCACTTTTCATGTTTGCATTATTTCCAGCGCCTACAACAGGGTTGATAGCATTCACGGCTCCGGGAGAGCTAAAAGACTCAGCAGCTGAAACACCCTTAAACAAATCTAGCTGCTCAGTGTCTGCAGCAGCATTTACCGAGGTAGCTGACTGAAACTCAGCATCCCAATTTGCAAATGCTGGAGTAGCTTGTGTCTCGTTTGCTTTTTGAGAAGTCACTGAGCCTGTAGATGTAGCATGCATATCCAATTTAGAAGATTCAATATTTTTTCTATCCATTTTTTGCTTGTCTTTCACCACAGTTCTAGTCTGAGGAAAAACAGTAGCAGCAGGTATCTCCTCTTTTCTTTCAACGAAAAATGAGTCCACGTTAACTTCAGATAGATTTTGCGTGTGCACAGCAGATGGCTGTTCTTCGCTGATGGAACTTGCAGGTGTTTCTTTTTTCTTGGGAAGGCAAGTGAGTTTCAGATCCAGCATATCAGAAATAATCATCCCCCTCTTTGGTGCTTCATTGCTTTTATTTGAACCAGTACTCTCATTATCAAATTCTGCAAGCTCCTGATACAGGCAGGATTAAATTTCAGGTAAGACTTTATTTCATGCACATTTTGAATCTACAGAGAAAATTAGAACTAACAAAAATCTTGAAGAATTCATGAGCAGCTACCCAATCTCAAATGTTCCAAAGATCAATCACGTTAGTTGTAACATCCAAGCAAATCACAATGATATGCAAGATACACATTTTTTTATGCCACATGTATCCTTTTAAATTTTAGACAAATATCTTTAAGAGTTGATAATCATATCCTAGGTACTATGTAAGCAGTTAAAGCAGGAAAGCAAGCAGATAATCACATGGAAATATGATACAGTATTAGAATATAAACAAGTAACTAGATATGAATACTGATTTCATATATTCAACAATCTGAGACATGTCCGGCACATATTTCAATCATCATGCACCATCGCTGTAGATTTCATTGCAACATTCAAACTTGAACATAACAAACCAAACATACTTAGGAAGATTTGGCATCCTCTGTGTTAAATCTTGCCAGAAATTTATATTTAACCATCAGAGATAACAGTGTGCCATACCACATGCGACAATGTACTGCAGGTATATATTCTACATCAGAAAATAAATATACTAACAGCTATTTTGACAAAAGCTTCTAGAACTGACACACCACTAAAACAGCAAAAGATGTGATATGATTACATTTCAGGCTACTAAGGGAGGTACTAGACAGTAAATACTTTTTTGTTCTACTTAGAATATCGTGAAGGAGAGCACGTTTTGAAAGGCCAAATAAATTTACCTAACGGTTACTATTTCTATTTGACGCATTGTGATCAATTAAGAAACAAATTATTGCATTGAGGAGATTAGAAAAAGTTTTATAAATACAAATTGCTGCATTGGGGAGATTAGAAAAGTTTTATAAATACAAATTCTAGTATATTATACTGCACATTTATTTTACAACAATTTTTGTTTACATTACAACGTCACAAAGTAAAAATAACTAACGATCATGGAATTCAAATCGATTCAAAATATTGATCAGTTTTAAGCTGTCAACTGCAAAAGTCAATCAATACTTGAAACAAAGCCCGAGCTAGCTATGTTTTGCTTGATGGAACGTGTGATCTGGCCTCGACAGTACAGTAAGTTTTCTCTTGTATCAAACTCAGACCCAAAACTCGAAATCCTAGATGAGTGTGTTCTTCATGAAGACTAAGACTTGAGCACTCAAATCTAACCCATGTTTTCTTCTACTAACATGTACTAGTATCACATTTTCACCCTGCCGTTTTACCAGTTCACCTACCTAGTTCCCTAACATTATTAAGGATCAAATAGTCAAATCTACAGGCTGTCGCCCAAAAATGAGGTAAGAAGAAGAGGCGAGCTCACGGATCCATCGAGTCCGAGCGAGCCGAGCAGCCACCGGTACGCGGGCCCGTCGCGGAAGGCGACGCCGCCACCTTCGCACTCGCCACCCTCCTCGCGCCTGGGAGACCCGCAGTAGGCACAGAGCGCAGACCGCGCGCCACGAAGGAACCCTCCGGCGGCGCCGCAGCGCCCGCACCGGAGCTCCGCTGAGGCGGAGATGGAGGCGCCCGCGTCGAAGGCCGCGACGGCGTCGGCGACGCAGGGGAAGGGCGGGGCGGGGGCCGCGGCGTTGGGGAAGGAGGGGGCGCCGGCGGCCCTGCGGACCGAGGACTGGAGACGCTGGATGACGGCGGTGGGGATCTCCATCGCCGGAGCCCGGAGGATGGAGCCGGGGATGGGAGCGATGGGAGTGCGCCTGCTCGGGATTCAGATCTTTCCAGGTCCCTGGGCCGTGTTGCGCAGTGGTTGGTGCTGGTGCTGCGGCCCTGCAACGGTGGAACGTGGGACGTGGCTGCGTGACAAGTTACACGGATGCGGTACTGCTATTTGCTGCTCGGTGCACTGTTTTTTCCTCTTCGACAGTCGACCGCAGAGGAACACGGGTATAGGCCCCGTTTGGAACATGAATTTTTGGGCACGGTTTCAGCAGAAGACAAATTTCTATTACCTTCCATCAACTATGTTTTACAAATTTTTTTGCAAATATAAAAACAAATAAGTTATACTTAAAATATTTTTAATCATAAAACAATTCGCAATAAAATAAATTATATTTTTACAAATTTTTTAAATAAGAAGTGATCAAACTTGAAAGCTAAAAATCAAAAATGATCTTTTTATAGAGGAGTACTAATATTGCTGTGGAGAGAGTTTGATCTGAGAAGAATCTCGCTCTTTGGTGGTCATTTTATCTTCTCATGCCACCTCCATAGTCGAGCGGGCCGTTGGCGGCGGAGAACATCGATGGGGAGTTGGGTGGATTTTTTTAAGTCAATGCAACTCACATTTAACTTTCAAAATCGTCCCATTTAACATTCAGAACTATAGGATATACAGATGAATAGATAAGATAATTTTTTATTTTTTTAAAAAATAAATTTAATTTATAATATTACATATTATTCATCACCTACGCATTCCAACTTACAAAATATTTACTCCCGCTGTGATGCCGACTTAGGCATCGATAGCGGTGCAGGCGAGCTGGGTGGTGGCCGAGGCGGTGTCTTTAGATGAGTGGGTGTGGGTGCTGTGCCAGAAGACAAGCAAGGTGGCACCGGAGGACGCGGCGAGGGCAATGTCGGAGGCTACGGCTCTCCGAACTCGGAGCAGCTCGCGGACTAGGGGAGAATCGATCTCTGATTCCGTGTTCTAGTACAAATGCAGCATCGGAAAGAATCATGCCGGAAGTTAATCGGTAAGCGGCATGTTTGGCCCCCTACACTGATATTCCAATGGAATCTGTGAAGAAGCGGTTCCAAACGAAAGCCATAAAATCTGACGTACTATCAATTTTTTTAATGCAAATGTTTAAAAAAGATCTCATCATCACTGCTTCTGCTATTTTCACATTGTCTTCTACTTCATCCGTCCCACTTTAAATGATGTTTTTGATTTTTTTAAATCAACATTTGACTATTTATTTTATTCAAAAATTTTGTTAAAATATTATTTATTTTATTGTAAAATAATTTATTATTAAAAGTATTTAAGTTAACTTATTTATTTTTATATTTACGTAAATTTTTTAATAAAATAAATGATCAAAAATTAATTTTAGAAAGTTAAAAACATCCAATTCCCCGCAATCCATCCAATTCCCTGCGCACGAACGCCATGGTATTTTCACATTCCCTGCGCGCACGAACGGCAAATCCCTCGCTGCATTTTGAAATCTCTAGTTGCGATCAGGTGTTTATCCTACAGCACCTTCCATCTTCCAAACACCTCCGCCCATTTTCGAAAGCAACGTCCGTCGCAATCACAAGCACTTTCGAAGCGTTCAACACTCTCGGTCCACGTTTTAAAAAAAACACACACACTCTCGGTCCACGTACGGTTCGTTACGTACGTATTCAGCTTGCGATCGATTTTGTTAAGGTTAAGAGGAAGAACATTTCCGTTTCCCTATATATCGAGAAAGGCAAGCACGTACTCCTACGATCCAGTATGTTCCTGAGCTTCGACCAAGTCTTCGTGCATGCACTAAACTTGCTTGCACGAAAACAAGAGCACTGCGTCGCTGCTGCTAGCTGCCGTCGACGGTGATCGCATCACGGGCTTCTCGTGGTTTACTTCGCCTAGAATAAGCCTTGTTTCGCAAGCGATCGAGTAAGAAGTTGAATCAAGCAAAAAACAGTAATGAGCGTGGCGTTTTGACCATGGACCGTTCGACGCTCTTCGCAGTTGCATACCGTGGGCGGCTGGGGCTTGGTGTCGGTGCCGGCCCTTGCTGGTAGCTTGGTACACAGCCCGGCTTCCAACTTGATGACGCGGCAGCGCGCGGACTCCTCCATCTCTCGTGCGTCAGGCTCGGTCGCATCAACGGATATTGCATGAGCCAATTTCTTAGTATTTACCATTGAAAGATAGGTTGATGCCTTATAAGTCATTGAAAAATTTTAAGTTCCTTATCTCCCATTGGTTCTTAATTTCATCCCTTACGTGCTACTAACATGAACTAGACTCAATTAAATTGAATTAAAAAAACAAAATTTCAATATTTTTTTTGTCTATTTTTCTTTCATGACACTATACTTGCGTATATAAGTGACTGTGTTTAATGCGTGCCATTATAATAGTGAATATAAATAAAGCGCAAGTACATAATTATGGTGCAATTAAAAAGTTATAAATATGTATTATTAGAAAATATTTTAATCAAATGAAATAAGTATTAGCAAACAAAAGATAATCTCGTGAATAACACACTTTAGATACATGATTGGTTAATTAAATAAAGTGAACAGCGGCATGTAAGGATCTAAATTCAAAACCAACAACAAATAAGGAACTTTGAACTTTTCAATGGCTTGTTAGGAATTATGCTATCTTTCGATGGTAGATAAAGAATTTTCACATGTTGCATGGGCGGAAGTGTGGCGTCTGGGCGAGGCAGTCTCCCGGCTTGCTGTTGGTCATCATCTTTGCCCTATATCATTGATTAAAGAGCGGTGTTTGAGAGGTACTCGAAGTATCTTCTACTCTCAATTAATTTTAGCTACTCTTTTTAAAAATTAGTACTGGACTTATCATTTTTTTTATCGAGCCCACTATTTTGGTATTTTTAACTAGGTATCTCTCTATTTTTAGCTGTTAGATTTGATTAAATAGATAACTGTGATTAACTTTAAGTATTGTAACATCTCTTTTGATTAAATATGTTTGTGTAAACTTGTTATCTATTCCGATGTTTGTCAAAGTTTAAAAGATTTTTAGACCCGCCACTGAGGTGATGCATACCTTTTCTTTTCTGTGGAAGAAAAAAAAAAGCAGATGTGATGACTTGACTTCATCGCGCCCGTGCGCACCGTGGCCAAGCAGAACACCACTGCTGGCTGCCGGTGTTACTTGGCGCCGAAGCAGTCCTCGCGCAGGCCCGTGTCGGAGACTCAGGAGCCAGCGGCGGTGGCGTGAGCGGCAATGCTGGCTGTTTGACCTGGCCCGGCGTCGTCCAGCGCTGCGTCCAGCCAGCGTTGCGCGCGCGCTACGCGTCGTCGTGTCCAGCACACATGCTGCCGGCCCCAACCGCCAACTAGCTCGTGCTCGCATGTTTCCGTCAAAGACCACTCGCTGCTGCTGCTCTTCGTGGCGCATGCACGAACTGCCTGTCTGTCATTTGACCGGCCGGAAGTATACTAGATACAAGTACTCTAATAATTTTATCTTTAGCCGTAAGCCGCCGTTGCGATTCCTTTTCATGTAAGCCATGATTGGAGTGTTGATCGGGTCACGACTCACGTAGTCACGTGCAAAACTCCAGTCGCGTCTGCCTGTACGCGACCCGTACGCGTCTGCGGGTTGTATACTCGTAGCAGAGCACATACTCGATCGGCATCGACTACATTCCAAGCAATTTCTTTAAACCGAGTGGCGTCCGGCAGCAACCAACCAGCAGCGGCCGGCGGCGACCGATCCCCGCCCGCGCCGATAAAACGTCGCGACTGCACGCACGACAAGGCCTCCTGCTTTCCACCTCGGTCTCTCTCTCTCTGTTCGCGTCGCCTGTCACGACTCTCGCGCTCACCGCTCCGAACAAGCGTCGGCAACAAGAAGCCGGGCCCGGCCCCATGGCCGTCGTCTCCCCGTCGTCCACGGAGCGGCCGCCCAAGAAGCGGTCGATCCTCGGCGCGCTCCGTGCGGCGATCGAGAAGGTGCGGTTCCTGCTCTCGTTCAGCGCGACGCGGTGGATGCTGCTCTCGTCCGTCGCCCGCGGCGGGGCGCCGCGCCGCGCTCTCAGCTTCGTCGACCCGCGGAGCCCGAGCCTGCTCGACGCCGAGGGCGGGGTCGTCGCCGCGTCGCCGGCCTCGTCGTCCAGGACGTCCAGGTCCGCGAGCATGGGGACCGCGACGACCAGGAGCGTGTCGCGGACCAGCAGCGCCGCCTCTCCTGAGGTGCTGACGCGGACGTCGAGTGGCGTGTCGGCGTCCGCGTCGCCGGGAGGGGACGAAGATATCGACCGGCGCGCGGACGAGTTCATCGCCAACTTCTACCGGCAGCTCCAGATGGAGCGGCAGGTGTCGCTGCAGCTGCGCTACGTCAGGGGGAATAGCTGGGAAAGGACTCCTTAATCCTTTCGTTGATCATTATTAGGCGTTCGTGACTGCGAGAGGAGCAGTAACATGGGTATTTTTCTCCCATCATTTCTGCACAATTTTTTTATCAGTTTTGGATAGGACGGTTTACGATTGAGATTGTAAATAAAAATTGATTGTAATCCATTTTCATATTTGAAATTGGTTGGAGTTCATAGTGAAATTTGATTGACGATGTGGGACGATTCCGAGAAGGTGCAAGCATCCAATTGTGATGCTGTTCATGTTATGAACATCAAAAGTCAGAAAAGCATTTTAGAATGTGCTTGAGCTTAAAGTTCATTTCATCAATAGTTTTCAGCTTTTATAAAAATGAGTTTTTCAGAATCTGATTTATTTTAGCATCTGATTTCTCAGTCGGAAATCCAGCTGAAAAATAAAATAAACAAGGCTTAGTTTAGTATATTTAATTTCTTAATTATATGAATCTGATATATATATATATATATATATACACAACTCCAAATCAGGAGTACATACAAGTGAATCAGTGCAATGTATATGAGTCATAGTTTTCGTGGTGGAAATAATCAGATTTTCTAGCGAGCACTTCTCCCATAATTGGAAACAAACAGGACCATTGTCAGTACTAGTTCAGATAATATCAAGCAAGCAGATAATATCATTGGAGTAGTTCTCCAAGATTGATCAAAGCCAACAACCCCAAGGATAACCCCAAGGATAACTGAGCCCATTGGAGTATTAAGAGGCCAGTCTGGTTCCATCTGGGACAAATCTCTCATGGAGTAGAACTTACTCCATCTCAAGCTTTGGTAGTAGCCTGGCTATATAACCTCATACCGAAGCTAGGTGATGGTGGACGCTATTCGTTTTGTGGAGAAATAACGGACGTATTTTGCGCCCATGTTTGTGCTTTGATGAATTGAATGTGTATTCTTGTTTTTCATGAGTAGGATTTGTTAACTATACGCATATAAAATATTAACAGGTTTATTACAGCGCTTAGAGTTAATAATAACTGTTCATTGTATTGTATTGGATCTAACGGTTAAAATAATAAGTATCTAGTCAAAGTTACTTTACGTTGTGGACCAATACAAAAATTAGTGAGACCAATACCAAATATAGTGCGCACAATATACTAATTTTTAAAAAGCAATGCTTGAGATTATAATTAAGAAAGGGATGTACCACTAATACCTCTCAATTACTGTAACAAATCTCTTGTAAGTATTAGTCAAATTAAATACACCTACAATATGAATGGAAACAGTTCCCTTCTACAATTGCTTATATTAGGAAATCAAGTACTGGTAAGATCTTTACTTAATGCGCGTTGTAAAACGCAGTACTACAAAAATAGTTGCTCAATAAAAAAAGGTGTGGCTTTTCTGCATGATCGGAACAAGAAGGAAACCGTGATTCCGAAATTTACTCAACCTATATTCCATAGCAAGGTGTCGTGCTGGATGCCATAATAACAAGTTTACAATTCGGATCAAAACGGGTGACCAAATGATAAAAATGG
The DNA here is from genome assembly GCA_001602275.1 of Zoysia japonica. Classification (NCBI taxonomy): domain Eukaryota; kingdom Viridiplantae; phylum Streptophyta; class Magnoliopsida; order Poales; family Poaceae; genus Zoysia; species Zoysia japonica. The sequence goes on from BCLF01000132.1 coordinate 583,521, forward strand.
AATGTTTGCTTTATAAAAAGAAAATCTTTGTACATATGTATGGTCATGATCGATCCAACGGAAGTCTTTATATGGAACACCTGTGCTGCACGCGTATACCCGCAAGAAACCAAATCGCCGGTCCATATGGCGGCGGAGGGCGGCGAGGGCATGGCCGATTTCAAGAAGACGCCATGGACGGCGGAGGAGGACGCGGCGCTGCGTCGGGAAGTTCGGCGACGCGGGCCGCAGAAGTGGGCGGTCATCGCGGCGGCGCTTCCCGGTCGCAGCGCCAAGTCGTGCCGGCTGCGGTGGTGCCAGCACCTGGCGCCGGAGCTGGACTGCCGCCCGTTCACGCCCGAGGAGGACGCGCGCATCGTCGAGCAGCAGCGCGTCCACGGCAACAAGTGGGCCACCATCGCGCGCTACCTCCGCGGCCGGTCGGACAACGCCGTCAAGAACCGGTGGAACTCCGCGCTCCGCAGGTTGCAGGTGCAGGGCGGCGGCCGTGATCACGCGACGGAGGGCGCCGAAGCCGACGACCAGCAGCCGCCGGCGCCGGTTTACCTCGAGCTGTTCCCCGTGAGAGGTGGTGGGCTGAGGGAGGCCACCACGTCGGGTCGTTTGGCCGTTCGTGAGGAGCAGGATGATCATGTGCCGTCGACGAGCCTGACGCTGGGGTCGCAGCGGTGGAGCGAGGCGGAGCTCGCACTGAGGCTCGGGCCCGTGCGGCCGTAGTGGGAGAACCTTGAGAGAAGCCGCCGCCTAGTCTCGGCGTGGACTCGAGTCACTCGACAATCGACATCATGCAGTTCTTGATCATTGGCCGGCCCTCTCGGAGCGAAAAGTTCTGCAGATTACAGTACTAGCTAGAGTCGATTTGCTAGTTTCAGAAGAGCATGCATAAGCTTTTTCTGAGCAATCTATGGTTTTCGGGTTGAGCAAAAGTTTAATTTAGGATCCAAATTCGTCATGAACCCACGGGAAGCAGTATGTCTTTGACCTTAAACTTCATAAACCAGAGTCCTTATCAGTGTTCCCAGTGTGTACGTGAATACCATATCGCTTGGTTCTGCAATGCCTTTTTTTTCTTCTCGATTTCCTTCCTTGTAACTTTCCTCGATTTCCTTCTTTACTCCTTTTCTTGATTTCTTTCCTGCACTTTCCTTAGAATCTCCAAGAAAGATCCACAAAAGTAACTCCCGAAGTACATTTTCAGGGACAAATAAAAAAATATTGGGACCAATATTTCTACCCTTCTATAAAGTCCCCTTAAAATAGACTAAAAACATTTTTGCCTAGATCACATCAGTATTTGAGTTCACATGGAGTCTGGAGCATGGTATTCGCATCGTCAATTGGTTGCCGTAGGTATGTCTCAGAAATAAAAAGTTGCAAGGCCCAAACTAAGTGCTGGGCCACATGGAGACATGGAGTCTGGAGCGTTCGTGGGCTCAGGTCACCGTGGCCTTATTAGCCGGTCTCCCAGATTGGAAAATGAAGCTGCCTGTAGTTGGTTGGCACTCGCCGGCGATCGGCACCCACTCTCATAGTCTCATCGACGTCGACTGTACGTGCAAGTGGAAGCAGGGAGCATCAGACGCGAACGATCTCAGCGCGGACTCGCAGGACCCAGTCCTACGCGGACCGGGGTCCTCCGTTCTTGTCACTTCTCATGACTGCCGATTCAGCACAGGACGCTTTGGGTCTGCTCGTCTCCCCAGGCGCAGTTGCTGTCGAACCGAGCTGGCAACGGCATAGCTCGGTGCTGAGACGCGTCGCACTGCTCCGTCAATCGGTTTCGGGATCAGCGCATTCATGCCCGATCACGTCCGTCGCAGCTGGGGACGACGCTACGGCTACGCCAACATGTTGAGACTTGAGCTCAACTGATCAAGAGGAATGACGTGCTCCTCGGGACTGGTGGTGGCGTGGCCATAGGGGTGATAAAAAAGATTGGTTTATGGATTTTTTTCATAATTTTTTTTATTTTTATTAAATTTAAGTTTAAAAATAAATAGAAATTGAGTTTGATTCTAATTCAATTCAATTTTTACTATTTTTAATTTATTTTCTTTCGTTCGTTTTCATCCATAAGTGGTATCAGGGAGCATGTATGGATGACAGATGGTGGACGCATCGATCGTGATCGGATTGGACGCGAACGTGGTGTGGTGACTTTCGTGGTGTTCATTCGTACTCGCCTCGCGTCGCAGATATTTCAAGTTGGGGGTGTCCGGGCATGGAGAGGGACGAGCTGGGAGCATCCGCACAGGACGACCCGCATCGTCAAGCAAGCAATGCAAGCAGCAAAATTGTACTATATGAATGAAATTAACGAAACGGAATATATGTAGCCGTGTGACTGACTGACCCCCCAGCTAGACGGATAGCATATGCTCTGGGAAAACTTTTTGTGGCGAGTTAATTTTCAAACTTTTCCATGCGAAAAGTATTCAGAGATCACAGTCGTCTCGAGGCGAGAAGATATTTCGCGATTGTTATTTTTCTCTGTGAAATGTATTTTTTGGATGTCACATCATCACTTGACATGCGTGTGAATTTGTGAAAACTAGCAGAAGCAAACGGAGGAGTTATTGTGGTAAAATGACCTGAAAATGATGTGGTATATAACCCCCTCCCCCCCCTCCTTTTTTTGGTTTCTAGCACATGACTTGGATGCATCTCATCATATCTACAGCAACATTTTTTTTAGACATATCTACAGCAACCAATTGACGATGTAAACGAGCTACCTAATTAGGGACACCTTGTGTTCATAATTTGGTCAACAAAAGGTTGATCGATGTTTGCATGCATGCAAGCCATGGTCTCTGCAACCATTGACTGGACACAGCTTGGAGGAAGCACGGGGATCTTGACACTACTTAAAAAAAACCTTTTTTACAGGCGGTGCTAAACCTCTTTCCGCAGGTGATTTTGGCTTCCGCTGCAATTAGTGAGCCTGTAAAAATAGTCCATTTGTACACGCATTTATGTCGACCCCTTGTACTAATGCCAATAGCGCTGACAGATTTCCTTAAAGAACCACGGGCACTAATGTTCTTAGTCCAGGCGGGCGGCATAATAACCCGCCTGCACTAATCCACTTAGTGCAGGCGGCCGGCCTAACCACTCGTTTGCACTAATTCACTTAGTGTAGGCAGCGGCTTCGAAAAGCCGCCTACACTATAATGTTTTAGTGCAAGCGGCTTCTTAAGAAGGCCAATTGTAGTATATTTCTGACAAATTTAATAATTGTATTATACAAGATTTATAATTAATTTATACAGGAATACAGTTTCAAAACAGATATAGAATTCAATATTTCATCAAAGGGAACACAAACAAACAACAATATCTTACAAAACAATTATTCACATGTCACATTACATAGCATCCAACCAAATCTTTGTGATGTGGCAAAACCTTGAGAAATCCAAGATAATGAATAATCACAAAATTAGGATACAAATCACACTTTATTTCAAAATAAATCGGAGGAGGAGTACAAGATTACCCTAAAGAACAAGATTCTAAACAAGATTCGCGAAGAAAACCTTCCCCCGTCGATTGGATTTTCGTCTCGCCGTGCGCGTGAGGTTCTGGAACACAGCCAGTCGCGCGAGGAACAGGACGCCCGGGGCCCTATTTATACTCTACGGTATTTGTGCAGCGGACTTCTTAAAGGTATCGATTGCGTAATAGAGGAAGCAGTTCTTTTTAGCGAACCGCTGGCGCTAATGCCTTTACTGCAGGCGGCTGTCTAAGGGAACCACTGGCAGTAATTACATTACTGCAGTCGGCTGTCCTAAGGAACCGCCTGCATTAAGATGTGCCTTTGTGCAGGCGGTTGCCTTAAGTAACCACCTGCAGTAAGTGATTAGTGTCGGCGGTTCTTATGGCGGGACCCAATTTTTAATAGTTCAGGCGGCTGATAGTTATCAACCGCCTGCACTCTCAGAGGGGTGGTGTTGGGATAAACCCTTTTTTAAGTAGTGTGTGCTACCTCTTTGTGTCCATGTTGTTAAGCACACAGTGCCCTGCATAAAAGAATAGTACTAGGACACAAGGAAAAACAGAAAAAAGGTGACAAAGATGTCTGTGGTGCCACATTTTTCTATACATAGTTTCCTCTGACTCGATGTCACGGTGATATAATATCAAATTTTTAAAAATGTAATACTTCCCTACTATTCATACACTGTGATGCAACTGTCGCCTTTAACTCCGAGCATGCATAGCTAGTCCATGGGTAAGATTATTGAGGTATCATACATGGACTTTTCTTTGGAGTCCTTGCGTTGCTGGCTAGTGCGTACAATAGCGGATTTGGTGCTTGGGGGGGGGGGGGGGCTTGAGCGCTCCCTGACCTGTTTAACTCTATGGAAAATTGGAGGGAAGAGGGGGAGGAAGAAGGAAGAAATGAAGAGGAGAGGGGGGGGGGGTCTGAAGGAGGAGGAAGAGGGAGGAGCCCCCCCTCCATACCAGAGCCAGCTCAGCCGCCGAGTGTGTATCTCCTTTTGTCCGCGAGAACATGGTTGCTGTAGCAACCCCAAAAACACAGCATAGGTAAGGACCGTAATAATTTTATGGATCGGAATTAGAGCTCAATGCGGATTTGAAACTGTTAGAACCATGGATCAAAGTAGTTTTGTAAGAATTATCAGTACACCGTTGGATCTCATGGACAGCCAAAGAATTTTCTCGCAAGGTCAAGTATTATCACCAAACTTGTTCGGCTGGATTAGTTATTATAGAGCTAGCGTGTGCATGCATGCAAGGGTACAACCATGAACCATCTTTCTGAACTACATTGAACATTGTACAATTTGTACTTTATAGACAATAGAAGTAATAATAGTACAAAAGATGTGTTCCCCAACATTGTATCTTCATGCATAGCTAGACATGGCACGAGCACGAGTAGTCCATTACTTGTTGGACTACTTGCCATGGCTTTGGGCATATATGCATATGCTGCATTTATCATGCATGTTTTTGTATTTTCCATTCTCTCTCTTTTTTTTTTCCGGATGAGCAATACTTGTATTCGTCATGTTTCTAGTTGCGCACTCGTATTGGTTTCCACGGTCAGCAACAGCAAATCCTTAATGAGTTTTCACTTTACAGAAAATAACCTCTCATCTCTTAATTTTTTTATGTTACCAGTACAATTCCCCAAAACAACACAAGATTCCCCAAAATTCTTAATGAGATTTCAAATGTTATTATCAATCACACGTCATTGATGCTTTCCAACTTGCAAACATGCAAAAAATGGACGCACAGGGATGAATTGAAGTAATGTTGTTCAATTAGTAATACGTATACAAAATTACGAATGCTCTCCATCTTGAAATGAGAAGTGTAAGAAAAGTATTCTGCTATAGTATCTCTTCAGTTGCCGTGAAAAGGCCTCACAATTATTGAGATTCCTTGTGCGCTTCGACATGAGTGGGCAACAGCTTACATGCGGACAAAATATCAACTCTTGAACATATGTAAAAAGTTAGTTTCGAAGTAAAAAAAGAAGCATCTAGTCCATGGTATCATACTTTATGTATTGGATCGACTATCTTCTGCCGCAAAAAAAAAATTATTGGGTTGGTAAATTTTGATTTGCTAAGTGTCCCTTTGCTTTTTCAGTTGTTGTTCCCCTTAATGTTTGTGTGGTAATTTGTCAAAAGCTTCTAGTTCCAGTGGTATCTGAGAAATTTTGTTCCCTTGATCTATTTTTGCATTGGTAAATGTTTTCCCATGCATACTGGTCCCAGCCCCAAAAAGATTCTTCTTCTATTTGACCATGTGGAAGCAGTGGTACTTGCAAACTTTTGTGGACATCGAGCAATATTAAATACCCATCACTCCTCTCCCCATCACCACTCTCCTACACCCCCATAGCTATACGAAGCTTCCATCCAGCTCAAGAGGCGCGGTGAGGTGAGCGCCCTCCCCCTCCCTCCACCCTCCTCCCCTCACTACCATGCTCCCAAGAAGGCAGTGCATCTTCCACCTAGGGGAGGAGGGTGGCGCCGCCGCCGTCCACCACCGCGGCAGCCTCGTCCGCGCCGCCGCCATGTCGGTCGGCGTCGGCGTGCGGCGTGCGCGCGAGCGGGAACGCCTCGTCGTGGGGCTCCAGATCCTGGTGCACAACAACCACCACCACCACCACCGCGGCGGGCGCGGTCACCACGCGCACGCGCTGGCGAACGTGGTGCTGAAGCCGATGGTGAGGCCGCGCGCCGCGGCTCTGTCGTGCTGCTTCCTCAAGGCCTGCGCCCTCTGCAGGCGGGAGCTGAGCCCTGACAAGGACGTCTACATGTACAGGTACAACTAGACAAGCTAGCGATTAACAACAAGATGATTCACACGTGGAGACCCCGCAACTGATCGATCCGTGCCATGCGTGCGTATGCGTGCACGTTCGCGTGCAGAGGAGACCAGGGCTTCTGCAGCGAAGAGTGCCGGTGGCAGCAGATCCTGGTGGACGAGGCGCGCAAGCGCGACGCGGCGGAAGGCAGCAAGGAGCGCCTGCGGCGAGGTCAGGCTCGCCACCACACCCCCAACCGCACGCCGCCCGTCGGCCGGGGCAGCAGGCCGCCGAGGAAGACGCTCGCCGTAGCCTACTAGCGCCAAGCCAACCGATACAATAAGGAGGTGCACGCACGATGAGCAGTAGTACTACTGATGAACTAATAATCATATATAGTATCTCCATACAACCAGGAGACGACGAACGCTAATACAAGCAAGCAAATAATCAATCGAGGAGCTGAAACCATGAAGGGGCTGTACGCTGTAGGAATCTGCATAAGCTGATTAGGTGTGTTTTTCCATTACCAATGTTTCCGGCATGTTAGCAGTAGCCTGAAGGCTGAAACGGCCTGCTCGATCTGTTTAGCACACATCCAATTGCAGTCTTGTAAATTGGAACGACTGAAAGGGAAGGGTCATCTATAATTGCTAGCAGGTATTTTCTTTGTTTTTAAATTGATATCACCGTTGATTTTTAATTTTAACTTTGACCATTCATTTTATTCTGAATAAATTAGTTCAAATGTGAAAAACTTTAAGTTGTAATTGAAATAGCTCTAATGATAAATCAAATTATAACAAAATATATAATATTTATTAAATTTTTTTAATAAAACAAATGGTTAAAGTTAAAATTAAAAGTTAACGGTGACAACAATTAAAGAACGGAAGGAGTATCTTTCTTTCATATGTTTACTTGTCCCGGAATCGTTAGTTAGGTTTCAGTTGTGTCCGACGTGTGACCGGCCGGAATATATTCTGAACCCCAGCACCAGCAGTTCGTCGGAGGACGATCGATGCCGATCGAATTGGATGCCTGGCCGGCTAAGTGCGAAATGCCATGGCCTCCACACCTTGTGCCCGGGATTTTTCACGATCACGAAACCCACTTGGGGTGTTGTTTCCGCACGAATCTGTAGGCTCGAAAGCCAACGCGTATGGAATGGAATCGCTTAATGCTTGTACGTGTTCATTCAGGAACTAAAGAGATTCGTAGCTGATTAAGATCCTCCCGGCTCGGGTCTTTCTGTTTGGGAGTAGGCTAGTGTTGGCCAAATGGGCCGCCCAGCACGGCTCGATCCAAGCACGAATTGACACGGCCCGTTACATTTCGGGCTGACTCGGCACATCGTGCTTAACGGACCGTGCCAGGATAGCCCACGGGCTCAAGCGGCGGTCCACATCCCGGCACGAAAATGATTAATCGTGTCGGGCCGGCCTATCTCATCTGGCGGCTCAATTAGTATAATCCACTCTGAAATATTGCAAAATATACGAGGGAACCGGAAATTAAACTCAAGACCTCTAAAAATTGAAGCAATAGCTAGTGCACCACTTGATATTTATTGATTATATGTAAATTGAATATATATTAACTAATTGCAATTAACTCTATAATCGTGCCGGGCCGAAGTGCCAACCCAAGCACGGCCCGCACTTCGTGCCTTGGGCCAGCCCAGCTGGCACGGCCCATTTGGCCAGCTATAGAGTAGGCTCAGCCAGTTTGTTTGGTGGCCCAGGCCCACTATAAGATGGGTTTAACACTGACACCTATCCATAGATGTGGAGGCCCACGCAGGCCTATGAATAAACACTCGTCGACGTAACGCACAAGTAATCGCGCCCGTATATCTCGGACTCCCCGAACGCGCCGCCGACTCGGATGCGCTTGCCGCATTCACGATCGCGTCTACTCCGTATATAACTGCGCGCCCCCAGCCGCATCCTCGCTCACCACCCGCAACCCTAGCACGCCGTCGCATTCGTCTCGCATTGCAAGCATTGCCCGCCCGGACCACCGGCTGTTGCTGATCGACCCCAGCGATAACACGATGGCAGCGCGCGCTATTCTCTCGTCCCGGCTCGCCGGCCTGCAGGTGGCGGCGAGGAGCGGCGCCCGGCGGACGTACGGCGCCGCGGCAGAGGCGGCGGTGAGGAAAGAGCCCGTGAACGACGTGGTCGGCAACGGGATGCCACCGATGGCGGTGGCGGCGAAGCAGGCGGCGGTGGCGCAGGAGTGCTCGTGGACGTGGATGAGGGATCCCAAGACGGGGTGCTGGATGCCGGAGAACCACTTCGAGGACGTCGACGCCGCCGACCTACGCGCGCGCCTGCTCTTCTCCAAGAACGAGTAGATTCTTTGCCGGCGAAACTTCCGCGCGTTCGTTAATTAGTTTGTTCGATCTGATTTGCAGATTGTACGTGATCATTGAGTACGATGTCTATGGATGCATGCATGCGTCACAAGGACTTCGATAGCACGATGTTCTTATTTGTTCGTGCTGCGCAAATCATTTGGTGTGGAATAAAAAGTGTTCGTTGACACGATTCGTAACTTGTTGCACTTCCGCGCTTCTGCATGTACTAGTGTTCTTCCGTGTCGCATTGAAAAAAGGCTTTATTTAATTATGAAGTTTTCGAACGTGTCGCTCAAGAATCAGAGGACTCCTTCCGATCGAGTTGCCCAAGAATAGATCAGGATGGCCGGAGGCAGAGTGAAGAAGACGCGTATCCGTAGTGGAATTAATCCCCATTCACACTGGTGATGCTTAAGGTCTTGGAGCATCTCCAACGGTCCTTTAAAAAATTCCAATATATCCTATAATATAGTATAAATTTAGGTCAAATCAACAACCATCCTAATATTTTGCATAGAAAATCGGATTGAGAACCCAAAAAGTTCTTCAAATCTACCTCCGGATCGATTTAGAGGAGTTAATAGGGGACTTTTGGAGATACTCTTAGTCTTGGTTGGTTGGTACGGGGACTAGAGTGGAATAAGCAGGATTGAATCCATACTTTACTAGAAATAGATTCAATCCCCTCTAATCCAGCTCTAATCCTTGTGGAAAAAGAGAAACTGAAGGCTCCTTATTTGTGGATTTGATCAAACATACAATTTAAGTGATACTCCCTCCGTCCCATTATCTTAGAGTTCACAAGTTTTCCCCTTTTACTTGTTATCCTCATTTTTTAATACACCTTTCTCTACTTCTAATACATCCTAATCTCTATCTCTCTCCTCATTTTCAACACATCTCATCTTTTTCACCATCCATAATCTCAATGCTCACATCTAAAATGACAAGTATTTGAGGACGGAGAGAGTACATATGGATCTACTAGATCTAGTGGTTCCTTACACCACATGGCTTGTCAAACAAGTGGCAGGGATGCAAAAAGTTCAGTGGTGTTTGGTTTTTACAAATGCTGTGGCATACTATAGGAACAATAGATGTTGGCTTTAATTCTAGATTCTAGGATTTGGTCATTAATATTTTTCTTATATATTCTAGAAACACACCTGTTTGGATACCTGATGTTTTTTATCCCGTTTTCACTATCTTATGGTGATTCAAACGGGCCCTAAATAATTTTGCAATACATAAAAGTCTAAAATAGTTCATAAAAAGTTAAACTTGGATCAGCTCATCATTTGCTACAAAGATTAATCCATGATCACTTTTTGTTGCATTAGTTGACAGCATGGAAACATGATTTGGAGATAAGAATGGTTAATCATCAGCTTTTGTCTGCTAGGTAGCAGTATGTCTTTTCCTGTACTGCAAATGACTAGATCTTGATCAGAAACTAATATTGTTCAAGAACCAACGCATAGGTGCCAAACGAGGCCTAAGAGCTTGTTTAGTTATAGTGTAATGAAGAGGATTAAATCCTCACATAGCAAACAATGGATTCAATGCCTTTCAATCCACTCTAATCTCGGTGCTAGTGCTAAGGTGGTCCAGCAGCATATACACAATGGTGCATTTGTTGTTAAATGTTTTGCGGTTCTAATGTGAAAGATATCTGGAACCAATATCCGTTGCTTGAAAAGCATCTCGCTCCAAAAACAAGAAGAAATGCCAAAAGTGGCGCTCAATAAAAAATAATCAAAATTTTCAAAAAAAAATCAAAATGAACACTTGAACAATTGCAACGAAGGAAAGCGGCTGAATTCATTTTTTTTAGAATTAAAATGCACGGTCATGATAGAAGAAAATCATTTGGTCATAATTATATATCTCTATTTGAAGGGCAATTTAGCCTTGCAACAGTCAATTTGGATAAGCAGTGAGTCAGCATGATGCGATGATGTGAATCTTAAACCCGATTCATTTGTAACATCAACCAGGTCAATATGTCAGTATAACTAGGCACGAAAACTGAAAAAAAAAAGAGATTCCAAGTTGTTGGCAGTTAAAATAACTGGAGCCATATTTGTCCTCTAATCTATCCTCAACACCACACCATCAATGCCAAAAGTGAGAGAGTTAAAATGGATGATGATAAATAGTTAAACAGTTTGTGGTGTAGATGTCAGACTCATGAATCCATTGCCTACCCTTCCATCCATTGGTGGTTTCTTTTATTTGCAATGCTACAGTGATGGCAGATGTATACCACCCCATCAGTTTTCACAGTCTTGAAACCACAACAGTAAGATCAATCTAAAATTTGATTTGTATATACCATTTTTTAACGAAAAGAATGACAATAGTAGTTCAGTATCGATGAGTTCCTCTACCTTGAAAGTGCCTAGCCCTTGCCGCCTGTCACAACCAAAGTGGGCCCATTCTCCACATAACCCACAGTTCACCGGATTACATGGAGCACTACTGCAAATACATTAGAAATCATGTTAAACTCAACAATAGGAAGAAGGATATGCAGCTGATATGTTAGAAGAAAACCACATTCTCGAACCTTTGGCAAATCAAGCAACATTCTCCATTAACATCATTATGCACAAGTTCATATTCCAGTAAGTATGTCTCATAATGCTTCTTTAGTGTGTTCTCAACATCCTGAAGGCAAAAGTATGAATGATTATAGCATTTTTATTTATTATATTGACAAATGAATCAGATTGGTCAATAAAAGCAGCGAGGTAACTACCACTAGCAACATGTACATAGTAGCTGAATCAGTTCTTAAAACAAAGCATGGTTTCGACATGCCAAATATGGTAGATAAATTCGAATGGTGACATCAGGATTACAGAGACAGTGGCAAACAAAATAACATACAATATCCTATAATATCATATACTACAAAAAATTTCAATCAACATAGTAGAACTTATGTTGCTTGTTATTAAGAAGAAATAGGCACCCAAATTTAAGCCCAACAGGATTCGAGTCTTTGTGGTCACAGTATGCATCCACACTCATGAAACAAACTGAGCTTGGTTCCATTTATAATTTCTATGTAATAAACTAAAAAGACATGTACAACATACCGTCATTTTGTTTGTACTAGTATGGTTGTGCATCTTTGAAAAGACTTGACCTCTCCGATTTATGCCATTGCCAACATAAAAGCCACCTCGTGATACCACCTGAACCATAATCAATCAGTATATTTGTCAGAAAAATGATTCAATTATCAGTATTTTTTGTGGCTATGTTTTCTAGGTGGCATATTAGATCTTTGTCTGGATATTGAGAATTTTATCTATGGCAGCTATTGGTTCATGTCAGTTCATGTAAGCCAGAATTGAAACTTCACTGTATGAAGGAATAGCTATCCTAACAGAACAAATGTCACCTAATAACTGATGAAGGAGAACAGAACTACAGAATTACCTCTTTGTATAAATTATACAGATCAAGACGCTTAGAATTTAGGACTGCCTCAGGGAATTCAGCTATTCCACCTTGAGGTACAAGACGAATGTGGCCCCTCTGGAGTAGAAATTGCATCACGTCTTTCAAGAAGTCTTCCTGCAAAAGGTAACACAAAATGAGGTGACTAATTTGCTGATGTTTCAACAAAGAAAGAGAAATATAGTCCAAGGACTGTACTTCAGAGCAATCTTGTATAGGCAACCGGTTGCACCCATGTTTCTTCATTGGCAGAGGATTCAATGGAATTGATGGTTGAGCATGTGATTGTCTAGATAATAACCTTCTTCGAGATGGGACAACAGGCATCGTTTGACTTACATTATGATGCAGTTTTTGCGCCGGAGAGTGAGGAAGGGGTCTCATTGTTGCAGGCTTTAACGTCGGCTTCAGTAAGCGATGCTGACCATCTTGTTAGATGGGCATATGGATAGTTTTTAGTAGTTTTATCTTTGCACTGTTTTGAGAAAAAGAAAAGAAGTCGATCTGCATCTTCCCTATCAAATGAAGACACTGGTGTACTATTCACACAAGCAATTCCAAGTGCAACAAGACTTTTGTAAGATATATCTTTCGCAAGATGCTTGAAAACCTATAAGCAGTTAAAAAATTCAGTGTTGTTATAAGACACGCTTACTCAATTATACAATGAAACTATAAACAACAAAAGCTAGGGGACAAAACATTAACACATCATATGGTTCATATAACTCAACATTTCATAATAGAAGTTTGCTCTAGAGAAAAAGTAGTCACATAATATAAAGAAAACAGATCGCTGACAGACATGAGTATATTACTCCAATGACAAAAGGTATTCCCCAACTTTAATAAGTCCATAGTGCACATTAGCTGAAGAAAAACAGGGGTTTACCATACAGCTCTAGTTAACTAAACATAACAAGAGCATGCAGAAAATAAGAAATTTAACAATAAAACAAAATAACTAAAAACCCCTCAGCAATGCACGATGACTCAAAAAGACAAGAAATGTAATATTATATAAAGGGTAGGAAAAAATGATGATTGAAATGAAAAATTGGATAATTTCTCTTCGCCAAAAAGTTACCAATCTGATTAAGGCAGTTTTTCAAGATTTAAAAGAAGTATAACCTGTGAAGCCCACTTAGGCATGGTCATCCACACTTCAAATGTAGAAGCTCCGCTAGCTATGCAAATGGAAGTCAAAGGCTCAGGTACAGATGGTTTATTGTCCTCAACTTTTGATAGGGCTCGTACTAACTGGCTCTTATCAATAATTTCATTCTTGATGTGATCCTCTAGAAGCTACATACATTATGACGTAACATATGATTTATTTTTTCACATTATAGTAAAGTTTAGGAAAGATTCTGTTTGCATGAATTACCTGATAATCAAAACATGTTTGAGCGCTGCCAGAAACAAGAAGTGACACATATGACGAACAACAAGTTATGATATTGCAACGCATTGTAACAACCCCATGTGGAAGAGTTTTAGCTTCAAGAGGTGGAGGAGCACTGAAAGAGGAGCAATGAACTTTTGCTCTAATAGAATAAAATTTTCTGGCAAACAATGATATTCACAACAAAGCAGCAACATCTATATCATGAGTGATAAATTAGTTGATGTAGCAAATTTTACTGTCCTATAGACCAGGTAATGAATTGATGTATTTAATGTAACATTAGCCAGAGTTTAGGTTGAACACAATAAATATATATTACTTCATTTAATGTCACCAAGACTGAACCCGTAAGCATACCCAGACCGAAGCTATAAAAATGAGCAAGAATTCAATGCAGAAAGATGAATATTAGAAAAAATTATAAAATTACTAAGAGCATCTCCAACAAAAAAAATAGACTACCTAAAACCATCTTTAGGTAGTTGGTAAATTAGTTTTGATAGCAGAAAGTACCCCTTTTCAACAGTTACCAACTAATGTGGAATTAGTTAATTAGTACATGTAATATGTATTGGATAGCCACATTTATCTACCGAGAAAGGTGGGATTGGTAGTAGGTAGAGACATATTTTTGCTAATGATCCCTGTATTTATATTTTGGTAATAAATTTAGGTGAGTGTTGGAGTTGCTCTAATAACGCGAAAGCCAAATACTACATTACAAACGTGACCCATTCCCAAGGCATAGTGGGAGGCAGGTTGCTTTATACACAATGCATGGTAGTTCAGGGTACCTGACTCGGTTCCGAAGTTTACTCCCACGGATCTGAGAAAATTAGATAATCAATACAAAATTACATATAAAATAGAACATTCAAGGGCTACAATATTTATTCCACAGTTATGCAAATGAAGACACCCTCTTTACAGTGTATCTATCGTTTAACAAAATAAAGTGAGTTGAACGTATACCATAATAAATTAAACATGCTCTACCTATTTTACTAAAAGTCTAGTTAAAATGGATGTTTATTGAATATTCCCGCTGTTCACTTTTATAAGTCATTCTAGCATTCAAATTTTGTTCTCCAATATTTATCATTCTCACTTTCCATTACATATTTCTCCCTTTCCAATAAACTTTCTCTATTTCCAATATACTTAACTGAACAGAGGGAGTAAAATTTAACAAATATCCAGTGCTCTAAATAGTTGTAAGAATCAAGTGGGCTATAACCAAAGTCATGTGTGGTGACCCGTACCGGTGTTGTCTAGGGATCAACTTGCACAAGGCATTGCCTTGACCACTTTAGTTGAACTACTTATCCATTCATTACCCGAAAATCTTCTGGAATCAAGATGCAGAAGTTAAAGCACGAAGTAATCTGTTTATTACTTTTCTAGTGCTGGATTATACCTCAATATTCAGCAGAGCATTCAAACCATCCTCCAGTGAGGCCAACAAACACGCATCCTGCAATTGAATATTTTAAATTTGTAAAAAATCAATGCTTGGAGCAACTAAAACATCACATGATATGAGAAAATATAAGGAACAATTCTTGAGCTTACCAAGGTACATGGCACTCCACAGACCAGATATTTCACGTTCACATCTTCATCATGTATATTTAAAGCAGGAGAAGCTTCAGAGTAACCTTTCTCATCCATTCCACTCTCAGGAAGGTTGATATTCACCTTTGGGGCATCCCCTAGAAGATGAGGGCCAAATTGAACACTTTGCACATAGTTATTTCTTACACAGTACAGTCGAAAAGAGGCATGTGCCAGTTGAAATGCATCCCAGCATGGCTGGAGGAACTACAATGAGAAATACTCAATAGATTAGGTGTGAAACAAAATAAAAATGTGCAGATTTGATCAGCAATCATAGTCCTGATACCTTTGAATGACTGACATCAAAGCATGACGAAAATGAGATGCTGCATAATACGAGAATGAATTCCTCCAATATATCACATATGGTATCCCCTGCACGGAAAGAATGGCAGCATTACATTTTCCAAAAATTGAACCAAAATCTGAAGTAACCAGCAGTAACTACTGAAAATTTTCTGAATTATAATAGAAAAAAAATGCAGAGTAGGAGATCTTTGCAGGCAGACAGGCTCAATGTCAAAAATTTGGTAAAATCTATAAAAAAAAAGAAGAAACATCACACGGGAAAATTTAAAAATTACTAAGTTACCTTTGAATGAAGTGACTGGGCAAGCTTTTCTCCGATGGGAACTTCCAGATAAACCTATGGAAGCACTCACAAAATTAAGCTACTAGTCAAATGGGTGAAGAATAAAAATCAGAAACTCTCTGTGTCCCATATTACTAGTCACCCTTGAGTCTTGATGTTTTTCCTACTTCTTGGCATCCTCACTTAGCAATACACTTTTCTCTATTATTAATACATCTCTATCTCTATCTCTCTCCTCCTCGCTTCCAGCACATCTCACATTTTTGCCTACCTTAATTCCGGTGCACAAACACAAAACAACAAATAAATCAAGACAGATGGAGTACTAACCAGTACCCTAAAATATATGTATCATTCTTAAGGGGTGCATAGATCATACCAAAACTAACATTAATCAGTACCTGCAACTTCTTTCTTGTTGGAGCCAGAGCTCAAGAAATAATTCCACAAAGATCAGACTTCGTGGTAGTCATGGATAAATAATTATTACCCTAATTCCTATTGTTTTTATAGCAAGCTTTAGCAGCACATAACTAAATTCCTATTGTTTTTGTAGCAAGCTTTAGCAGCACATAATGATGTTGTAGACATGTGTGGTATCGGACGGGGGCCATAGCAGCTACAATACAATCGCAAACTTATACTGCTAGTGTAGTGTGCATCACTTGGAAAATAATAGTGACAAAATGTCTTGTGGAGCTTCCAGATAGAACTAACGATACAACACTTGCATCAATGAATACAACATTGGTAAGTCTACTCAAGAGAGGTTTGAAGCTTACTATATTTGGAAGTGGTGGACTGATGAGTGAGCCAAATTCCTGTGGGTCAGACAAATTGGTATCACCCCACATAAGCGTACCAATCTCCTCGTTCTCTAGCTGCTGGACCCGAATATACAAAAAGCTAGGCTGCACCTCACGTTGTGCCTCTCTAAATTTCTCTACAGTGGGATTGATTAGCGTGTGCACCTGCATTCCAGAGCCCTCATTCATGAGAACAAGAGCAAGATAGTTTCCTTAGTAAATGGAGAAAACAAACCGACCACCAGCTTTCTGGTTGATAGAGCTCCGGGAAGGGGTACGACAGCCGCATCAGCTTTGCCTCGGGTCCTAGCCGAGCTAGAGTCTGCTTCTCGGTGAAGTTCCCACACACCACGGCTAGGAGAGTGGCATCCCGCCGCATGGCACTCTGGACTTGAGACATGGCTACGCAGATAACACGTTGCTTCAGTTCATACAACCGTTCAACCCTGCAACCCCGAAAAAAACAATGGAAAGTGCTCGCTTACGTGCGGGGTGCTGAGTGGCTGCCCTCTACTTCGCTTGGTGGTTAGGAGGCCACCACCACGGAGGGAGACGGGAACCGGCGGCATGGAGAGAAAGGAGGCGGCACAGGGAGGTATGCTTTCCTTCTCTTTTTCCTGGTAGCAGATGAGTGATGGATACCTGCTGGCTGCTGCAGCTGCATGAGGCCCGGTTCCACACCAGTTTCGGGGCTCCCGTTGGATTCTCATTTTTTTTTTTTGCCTTGCACTTATGCCCAGTCGAATCTGATGGTAGCCGTTTCGCACAAACGGTTGTTGCTGAATCATTTTGCTCGAGAATGATACTCAAGGAGGCAGTATGTTTATGGCGAAGAAGTGCGGGACGCTGGGATTCAGGCAGCCTCTTGGCCCAATCACGGCCCCGAGTGACTCTCGGCCCAGATACGGCACCCGGCTGCACCCTCGGCCTAAGCAACGACGTGGAGCGATAAAGTTGCTTTTACAAAAAGAAAAAAGGAGTAATCCTGTTTATTTTTATAGATTTAATAAAAATAATGATATTAATAAAAAAAATACTCCCAGCTCCAATCGATATTGGAACCGCAAGAACGGGGAGGCGCCCTGCTCACTTGCTCAGCCCAACCACGTGAGATACTACCAAACATCAGGTACTGTACAAGTGGGCGGGCTTGGTTGCAGATTGTGAGTGCGTCTGGTGTGTTTTTTTAACGTAACTGAGGACGCTGTCTTGGTAGACCTGGTGGTGCTGCCCGGAACAAAGACGCTCGCACGATGTTCTTCAACACAAAGGACGTAGTAGTAGCAACTAACACGAGAGCGGAACGGAAGAACGGCACCACCGCAGAGGACAAAGACAGGAAGACGACGGGCAAAACTACTCACTGCAGCTGCTGTCCAGGGTGCTCGGCGGCCCCTCGGCGCACCGTTTTCTCCCAAGCAGAGGGCGGAGAACCGGCGGCCGGAGGCGCGCGCACGAAACGTGCGCAGGAACCCGACCATGAATCCGTAAAGCGACGGGCCATGGATGCGCAGCTACCCCGTCGACGGGGCCGCCCGCCTCCTGCACACGCGGTTGTGCCTGCGTGTGGCGCGACACGACGGCGGATTCAGGATGGGCGTCGGGCGGGTCGATCCAGTGGATCTCTGAACCGCCCCACAAAATCGATTCTACTGGGTCACCAAAGACAGCGTTGCGGGGCAGCCGGTCCAGCGGGGCACCTTCATTTGACCCTTTGGATCGAGTGGATAGAACCGCTAAAGCGGATTCGACCGTCGCGGCTCTCTCTGTCACCACAGCCGTTGCCGCCGCTCACCATCGTAGGCTCCAATGAGTCAGCAGCCGAGCCTGAGCGCTCCGTCCATGCCGGCGGGGCTCTTCTCCACAATGCTGCTGCGCTCATCATCCATGGAGGAGGACGAGCTACCCATGCAGGACAGAGATGGCCGGCGAGGATGAGCTCCTCTTCCGTAACGGCGATGCCCACTCCACGGCGCTGCTGGACACGACTTCTTCAGTCTTCTCTCTTCAGCGTTGCTGGATCGGTGATTATGAGTCGGTACGCTCCAGTGGTGAACCACGCCCAAGCTGACGGCGGATCGACCAGACCGGCAGGCACGTGAACCAAATCGCTCTCTCCATCTGCATTGTTCCCGCTTGGAAGACGAGCAACCACGAACTCACCCCACAAGGCCACAATTCACACGCCGGTGCACGGTGTCAACACGCGCGCGCGTCACGTCAACGTCGCCACGCCGCCGCCCATCCCACGCTGTTGATCGATCGCGGGGTGCGCCGGCCGGGAACGTGCGGGTTCGGCGCGAACCAATAGGCCATGACCCATCTACCACACAGTACAGCCCATCCAGTTTAGACACTTGACTGAAACGACACTGGACTGACAGTACTGTACTGGTGTCCAGCCGACGGGAAACAAGCTGTTCATCGAACTTGTTCAAGCTCTTGACATGCACACCGGTCCTGACGTACACTAGTCTCTACATGCAGCACTGAATCGGAGGCTATCAGATGGGGTTCTTTAGTGCGGATATGGTTTCCCAGCCCATGGGATCGACCACATGGTTTCTGAAAACCAACGGTGAGCGCCCGGCAGGCAGGTCAACAAATTGCTGAGGCCATGACGCAGCATTATTATTAGCCGCCAAACCGGCACGTTTCCCTTTCGCCCTTCAATCGCGGACGTGTTGCGGTTCAGGTCTTAGCACGCACCTAGGGACGTAGGGTTTGCATTAATTTTTTTTGTCTGCTCATAACCCAAAAACTCTTTCAAATAAACTAAAAATTCTTTATACCTTCATAAATTAATCACACAAATATACAAAAAGATTAACCCACAACCCATTGGGTACCAAATTTGCATCCCTGACACACCGCCTGGAAGAAAAGTTCAGTAAGCGGGCGTGCATGATTTTCGTTGTTAGCTAACGTGGATGGAACAGAGGTTGTACCGAAGGGAATGAGGCCGCTGTCCTTCAACAGCGGGAATGAAGTTTGGTGGGTTTTCAAACGCGAGATCAGCCAACCACCACACAAAAGAGACTCACCGTCGATCAACTCCTACTTAGGTGCGTGTTCAAACGTAATATCATCGGAAAGTGCAATTGGAAGAGGTTAAAAAAATAAAATAAAATTGATGAGAGGGTGAACGAAGACGTGCAATACGCGATCTATTTGATAACCTTGATTGGTGCATTCTCGGACCTGTAGTTAGACGGACGGCGCTGGACAGAGACGCAGTCAGTTCAATGATGTAGAGATATCAGAGGCGACAGTAAAAATTCAGTGAGATCTGAGATGTGTATGGTACTTTTTTTTAAGAAAAATGTTGAGGTGTGCGTACTTATCGGCATGCATAGCACAATAAAGACTGGAATAGTGTGAGTTTGTAATAAGCTCATGATGACTTATTTTCTAAATTCAGATACAGTCTTCATCGTGATGGTCTGACAACTTTTCTGATTTAATATTAGGATGGACATGTGTTACATACACACGTCTTTCTTCATTAATCACTTTTCTGATTTGATATAATTTATTTCTTAACCACCACCCCCCCCCCCCCCCCCCCCCCCAAAACCCTCGTCGTTCTCTAGCTGCTGGACCCGAATATGCAACAAGTTGGGTTGTACCATACATTGTGCCTCTCTAAATTTCTGTACCGTGGGATTGATCAGTGTGTGCACCTGCATTTCATAGCACCCATTCATGAGAACACAAAAACATGAAAGTTTCCTCAGTAAATGGCGAAAACAAACTGACCTCCATCTTTCTGGTTGAGATGAGCTCCGATAACCAGTACGACAGCCGCAACAGCTTCGCCTCAGGTCCCAACTGAGCTGGAGTCTGCTTCTTGGTGAACTTCCCATACATCATGGCTAGGAGAGTGGCATTCCGCCGCATGGTACTCTGGACTTGAGACATGGCTATGCAGATAACACCTCCCTTCAGTTCATACAACCGTTCAACCCCCTGCAACCCATGAAAAAAGAAAGCATTGGAAAGCGCTCGCTCAAGCGCGGTTAGGCGCTGAGCGGCTGCGCTCCGCTTCGCTTCGGTGGTGAGGCGCCCCCCTTGGACGCCACCATGGAGGAGACGGGCAGCGGCAGCATGGAGAGAAAGGAGGCGGCGTAGGGAGGTAGGTGCCAAGGGGGTCGGGCGCAAGCAATGGAGATCTGAAGGCGGAGCAATATTGAGAGAGAGAGAGAGACTGGCAGCTGAGGAAGAGAGGTGTCGGAGGGGAGGAAAGGTAGTGGGTAGGTGAGGTAGAAGTGGGCTGGTGGGTTAAATGGGCCATGAAAGTCAGACTAAGTATTCTTTCCGACTTTTTTATGTTGTCCTACTTTTTTCTTTTTCCATTTTATTGGTGGCATGAAATTATATTTAATACATCTTTATACATTAAACGTCGTGCGTTCTCAACCCTCGGTTGCGCCACGTCACCTTAAAAAATATTAACCGTCGAATTAAAATCTAACAGTGGATATTAGAAATAAGAAAAAAATCATTTCTCCGGTCAACGTAGGAGCGTGTTTCTACTCAGCGGGAGCAGCATAAACGGCCGTGCCATCGCCCTAGTTTTTTCACGTCCACACGCTATCCTGTCACAGTTGATTTCGTCTTATTCAATAAAATAAAATAAATATCTTATATTTTTATTTATTTAAAATATGATTTATAATTATAACGGTGTCTTCCACTGAACAGGAAGAGTACCACGAACATTTCAGAATGTCATTCGCTATAAACCACAACGGTCTAATTAAATTCTTTAACTTTTATGCAAGTTTTTTGTAGTTGAAGCATATTCAGCACTGTAATCTGATCCCATTTAGATCACGACTAGAAAAACTGCGCGACAATTAAAAACCAAAAGATATAAGAGAAGTTATTATAAATTTATTTTACTTCTATGTCTTGCAAGTATATGCTACAATTAAAAACCTTTATATGTTTCGAAAATATATATTTAGATAACTTAAATTGTTTTATCTCTTAAAATTGCTCTTTAATTACTATGAGAACTAAGATTCAATCTTTTTCCCGCTTACAACTCTAGTCTAAAAAAATAGTAGCTTTGAACGCAATGTTTTATTCAAACATTGTCAATATAAATTAGAAATAATTTTAAATTTATTAAGTTATAAAATTAAAAATAATTTATTTTAAAAATACTTTCTTAAAAGCGTACCGATGCTACTTTTTATTAAATATTTTATAGATAACAAGGTTCACACTTATACTTTGAAGACCATATCGACAACTTTTTTTTGAGACCGGAGTATATGTTTATCAAACTTTGTCATCTATGTTAAGGCAACTATATTTCTATTTGTTAAATAATAAATTTAAAATATATTGCTTCAACTAGAAGTGCACAACAAAAACATACACGAAAAGCGCGGCAATTACCGCGCAGATTTTTTAGTAATTTCTATAGCGCCTAGAAACATTTAGGCAGCGCTTAGATATGTCTAAGCTGTAGGCAGTGAGTCACCACTCGCTTAGCATCAAATACTTAAATTTTACTAACCTGCAATAGATAAGGACGATCAATAAACACCTCACAAGAACCTCACAGGAACCACCAAACTTAACAAACTCCAACACAGGCGCATAGCAGGATACCAATCGAAGGCTGGTGCTCGAGAACCCGCTACCCCTGATCGGCTGGGACGCTGGCATGACACAACAGGAGGTGGGTTTGATTCAATTTGGTGAGAAGGGAAAGCTAAATCGGTGGAGAAGATTGCATGAAACACTATTTTATCTGTGGCAACAATAGCGCCCTCAATTTCCCAAATCAGGATTCCCTACCTTTATGTGTGGACTAGCCCACATGTCAGCCAGCGTGACCTCGAGGCTATGAAGTCAGAGATCCTTTGAAGTTAGGGATCCTAATCTCCAATCTCTTCACAAAAACAAATTATGATTATGAGAGAGACTCACAAATTAAGAACGATCTCCGTGTGTATGCGGCACATGTCCATCCTAATATTAAATCAAAAATGTGACCTCTGTGTGTATGTGACACATGTCCATTTTAAAATATTAAGATAGACATGTGTCATATACACATAAAGATCTTTCTTGATTTGCGAGAGATCAAACCTCAGTTTATTTCCATCTCCTCTCTCTCTCTCTCTCTCTCAAACGCTGATATAGAAGATGCAATGTAAACCTGCAAATGGTGGCGGTGATCGCTGAATCGCATGCCAGCCTCCCAACCCAAATCACAACACGCATCGCACGGATTCTCCAATATGAAAAAAAAACTAAACGAAATTCCACCCACTTCCCTATTAATCCTCGCCGATTAGGAATCAGAAATAAGGAATTAGAGTGAAGCAGAAGACAAGAGACGACCATGAATCCGTAAAGCGACGGGCCAAAGACTTACCCACGGTAGTGACGGCCGACGGCGCCGGTGCGCGACGTCAACACGCGCGCGCGTCACATCAACGTCGCCGCCCCGCCGTCGCCCTCGCCCACCCCGTCCTGTCGATCGCGCGCGGTGTGCGGCGAGGAACGTGCGGGTTCTGCACGAACGAACGAAGACTGAAACGATCATGGACGAACAGTGTTGTAATGGTGTCCAGCCGACGGAAAACAAGCTGTGCATCCAACTTGTTCAAGCTTTTGGCATGCACACCGCTCGAGTTCGTTGAAGCTTTGCCTCTTTGGGCAGTTGGAAGCTGAAAGATCAGTGGACGCAGGAGACCTGACCGCATCGCGCGCGAGCCTGACGTAGTACTCTACATACAGCACTGAATCGGAGGCGCTATCAGATGGGGGTTGTTTATTAGTCGAGATACAGTTCCCAGCCCACGGGATCGACCACATGGTTTCAGACAACCAATGGTGACCGCCCGGCAGGTCAACAAATTGCTGAGGCCATGACTCAGCATTATTATTAGCCGCCAAAGACGTTTCCCTTTCGCCCTTCAATCGCGGAGTCGGCGACGTCGCGTTGCGGTTCAGGTTTTAGCACGCACCGCCTGGAAGATTCGGTAACCGGCCGGCGTGCATGATTCTCCGATGTTAGCAGGAGATAGTCGGCGTTCTACTAGCAGGCAGCACGGGATTGAGATCCCCGCTCGCGTGTCAGCTGCGTGATTTCGAAGCCTCGAAGGTAGAAGATCCTGATTGGAAAAAATACAGAACACACTAAGAAAAAATGGCGCGCCCCCTATGGCTTGATTAATTGCAAATCTGTCACAAACCAAGGTCCATATGCTTTTGTGATAATTCATTAATGATGCTAATACCTGATAGCAGAACATAAAAGTAGTCAGACTGCCATGCACAAAATTTGGGTCCAGAATATAGACTTTGATTCAAGCAATTTACTTGAAGAAAATCTGTGCAAGAACAGATTCCTGAAAGAAAACCAAACTGTTCTCAAAAGTTTCTGAATTCACATGATTATATGATGAATATATGCCGTTACAAGTTCATTTTATTCAGCGACAAATGGACTTCTTCATGTCTATATGTACACCTCCATATCGGTAACACATGGATGCTAATATGTTTATAATAAATCATGCAAAAAATTTATCAAATTATTTTAAAAGGAGTATAATCTGATGACAAAAATTGAATTGAGACGGCTCTCACATAAAACATATATATTTATGTCAACTATTTTTAGAGGATCAAATTAAAAGATAATACAAAGAAACTCTAAAAATAAGAAAAAAATACTACATTTGATCTTGCTCAGCAGCTTAAGTATGCGTATGCGATGATCAGGTTTACTGCTGCATCCCTATTTTCAATTAAAAGATAAACCAAATATGTGCATTACTACATTAGAATATCTTTTAAAAACAGGAGCTGCTAATAAGGAAATCTGAGTATAATGAGATAGAAAATTTCAGATGGTTAAACACCGAAACAACATATAGTTTTGACATCTAACCGATACCACACATATATTTCTCTGTCCAGAATAGAAAAATAAGGAAAGGCTACAATGACTAATGAATCATGATAATTTAAGAGGGTAAATAATTCGGAAGAACCTTGTCTTAAGCATTTCATTGACCACATTGTGAGAAGGATAGGTTGGATGGTATACAGATGTCATTGCTGCAGCATACAGTAGGCTCCCTCTGTTACATGCTGGGAGGCGTGTGATCCTGCCAAAAGAGTGGCTTCTATATTAAGCACAAGCACATACAGTTTAACAGCATACTTAAGCCCATTTCCTACTGAAGATAGAATGCTTAAACAGAGAGAGGAAGTTTTAAATTTGATTGCCAGAAGTAACAGCAAAGAGAGGTTTTATGGAAATTGGGACTTGTGTTCGTTTAATAAAATTCATAAGGCTGCTTCTGAAAATGTGTGTCACATATAGTGTATTATCAGGAACAAGGGAGCATTGCTAGGGTTGCCTTTAATTAGCAACACCTCTGCTGATCATGTGACAATTTCATGCAATTATCCTTTTCATTTTATCTATTCGACCAATCTTTAGATTTTTCTAAAAATACCAAGGGAAAATTCCAAAAAAATTCAAACAGCACATGGAATATTCAGCTTATAAATAGTAATTCACTATTTGCTTTCTGCTACATTGGTTTTGGTCTAAAATATGAATATAGAAACATAGCATGTCCACAAAAATTTAGATCTGAAATAAATTTCAAGATATTCATTCTATTTTATCAAAGATAATAACTTGAAGAAGACTCATCTGAATTCTATATATATTTTAGTCAATTTGACAGGAAGAAAAATTTATTCAAATGGCAAAAATTACATGAATATCACTTGTCCCAGTTCAAGAAGACGGAGTTTCCCAATTCAAAATGATGTGCAGGCCTTCAGCACTACTAATGAACAGAGTGTTGATTTTTTTTAATCAAAGCATCCGTGAAAGAAAATTAATGTTGTGCAGTACATTGTATCACACATACTATTTTGAGAATATGTGTGAAGGAAAAAATGCTGTTCTTTGACATGGGTTAAAATATGAAATTTACCCATAATTTGTTGGGTCACTTTCTTCTGATATGTGACGGTAGGTGAGGTAGCGTCATTCTAAAATCCACAACTTAGAGCATTTGATCAAACATCTGGTGAGTATAGGCGCAAGCCTGTCTTAGGCATTGTATCAAACATCTGTGAGCTTAGATAGTTGGTGGAGACTAGAGAAAAAGGAATAGCAAAGAAACGTATACAGTACCTAGTTGATGCGACGACCATGTGTGAAGACGGAAGGGAAGCATAGGGGAACGGTGAGGCAGGGAGCGGAGCATGGTAATATGGCTGCTCCAGACCTATCCATCGAGGAAGACAACAGAGAGAGGATGATGGCCTGATTGCACCATGTGTACCAGCACGTGCGGGGCAGAGCGGCCTGGACAACAGCTGCATGGGCCAGTCAAGAGCGGCGCAGGCCGGTGGCGTGGATGCCGTGCTGCTCGGCGGAGGGCAAAAGC